>CM044117.1:7626251-8226251 GCA_024174645.1 Lemna minuta | reverse complement strand
AGTTTACATGTTATGAATTCAATACTTCAAAAATTCAATTCTTCAAGATTCTTTTTTAATCCTTGAAAATTAATTTTGAGATCTTGCAATGGGGTTTACATGATGTTGAGCTCATCGCAAAAAATTGGAACGCCCATCAAGATGTTGCTTTTGCACTAAATATGAATGCCTAACTTACCACTGCATCTTCCAGGATCTTCGTACGGGACAAAGGATTGGACTGGGCCGTGAAAATGGTCGGGGCATCTACGAGCTAGTGGCGAACTCCCCTTCTGCTAGACTTCACGCTCTTTTCTCCCTTTATGCATCATCATGTTCTTCACAACCCTCTTTTTTGTGGCATTGCCGATTGGGACATTCGAGTTTCTCCAAACTTAAAGAAGTCTTATCTTGGTTAAGTTTATGTGAATCGTGTGAATTCGAAAAACATCATCGCTCAACCTATCTGGCGCGCACTAGCATACACACCTCTCGTCCTTTTGATCTTGTGCATTGTGATGTATGGGGCCCTGCGCAGCATGTCTCGCCTTCGGCGGACGATTCTACATCGTTTTTGTCATTGATCATACTAGAGTCAGTTGGACCTATATCCTCAAGAGCCGAAAAGAAGTTCTCGCATGTGTCCAAAAATTTGTTACGGAAGTTGCCACACAGTATGCTCATGAGTTCACACAACACGCTATAGAGGAACTTTGTGTAGCAAAGGGGATTCTTCATCAGACCACGTGTCAATACACCTCGCAACAGAATGGGGTTGCTGAACGGAAACACCACAATCTACCGGATATGGTGCGCACTCTCCTGATTGGTATGAACGTTCCCATGTATCTATGGTCTGATGTTGTCCTCACTGCCACCTTTTTGGTGAATTGTTTACCATCAGCTGTGCTTAGTGGTGCCATTCATGTTCAGAGACTCATACCTAATGTCGAATTATTTTCTGTACCTCCACGAGTGTTTGGGTGTACAGCCTTTGTTCGAGATCACACGTCAGGCCTATCGAAGCTTGCACCTCATGCCCTTAAGGGGGTGTTCGTGGGCTACTCTCGGACTCATAAAGGATATCGGGTATACTTTGATCGTTGTGTATTTATCCGATTCCTTCCTTGGCCTGTGTTCGACATTCAAGGGGTGATTTCCAAACATTTTCTTACAATGAGTCGTGATTAACTTGCCTCAATCTATGCGTAATTGAGTCTATAACACCAGATAATCATGAGGAACTTAAGATTTTGCTCAAAAAATGCTTAATTTCTTCACTTTTCAATCAAAAGTTAATTTTCAGAAGAGATAACATCGATTTATAGAGATTTCATTGTGAAATATCCGAACCGTCCGATTCTCTGAAGAATGATTGGACGATCACGATGTTGCCACTTTGCGCGCGATAAGTGGACACGTTCCCACGATGCGGGCCCACGTCCTCCTTGATTTTCGCCGTCTGATCTTTATTGGAGCGTCCTAATGCAGCCACATGTCGCTCTATTATTCACTGAGTGTGAGATTAAATCACGACCGTCGGATTTCACTTAAGCGATTGATGGCTATGAATTACACACATGCTTTGATTCGCGATCTGGTGGACCGAGATCTACCAAACAGACGTGCAATCTTCAACGTGCTTTGATCTAACGCTCCTCGAGATGCCACATCGCCTGTGAACTAAGGAGAAATATTAGTCCCACACGGAGAAAATCAAATAAAAAATACGGGTACAAAAAGGTAGAACGCATATAAGCGTTCGCATCGCCCCAATGGGCCTAGTACGCCCCCCCTATCCTCTTACCTAGGCCCACTATACCCGTGGGCCTAATTGACTTAGCCTCATCAGCATCCTTTCATTATGTGGCCTATAGGCCAATAGCACTTTCATGTATCTTATTTATGTTCATTGAAATGATATTTATTCATTTTCATTATTGTGTGACGTATGCAATGAAGTCCATGAGCATATGCAATGAGTAGGTGAATTGTGATTATATCATAATACAATGATCACTAGTCTTTAAACATATGTTCTAAACATTTATATTTGTGTGATATTCGAGAAGGACATCGAATTATCTATAAAGAATAACACTATATAATCCAACTCATATGATGAGTATGACTAATCTTATAGCCATCGGTATGGAGACACTAAGGATAGATAGTGGGTGCTCTTTGGAGAAAGAGTTCATTGAATTGATTCGTATGAATTCTTGAATGGTATTATACCTGACTGTCAATTAGGTTGATTCATGTCATGGTTGTATATGTGATCCTTTGATTTGATACACCAAAGACATCTTGTAGATGGATGATCGTGTTTTGATTATGACTTAGGAATCCCTAGCCATGGGATATCTAAAATGTTATATATTGGATATGACATGAAGTCCAAGAAGATGATTGTGTGATCAAGATGAGATCATCCACCCTCGGTATTTGAGGAGATTGACTCAAATAATGAGATGCGATAAAATCCTTGGCCAAGGTAGTAGAAATATCGAAGAAGGAGTTTGCAATGATTTCTACACGCATCAGTACTAACTTGAGTGACTGACGCTATGTTTTTGTGTGTCGTTAAAACACAACAACGTAGGTCAAAAATTTATAAAACCGAACTCACAAAGATAAGATATAAAATCAAGTAATGTGTAAGTATCGGGTCGATCCACATAGAGCAGAGGTGACTTTAATTGTAGAGTTGACTTGGTCAAACTTAAGTTTAAAAGGGGTTTTAAATAAGTGAAAATAAGAATTAATGAGTGGAAATGATATAAATAAGCTAAATAAGAAGTTTTAAGAATTTAATTCTCGGGTTTGACAGAGAAAAGTCAAAAGTCAAAATCAAAGCGTTGACTTTGACCAACAGTAGGTGTTATATAAAATCAGATAATCAAACAGAGTCAGAAGATTACGAAAATTATATATTTGGAAACTAGAGGGAAAATGGAATTTATTGATATATAATTCGTGATTTTTTGATAAGAAATGGATTTACTATGAATTATTGAAAATCAAATATCAGAAAATCCCCGAAATGAATACCTCAGAGGAAATCTTCAAATCGACTGGTCAAATGAAATCCAAATCTTGCAATTTTTATGTCAATGGAAAGCTAAGAACCAGAGGAATCTAAAAAGACCAAAATTATCGAATTCAAATATGTAAATTAAAAGTAATTGACCCCCAAAGTCAACGTTTGACTTCTGATGAAAGATGAACAGTCCTCGGTCAAACGTCAAATTGGAGGGTCAAATGAACTCGGAATTCGATGAATTTGCTATCCACGGAAAGCTGATTAAAAGAGAAATCAAATGAAATAAAAATCAAGTGATTTGGAATTATAATCAGTAATTTTTTGGACTCGAATTTGGGGAAAATGAAGAACATTAAGAGCTAATTTGCAAAATTAAACTCCTAAATCTAATAAAAACTCAAATTACCTCTTGATAATTGATCAAATCTCACTACTAACCCGATTTCCGCAAGAATGAGGCTTCAATTCTCATGGATTGAAGCGAATTTGCTTGGATTCTTCCCCGTGGACATTTGGAATTCAAGGGGAAAATTTGATGAAATCAAGGGGAAATTCGTGACCAATCCCGCTCCAATTGTGTCTCAGTCGAGTCTAAACGCGGGGGATCACGATGAAATATAGATCTTCCTCAAAATTCGCTTAATTCACTTCACGAATCGATCAAAAGTTGAGAAAATAAGAAGGGAAATACATGCTTTTAAAGAGAAATTTAGCCCGAAGATCATGGCCGATTGATGCGGTCGTGGGGGCGGATTGAAGGGGTCGTGGGAGCGATTCTCTTGGGCGGCGTCATGGCTTCAATCCCGCAATGAATTCCACTTCAATTTCGCTTCAAAAGAAGCCATGATCGCACTTGATCGTGGTCACGATCAAGCGGAGATCGGGCCTCGATCGTGGAATTTTCTCCTGCCACATTCAGTTGGAATCATGCGTCGTGTATTGTGGCATTGATTCCACGATGAAAGAGCCACGATCGCGGCTCGATCGTGCCGCAATTGCGGTTCGATCGGACCGCGATTGTGGAGTTCTTCCACGAATCTTCCCCGCCGTCCGATGGAGCTTCAGGTGAGTGGACGATCACGATTCACCCGATCCAATATGCCACGATCGTGAGGAGGGTCCACCGCCAGCCGTCTGATCGGTGAAGATCGCGATGAAGATCGCGACCATCCGATGAATCCACGTATGATGAAGCCGTGATAAAATCGCGATGACGATTCGACGTTCCTGGCGCCTCCACGTTTCGGCATATGCATCATCGATCATTATCACTTAACCCATAATTTGCGCACGTGCTTTGATTAGTGATCGCGTGGACTCGGGTCCACGCGATCTCCACCGTCCTGACTGCATCCAACGCCTGTCGTGTCGCCACGTGTCCTGCATAAGATAAGATACGTGTGGGACATAGTCCCACACGGAAGAAATTTTGAAGAGCGTTAAGTATAAATTATGGGGCGCTATAACGCTTTCGCGTTACCGCCCCCACTATCTTACCAGGGCCCACTAACTCGTGGGCCCTCCAAATGCCGACCCTCTCCTGCCACGTGGCGCCCCACACGGGCGTCCGTGTGGACCCGTGGACACGCGTGGCCTCCTGCCACATGTCCGCGCCCTGTGCGCCTCCTGCGCCTCACGTGGGCCACCCGCGGCTCTGCCACGTGACCTCAGCGCCGCATCGCACCCGTGCAGTGGTCCCGCGTGCCACATCAGCGCGCCACTTGGCCCCGCTCGCCACGTCATCCTACAAGTAAGTAAATTCCCTTTTTTCGCGATTTTAGTTACGGAATATTGATATAAAAATTAATTTAAAAATCAAATAAAAATGAGAAAAAGGCCATAAACTTCAGAAATTCATAACTTTAAATGTATAACTCCTTTTTAATCCAAATTTTCTCCATTGGATCACAAATTTCTTCCTTTTTAACATCAGTTCATTTAAAATATATTTTCAAAGAAGAAATCAAGATGAATTAGAATTTACTTAACTCATTTCTTAATAAATATTCTAAATCATAAATTCATCTTGAAGTTATCCTTCAAAACATGCACTAAAATTAAAATCATTCAATAAAAGAGATTAACTTCTATTAACAAAAGATTAATCCTCTATTAAGCATGAAATTATCCCTAATTTATGCATAAATATCGACTTTAGTGAAATGACATACCAATGGAGAAAATTCGTAAAAAGTATGATAACATGCATCATATTCACAAAAAATAAGCATGAATATGAGTTAATTAGGATAACAATTTAAGTTATAAATGCATGTTATCAGTAATTGATTAAGGTTTGACAGTTGACCATACTCTAAGTCATTCACGAGTCTTGTGTGGACAAAGGATTATACATACATGACAATCTATGATGGAAAAGTTTCATAAGTGAGTTCTTACATACTCCATATCTCCTAGTGTACGTGGTGTAGCTTGGCACCTAACGGGCTGGCAACTCAACCTATCGATTGGGTTCAATCGATCCTGATTAATTAATCTATATGTGGATGTGGAGAATTAATTAAGGTTGACCAATAAGGTGTTATTTGGTCTATAGAGTTATTAACTAGTGAGATATATAGACCTAGAGGGTCACACACATAAGGTCTATGGATGTTGGTGGATATAAATATAATTATGAGGGTTTTTATGAAAAAAACCTCTTACCAAATGTCTATTAATAGGGGGATAACAACCACAACTCAAGGTGGCCATGCAAGCCTTGTGGGAATTCTCTCCTTTCTTCTATTTCTCTCTTGGTGAAGAGCTTTGAAGAGGAGATCTAACCATCCGAAGACCATGTGGATACTGCTAGAGGCTAGACACTTGAACAGGTTCAAGAACTCCTTCAAGGAAACCCTGTAAGAATGTTTTCTCATTCATACTAGATGATAGGATCATCTGTTCTTGGTGACTTTGTATTTTTAATATATGATTCGATGTTTTCCGCTGCATTCGATGTTTTGATCAAAATTTTGAAAAGTTATCGACATCAAAACCCATCAGTAGGTCCATATATCTCACTAGTTAATAAATCTATAGACCCAATAACACCGGCTATAAGATCAATTATACTCGTATGAGTTGGATTAGATAGTGTTGTTCTTTCCGGATAATTCGATGTCCTTCACGAATATCCCATGAATAAGAATGTTTAGAACATATGTTTAAATACTAATGATCATTGTAGTATGATTTCATCATAATTCACTTTCTCATCGCATATGCTCATGGACTTCATTACAATATCACACGAGAATAACAATGACTAAATTTCATTTTCATTGAACATAAATGAGATACATGAAAGTCTGATTCGCTTATATGCCACATAATATATATCACATGTTTGAATATTCGATTCAATGTACTCTGGTATGTTTGATTTAAAGCATGTATATTGATCATGTCTAATGCGTAAGCAAAAAAGTGACAAGTACAAGCATGAGTTCATAGTAAATAAAAGTTTCTAGGTCAAAGATATGGCTTAACTTAAATTCATGATTAATCATGTGCAAGATTGGATCCACAGCGAATTGAGTTTGATGATGAAGATTCATTGAACAACTAGTTAAATTTGGTAACAATGGAGGATCAAGTGGAAGTATGATTAGAATGTTCAACAGTAAAATACCCGTAAAGTAGATAAAGGAATAAATCTACTTAAACAAATGTAAAGTCCATATAACTTAACAAGCAAGAAATTGTTAAATTGTAACTCGTTTATTGATGAATAAAAGATAGAGAGTACTAGACTAATGCACTAATGAAATGACCATGATGAGGAGGGTACAAGGAGGGAGCAACAACTCTAGTAGCTCGCAATTGCTACAAGTGTTGGAAGGTGGTACGCCACATACGCTAGCAACGACATGCATAAAAGAGAATAAAAATGGTTGTTTTCCATTGGAAATGCAGGACCTAGAGCACAAGAGGCTAGGGCAACATTAGACCCAACAAGTATAGGGACTCAATTGATTTGAGGTTGACTTTATTGATTCATGTCACTTTAGAGTTGATTTGGTGTCGACTCAAGGTTGATCTTGTGCTTGATGAAAACATGCTAACTAAACATGAAAATACATGATTATTAATGCTAATTAAGGCATAAAACATTACATTCTAATGCATGGTATCATATTTTTGAGTGTTTATCTATCATTCTATGAAAAAGTCATTATAATCTAAACATGCATTAATTTAGGGTTAATTATGATGAATTAAGGATAATATTTTCATAACCCATTTTTATTTGATATTATAATTAGATTTTAAGGTTAAATAATAAGATAAATCATTTTCTATACACATATTTTTCTAAGTTTTAATATCTAAAATAAATGAGTGCATTTTTGAAATAGAAATGCATTCTCTTGTTATTTATTAAATTTGACTTTTTTGAGTGATGTATAATTTAATTTCTGATCCAATGAAGTAAATTTGGATTAATTTGGAGTTATATTTTGAAATATCTGAATTTTCTAATTTTTAGGGATTTTTTATAGATTTTTTATGAATTTTTCTAAATTTAAAATCGATTTATTTAATTTAATATCGATTTTATAATGGCGCAGGTGATGTGGTGACACGAGGATTGTCCGATCATGCAATTAATCGCCATCGTCAATCATCACTTAAGGCAGGGGGGAGTACGTGGCTGATAACATGCTATTTATACATGAATTTACATGATTATTAATGTAAAAAAAGGCATTAATTATTCTAATTAAATGCATGTTATCATATTTTAAGTATATTTCTATCATTTTACATAATTTCATGTTATGATCTAAAAATACATCATTTTATAGATATTTATGTGTAATTAAACATTATGATTTTAATCCTAATTATATTTGAGATCATAAGTATGTTTTCATGATTAAATGATAAGAGAAATGATGCTTATTAACATTCATGTATTTTTATAAAGTTATTTTAGAAAAATACATGAAAGCATTTATTTAATTAAAATTCATTCTCTTACTATTTTAATATTTTGACTTTTTATAATGATAGATTACTCAATTTCTGATCTAAAAAAACAAATTTTGAATTAATTTGGAGTTGTATTTTGAAAGTTATGATTTTTAAAATATTTAGGAATTTTATGGAATTTATCTGAATTTATTTAACTGTATTTTTTATTTTAAATTAATTAAAAAGAATTAAAAAAGGGTTTATATTACAGCACGCTGACGTGGCAGAGTGCTGCCACGTGGCGACGCGCAGACGCGCGGACGTGTGACACGCGTACACGCATGTGTGCGTCGCCACGTGTGTGCGTGACACGCATCTGTGTGCGTGACACGTATGCGCATATATAATATATATTATAAGCATCCGTAAATCGGATTTAAGCTAACCCTTACGTCTATCGTATCTTATAAACTCGATAAAATGCTTTTATTTATTCTGTGTGGGACTATTACTCTTTTGTTTTTATTACAGGTGATGTGGCAATATTTAAGACGTCCGATCGCGTGATTTAATCACGTGCTTCGGATGTCACTTACTCGAGGGGTACGTGGCATCATCTCGCGAGGCATCGATTAGATTAAATAGACATTAATCGCAGCTGTCCATCAACCGAGTTATAACAGTCGAGATTAATCATGATCGGTGGACTCATCAACTTATCAAGATCGCCCGATGAAGATCCAATTGATGGATCGAAACGACGCGTCCCTTCTTCGCGCGACGTGAACGCACCTCAACCTCCATCGCCGATTGAACGAACGCGACTTAATCGCACTGTTTCGATCAAACAACACGTCATCTCAACTGTTGATTGCGATTAGACAGTTAACCCGACGATTATGCCCAATTCTTCTATAAATAGAACTGTTCTTCGCGACGAAAGAACACCCTTGGCTTTTTGAGATAAATCGAACTGTCTAGACACCACAATTCAAGCATCATTCGATTTCTTTCTCTTCTTGACACATTTCCGCATCCGAGGAGTGCTTGAAATCAAAAATTGATCGAAGGAGTAAGGAGAAATCACATCTTGAATTCTAATTTTCTTCGAAATTGCGGAATGAATAGCCATGCATCCGGCGATTAATTGGATCATTTCGAGCGCGAATTTGGGTTAGATTGCGTGTTTTCATCTTAATCTTTCGTCATTTAGCATTAGATTTACATTTTGAATCGTAGATCAAGTTTAGTTTTGTTTTAATTTCGGTTTTCAATAAAATTATCCGATCGAATGTTCTCTCATTTTCAAACTTCGATTACTCCGCGAATTCTAATCCAAATCACTCAATTTTTTATTCCGTGGATTCACAATTGAGTTATCTTTCTTAATATCATAAATTGCCCAATTTCTAATCTGAATTCGTCATCCGATTTGATCAAATTTCAAAGATATATCTCAAAATTCCCTAATTCTCCGTGGATTCGACCCTTATTTACCATTATACCCTTCAATTCGTGAATTAATTCTTAAATAGGGTAAGTTTGGACTTTGTTTTGACACGACATCGTGTGTATTCAATGACCATACACATTTATTACGTCAATGACGCAATCCTATTCGCTGGCGAATCATTTTAAAATGATTTAATCTCAGATGTCGATATGAGGAGTTATAATGGTTGAGATTAAAACCGACGAAACGTATCTAGAGCATCAGATCATGATCAAACGGTGACGGTTTGATGCGTTACTTATAACGCACGCGATGTAGCTTCGTCTCAATGGTACATCTGAGATCCAACGACCACAACTTAACTGTAACGATTCGCAATTGTGCTTTTCATCTGAGCCGTTAATCAAAGATTTAAAGCTCGATCAGACGATTATGCCCAATTCATCATATAAATTTAGGTGTTCTTCAACATTATAAATCATTCTAGGGCAATTCGAGTAATCTCTTGCTTCCAATCGCTTCTAGACTCATTTCCGTGTACAAGTAATGCTTGAAAGTGAGATTTCGTTGAGAGAATAGGAAGAAATCGGCTCTTGAACATCAACGATCATTTTTCGAATTCGGGAATGAAAAAGCCTTGGGTTAGAGATCGTGTTCCTAATCTCTCTTTTCATAGCTCTAGATTTTAGTTTCAAATCATAATTTTAGTCAATTTTAATTTCAATTTTGGTTTTTCACGATTTCTAATTTTAGAAATTTCTCTCTTATTCACTTGATGATTTCTCCGCGAATCTTGATCTAAATTCAGTGATTTTTTATTATGTGGTTTCATTTTCAAGTAATCTTTCGAAACATATTAATTTCCCTAATTTCTCACCATGATTCATTGCCCGATTTGATCGAATTTCAAAAGATCATCTGAAATTATCCTATTCTTCATGGAATCGACCCTTATTCACCATTATACCCCTTAATTTGTGATTATTTGAAAAAATTGGTGAGTTTGGTATTAGTTTTGACATGAATTGACATGTAATCAATGACCGCATCAATTCGTTCTATCACTTTAACACATGATCAACTAGATTTGACTTAGTTGACTGCCTGTTACCCAAGGGCATGCATTTGTGATTGCAACCATATTAGGCGACGCCCCATGGTGATGATGACCTCTCAAAGGCATGGGCCTTGAAAGGATATTGGTGCATGGGTAGGCTACTATCCAAATAAGGGCGTCAATGACTCTAGAAGAAGCGGCAGCCCAGCATGCACAAGGCTTCGACGACAACCAAATTTTGGTGATGCATGATGGAGTACATTTAGGCAAATAAACATGTAGGTAGGAAACATAAGCGCATGATGTAGAGGCAATGACATAAAGGTAGGGGTGGTAGAAAGCCAAGGCAATAGTGGCGACCAAAGACACCCTAGAAATCACAAGGAGAGCAATTGGTTCTAATACCATGTGAGACAATGAATATTTATCAATGGATAGAAACAAAGAATGTACATGTCCTTATATATATAGAAGAATATGACAAAGGAAGAGATATCTCACACGTGGGACGAATGGGTCGTTCCTATGAGGCAATCTCTCCAAAAAAATATTCACAACTTTTTAAGATAAATACAACTATGGTGAAATAATGAAATGAACCAAAATAAAACATAAACATAATTTGACCCTAAAATCTTTGATCTTGTGATAAATATTCACACTAACTAGAGTAATCGATCAATGATCCAATAAACATGGGATCAACAAATTTGATTTTCAATGAACATGGCTTTAAGGTTCAACAAAAGAATTCACCAAGAACCCACAGTAATCAATGAAACTTTTGCATTTAAGTCTCGAGAAATTTGTAGGTGAACATGCCAATATTTGCCTATTAGATGAAAATAAATATTATATCATCAATTTAATCATAATTGCCCAAGCATGATTTTTTTAGAGACGGGGTAAATTTATAGAAGATTTGTCACACCATACAAGGATAACATCTCTCTAATACCTCGTAAGCAAGGAAACCCTAATGGATATTCATAAACCAAGAGAATAATATGTATTTAATGGGAGAAGAGAGAGAAAGAGATACGCCACTACAATAAATAGAGATAGTGGGAGAGAGAGTCAACCGAGCCTTTATGCCCACCTCGTGGGGGGCGGAACGAGGATATTCCATTAAAACTATAGTCTCTAGATATTTCCCTTTTACTATCCTTGTGATCATACTAGATAAGTGGTTGTGAAACTAGTTTTAAATTAATTTTCTCGAGTTATTAACTCTAGAAAATTAAAATTTAATAAAAAACCTTGAAGAGCTTAGTTTACACAACAATTAATCTATGAATTAAAAATTATAATAATATATGGAGAGGGGGAGATGGGTTAGATTAATGGAGCAGTGTGCCCATTAACCATGACCAATTTGGGATGGATGATCCTCAAATAGTGGGAATGATTGGCCAACAATTAGCCACTTGATTAGGTGGAAGAGCCAAATCGTAGCCGGCATTTCGATAAAAGTGACACCAAGCAGAATCAAGACTCAAAAAATGACGATACTAATGACTACTACGACAACATTGACAAGGATGATGATGGCAAGGAAGATAACAATAACTAGGATGATAATGATGATAATAATGGTGGCCAAAATCATGACATTCATGATTATTTTGATTACAATTATTATGATGATGGTGATTAGGTTGACGATGATAATGACTATGGTAACAATGATGATAGTGATGCATATGGTAACATCATAATGATGATTGAGATCAAATTAGGAACGACCATGTTCGACCACACTTTCCTAGATATACATTTCTTGTTAGGCCTTCCCCATTTTCAATCAATCAAGAACTGTTATTTTTAGCGGTCGATCTACAATTTTCCACTGACAAATACACGTCGGGGCAGCGGTCTATCCTTTAAAGCGAACCCAAACGCCATTCATTACTAGAATTCCTCCACGATACCTCTCCATTCAATACACCTGAGCAAGATATTTCTCACATTCAAAATACCTACCCGTTTACTAATGCAGGAACTCAGTGCACATCGCTTCGCACAGAACCCCTCGCCTCCCCCAATCATCCCACAGATTTTCTCTCTCCCACTTTTCCTCTTCGGAGACTTTACAGAGAGAGAAAGAGAGAGTGAGAGAGAGAGATTGGGAGAATCCTTTAGCGCCGTCATCCTCGCTCATCTCCACCCTCCTCGTCCTCCCCCGCTCGCATCCGGCGGAGGCAACCCCCAGCGTTTCCAATGGAGCTCTGCGCCAAACCCACCGCCACCTTCCCCCTCAAAAACCCTTCCCGCTATGTGGCCCCTAAACCCTATCCCCTCCTGCGCCATCTCCCCAACCTCCTACCCACAATCTCTCACGCCAGACCTCGCCGCCCCCGCCGCCTCTCCTTCTCCGTCACCGCTGCTTACCCTCCCACCGACCCTTCCCCCGCCTCCAAACAAGGAAAGCGCACCGACATCAAGAAAATCATGATCCTCGGCGCCGGACCCATCGTCATTGGCCAAGCCTGCGAGTTCGACTACTCCGGAACCCAAGCATGCAAGGCGCTCAAAGACGAGGGCTACGAGGTCGTCCTCGTCAACTCCAATCCTGCGACCATCATGACCGATCCCGATATGGCCCACCGGACCTACGTCGCCCCGATGACCCCCGAGTTAGTCGAGCAAGTGCTCGAGAAGGAGCGACCCGACGCGCTGCTGCCCACCATGGGAGGGCAGACGGCTCTCAACCTCGCCGTCGCGCTCGCCGAGAGCGGAGCCCTCGATCGGTATAACGTCGAGTTGATCGGCGCCAAGCTGGAGGCGATCAAGAAGGCAGAAGATCGGGAGCTTTTCAAGGTAGCGATGAAGAAGATCGGGATCAAGACGCCGCCTTCGGGGATCGGGACCACCATGGAGGAGTGCAACTCGATCGCGGAGTCGATCGGGGAGTTTCCGCTCATTATTAGGCCGGCTTTTCACTCTGGGGGAACCGGCGGCGGGATCGCTTACAATAAAGAGGAGTTTGACTCGATCTGTAAGTCTGGGTTGGCGGCGAGTTTAACTTCTCAGGTGCTGGTTGAAAAGTCGCTTCTTGGGTGGAAGGAGTACGAACTCGAGGTGATGAGGGATTTGGCAGATAACGTGGTGATCATCTGCTCGATTGAGAATATTGATCCCATGGGAGTTCATACCGGGGATTCTATTACTGTTGCTCCCGCGCAGACGCTGACGGATAAGGAGTACCAGAGACTGAGGGATTACTCTGTGGCTATTATCAGGGAGATTGGAGTTGAATGTGGTGGGTCGAATGTGCAGTTCGCGGTGAATCCTGCAGATGGAGAGGTGATGGTGATTGAGATGAACCCCAGGGTTTCTAGATCTTCTGCTCTCGCTTCTAAGGCGACGGGTTTTCCAATTGCGAAAATGGCGGCTAAGCTCTCCGTAGGGTATACTCTGGATCAAATTCCGAATGATATTACTAAGAAGACTCCCGCAAGCTTCGAGCCCTCTATTGATTACGTGGTGACCAAGGCAAGTGATGATCTTTGTTCTTGATTTAGGGTTCTAGTAAAACTCATTTTATAAGAATTTTGCAGATTCCTCGATTTGCATTCGAGAAATTCCCTGGGTCGCAGCCAGTGCTGACCACGCAGATGAAGTCAGTCGGCGAAGCCATGGCATTGGGAAGAACATTCCAGGAATCGTTCCAGAAAGCAGTCCGATCTCTTGAAAGTGGATTTTCAGGTTGGGGTTGTGGGAAGATCAAAGAACTGGACTACGATTGGGATCAGATTAAGTACAGCCTCCGTGTTCCTAACCCTGATCGAATCCACGTCATCTACGCCGCCATGAAGAGGGGCATGAAAGTGGACGAGATCCACGAGCTCAGCTTCGTCGACAAATGGTTTCTCTCTCAGCTGAAGGAGTTGGTCGACGTGGAGCAGTTCCTTCTCTCTAGAACCCTCGCTGACCTGTCGAGGGAAGACCTTCACGAGGTGAAGAGGAGAGGGTTCAGCGATAAGCAAGTGGGTTTTGCTACGAAGTCAACGGAAGATGAAGTAAGAGCTAGAAGGTTGACTTTGGGAGTCGTTCCCGCTTACAAGAGGGTTGACACTTGTGCCGCGGAGTTCGAAGCCGACACTCCTTACATGTACTCGTCTTACGATTTCGAGTGCGAGTCTTCCCCTACCCAAAAGAGGAAAGTTCTGATCTTGGGAGGTGGGCCCAACAGAATCGGTCAGGGGATCGAGTTTGACTACTGCTGCTGTCACGCTTCCTTCGCTCTCCGCGAGGTTGGTGTCTCAAAAAGTCATATTCTTGAAATATAAAAGTCAACGTTTTTTAACACCAAAAATCTCTTATTTTGCAGGCGGGATTCGAGACCATAATGATGAACTCCAATCCGGAAACAGTTTCAACGGATTACGACACCAGCGATCGTCTCTATTTCGAGCCGTTGACCGTGGAAGACGTGCTCAACGTGATCGATCTGGAGAGACCCGAAGGGATAATAGTTCAGTTCGGAGGTCAAACTCCGCTCAAGCTCGCTCTACCCATCCAGAACTACCTGGAGAAGGGGAGAATCCCTTGTTCTTCCGGAACCGGGGAGGTCAGAATCTGGGGAACTTCTCCGGACTCGATCGACGCTGCGGAGGATCGAGAGAGATTCAACGCCATCTTAAACGAGCTGGGGATCGAGCAACCTAAAGGAGGAATCGCGAAGAGCGAAGCTGCCGCGCTCTCGATCGCGTCTCAGATCGGTTACCCTGTCGTGGTTCGTCCTTCCTACGTTCTCGGAGGGAGAGCCATGGAGATCGTTTACTCCGACGAAAAGCTGATCACCTACTTGGAGACCGCCGTCGAGGTCGATCCGGAGAGACCGGTGCTCGTCGACAAGTACCTCTCCGACGCGGTCGAGATCGACGTCGACTCAATCTCGGATTCCTACGGTAATGTCGTGATCGGGGGAATCATGGAGCACATCGAGCAGGCGGGAGTGCATTCTGGAGACTCCGCCTGCTCTTTACCGACGAAGACAGTCTCCTCCAAATCCCTATCCAAGATCAGATCCTGGACGGAGACCCTAGCGAAGAGGCTGAACGTCTGCGGATTAATGAACTGCCAGTACGCCATCACCGCCGGCGGGGAGATCTTCCTCTTGGAGGCGAATCCGAGGGCTTCCAGAACTGTTCCTTTTGTGTCCAAGGCGATCGGACATCCGCTGGCGAAATACGCGTCTCTGGTGATGTCGGGAAAATCGCTGCGGGAATTGGGATTTGAAACTGAGATCGTGCCTCGCCACGTGTGCGTTAAGGAGGCGGTGCTCCCGTTCGAGAAATTTCAAGGCAGCGACGTGCTTCTGGGGCCGGAGATGCGGAGCACGGGGGAGGTGATGGGAATCGATCTGGATTTCTCCATGGCGTTCGCGAAAGCACAGATCGCAGCCGGGCAGAAGCTTCCGCTGCAAGGGACGGCTTTTGTGAGCTTGAACGATCTCACGAAGCAGAATTTGGCGAAGATCGCGCGAGGGTTTAGGGATCTAGGGTTTAGGATCGTGGCGACGTCGGGGACCGCGAGGGTGATGGAGATGGAGGGGATCGAGGTGGAGAGAGTGCTGAAGATGCACGAGGGGAGGCCGCACGCGGGGGACATGATCGCGAACGGACAGATCCAGGTGATGGTGATCACGAGCTCGGGGGATGCGCTGGATCAGATTGATGGGAGGCAGTTGAGGAGGACGGCGCTGGCTTATAAGGTGCCGATAATAACTACCGTGGCGGGAGCATTGGCAAGTATCGAGGCGATCAAGTGTTTGAAGCACAGTAGGATGAAGATGCTGGCGTTGCAGGATTTCTTCGAGGTGGCCAAGGACTTGCAGACGTCTGCTACTAAGGTCGTTTAGGGTTTTGGTGCTTTGGTGTAGGGTGTGGATCTAGGGTTTCGGTTCTTGTTTTGATGTCATTTATGTGGACTTGCGTTCCTTTGCAGAGGGATGAATTTTGGCGATGCGGATACCTTTTTGTCAGTGTTTAGATCTCTCTCTCTCTCTAATTTATAGAAAGAATCTCTAAATTACTACAGCTAGCTCAAGGGGGGATAGACCTGAATTAGAGGAACTTAGATAGAAATTGGTAAGATAGAGAGCATGAAAATAGGGCGCTAGCATTCTAGTACGCACTTCGTTCATGCTGAACTTCTTGCAGAACTGATTAGCATCATTCTTTCTCCAGAATCTTTTTATCCAGAATCTTGACTTCGTAACCTACACCAACACCTGCGGTCGAACCTACACCTACACCGTAACCTATTAAGCGGTCGAACCTACACCTTACCGCTCACTCGCCTTCTTTATCATCGTTACCCTTCTTTTATCTCCCTACGGTCTCACTCGTCCCCTCGTTGTTTTACAACTCGCCACAGCTTTATCTCCCGACGGTCTCACTCGTCCCTTGATTCTTTACTTCGTAACCATCAAACATTCGGATAACCTTCGGAACCTATAGAAAGAAGCTACCTTCCCCACCTTTTTTACATGGGAAGCGAGGCTTTCCTTCTTATGAAGCGGATGCTGATGATGAAAGAGCTTCTTCGGATGCTTCTTATTTATCAAGGTATTGTAACCTAGTTGATTGATGAGGTCCAATCGTCATTCATATAGTTGTATCCCTCTTTCTGCCCATCAATTACTATTTATCCACTGACTCCCCTGTAGGATTTCACTAATGTCATCTAGAAAGTCATCTAGTACCGTTATCTCATGATACTGTCATTCAGTTCTGGATATTGAATATCATGTTGTTCATCAGAAAAGATGTGGTACTACACGACAATAATAGAGTTCCGGTACCGGATGACGGACGACAATATTGGATGATGGACAACGGTACAAGGTGATGGACAACAATACTGGGTGACAGACGATAGTACTGGATGACGGACGACGGTACTGGGTGACTGACGGTACGGGGTGACGGATGATGGTATATTACTAATAATTTTTCTCATAAAAAATTGTATTCTCAAATTTGTTCAAAATTGAATGCAAAAATTAAAATAGAAACTAAGTGACCTTAGAAATTCAACATTAATAGTATTATGTATATTATTTATAATTATTAATGATATGATTTATATTAGAATGTGCATGATTCATTGCCAAACTATAATATACAAATGTGATATGAAATCATTTTATAAAAAATGATACTATCGACAATACGAACATTAATCAAGACAGAGATTGATCATATATTATGTCGATCTAATCATTGATCATTTTTCCCTGAATAGTAAAATAGAACCACCGATGAAGATTGAGCATGGATGATGCATGGATGAGAATGGATGAAAATGACAAATGATGGAAGAAGTCATATATGACATGTTAGATGTCGATGGGTATTAAAAAAAAATCAACAAAAATCGTGAAGTATGGAAGGTTATCATAAAAAATTCAAAGAAGTGATTTAAAAATTATAAAATCCCAACAAATCTTGAAAAAAATTAAATATCCTATAATTTGTGAACAAATTATTAAATAATATCTCATTAACCATTTAATTAGTAATTATTTGAAATTTTTTAAAACTTCTCTTTCATTGAATCCTATTAAGATTAAAAAGTTTATACAACCTTATAATTTAATATTTAATATTTGATTGACCATTCTCTAAACTTTCATCCTTGAGCAATTGTACTAAGATTAATAAGTTTATAAAACCCAATAGTTAGGGAAATAATCTTTTAATTAGCCTCTAACTAACCATTTAATCTAGACAAATTATTCAAAAAATTTATATCAAATCATAATAATATGAAAAATTGTAGTAAATCTTATAAAGTATGCATTAATTGTATGATAATCATCTTTACATTTTGCCTTTCAGTTAACTAACTTATATTAAAATTTAAATAATATTACATTTGAGGAACAAGTATGTGTGAGTTAACTAGTTAAGTGGGTAATTTTTTTAAAAAATTGATAGAGTTCCTTTTTTTAAAAAAATTGTTAAAAAAACTTGTGATTTTCTTAAATTGAAAAGAACTTTGCAATAAATATCTGCAAAGGTCCACATTTTTCATGTAAAGTTTTCCTATTCACCATTCCCCATCGGGTGTTTGGTCGCCTCATCGTCTAACCCTATGGTCATTCCTTGTTATTGCTTGGGAAGATCATCAAGCATCGGAGGCCCCTTCGCACTTGCTTATCCCCTACAAGGGGAAGTCATGAAAAAGAGTGATCAAATCATAACATTTAATAGTAAAACTATGATACTTGATGGATCCCCTGCATTGATCATGGCGATCCAATTGGTGATATATAAATTATATATAATTTTCATATCATTTCATCAGCAATGACCCTCGTGTCGACATCCTCGTCATAGACATTATCATATCACTTGGTGTTATTCCCCCGAAGCCAACACTTTACAGTCACTAGTGTTTCGATACTTTCTATTGTGAAACGTACACGCTTGTATGTGACCACAACTTGACCGACGAAGAACACAAATTCTGATGGTGCACTAGTTGCATATACTACCAAGAGTTCTCATACAATATGAGCAAGGGCAAGATATGTAATGTTCCACTTACGAGCCCACTAATGGAGCATGGGGTCCCCCTCATCCTTCACGGTTTCATTCATATAAGCATCCAATTTCTCTAAGGGTGTTAATGCGATTGTGCGAGTCCATCATTCTTCTTGCACACTCATATGTAATAATATTTGATCGTATGTTACACCCTCATGTCTATATTTACCAATATCCATAGACCTTATGTGTGTGATCCTTTACGTCTATATATCTCACAAATTAATAACTCTATAGACCAAATAACACCTTATTGGTCAACCTTAATTAATTAACCACATCAACATATAGATTAATTAATCAAGGATCAATTTAACCCAATGGATAGGTTGAGTTGCTAGCCCATTAGGTGCCAAGCTACACCACGTACTGACGAAATTGTTATCTATTATCTACTAATGGGCCAGTTGGCCTCCTCTTGATGTAAATGTAAAAGGGTAATACCCAAATAATATCATTGTAATAGGCTTAATGGCCTAATAGGTAGAAGGCATCAGTAGGCCCAAACTAATGGGCCTAACCTTAAGTTACCTGATCTGTCAAATCAGGTAACGGCTAGAAAACTAGCCGTTGCAAATGGCTAGTTTGTGAATAGTTTAACTTCAGTGTATAAATACTGTGTATGACAGTGAAATATATTTAATCTCTTTTCTGGTTTTAACCATAGGCTCTCACTCCTATCCCCATTCTCCATGTGTGATCTTACAATCCATTCTTTCTGTGTGATATTTTAGAAACGAATCGATGCAGTAGTTAATTTCATACCGATTCGTGTCAAAATAAAGTCCAAACTTACCAATTTAATGAAAATAACTCGAATTGAGAGGTATAATGGTAAATATGGGTCGAATCCACAGGGAATTAGGGAAATTTCTGATGATCTCTTTGAATTTGATCAAATCGGATGATGAATCGGTGATAGAAATTGGCGAAAATGGTATTTTATGAAGGAGAACTTCAAGACGATTCCATGAACTAAGAAATCATCAAATTTGACTTTGATTTCGCAGAAAAATTGAAGATCAAAGAGAGGGGTAATTTCTGAAAATTGGAAGAACACAATTAACGAAAATAAACACAAATTAACTTGAAATTACTAATCTAAATGAAAATTAAATGGTAAGAGATGATAGATTAGGATAAAACACGATCCCTATCCCACGATTGTGATCGAATTGATCCAATTAATTGCCGGAATCAAGGCTTTTCATCAAAAATCTGAAAATCGTGATCATGGAGTTCAAGCGTCGATTTCTTCCTCGCCGTTCATCGAAATCTTGATCTGAAGCACTCCGTGGACGTAGAAATGAGTCTAGAAGCGATTGAGATCAAGAGATTAAAGAGATTTGGTGTCTAAACAGTTCAATTTGATTGAATTGCTCTTGAATACTTTACAAATACGAAGAACATCTCAATTTATAGGAGATTTGGGTGTAATCGTCCGATTAAATGCATCAATAGCTCTGATGAAATGCATGATTGCGAATCGTTACCGTTAAGTTGTGGCCGTTGGATCACGATCAAACGCTTGAGATGAAACCACGTCGCCGCTCGTTATAAAACGCATCGAAACGCCTGATGTTGGATCACGATCGGACGCATCAAATGCGTTTTCCACTATTTAATCAAAGCCGTTATAACTCCTCAGATCGACAGCTCTGATTAAATCATTTATAAAATGATTCGTCGACAAATCCCGTTGCGCCACGTACCCCCTCTCCTTAAGTGAAGATCAAGGGCCACGATCCTTTGCACGATCGGACGTCCCTTACGCTGCCACGTCACCTCCTTCATCGACCATTCGATTGCGACACGATCAGACGGTTTTGATCACGCCACATCACCTGCGTGCTTTAGAAAATTTGAAAAAATCGATTTTAATTAGAAAATTCAATTTTTAATTCGAGAAAATCCTTATAAATTTATTAAATATTCAGAAAAATTCAGGAAAAATCCCTAAAAATTAGAAAATGTATAACTTTCAAAATATAACTCCAAATTAATCTAAATTTCTTTCATTTGATCAGAAATTTAATCATCTACCATTCTAAAAATTCAAAGTTAATAAATAACAAGAGATTTATTTTTTATTTTAAAAATACATTCATTTCTTTAAGATTTAAACTTTAGAAAATTAAATGAATATTTATAAAAATGATTTCTCTCATTATTTTAACTATAAAAACACTTATAATCTCAAGTAAAGATGGGCTATAAAATTATTTATCTTTAATTTATCATAATTAACCCTAAATTAAAGTATTTTGGGATTATAATGACTTTTTCATAAAATGATAGATAAATACTCATAAATATGATAGCATGCATAGGAATGAAATCTTTTGTCTTAATATGCATTAATAATCATGTATTATCATGTATAATTAGCATGTTATCACGTACTCTAGGAGATATGGAGAATGTAAGAACTTACTTATGGAACTTTTCTGTCATCGATTACCATGTGTGTATAATCCTTCATTTGTACAAGATTCATAAATGACTTAGGGTGTGGTCAATTGTCAAACCTTAATCGATCACACAAGATAGTACTTACGCGTGTAGAAAATCATTGGGAACTTCTTCTCCGATATTTCTACTACCTTGGCCAAGGATTTTATCGCATCTCATTCCTTGAGTCAATCTCAGGAAATACCGAGGGCGGATCATCCCATCTTGACCACACAATCATCTTCGAGGACTTCATGTTATATCCAATACATGACATTTTAGATATCCCGTGGTTAGGGATTCATAATTCATAATCAAAAAATGATCATCCATCAACAAGATATCTTTGGTGTCTTAAGTCTAAGGACCACATAAACAACCATGACATGAATAAACTTGATTGAAAATCAGGTATAATTACCATTCAGGGATCATATGGATCAATTTAGTAAACTCTTTCTCCAAAGAGCACCTACTATTTATCCTTAGTGTCTCCACATTGATGGCTACAAGATTAGTCATACTCATCATATAAGTCAAATCAGATAGTGTTATTCTTTTCGGATAATTTGATGTCCCTCTCGAATATCCGACAAATAGGAATATTTAGAACATATGTTTAAAGACTAATGATCATTGTATTATGATCTCATCATAATTCACTTAGTCATTTGCATATGTTCACGAACTTCATTACAAACATCACACAAAAATGACAAAAAATAAATTTTATTTCAATGAACATAAACAAAATACATGGAAGTGTGATTGGATTTTAGGCCACATAATATCTATCAAGCCATACATGCAAGGCCCATTGATAGCTTCTCCTTGATTCCCAATTTCTTCACCACTACGAATAGTGTCGATGCTTCAACACGATTGATCACGATACTCATATGTGAATCGAGCTCCTATAAGATAAGTGAAAAATAGTTCATCATACTAGGTTGAGGAAAAATTAGAAAGAGATGCAAATAAAGAATTCTGAAGTGTTGTTGTCATACTTGCAAAATAAAAAAACACGTCGGTGATTGTTGGGGTTACTGTTTTATAAACATACTGAGTGGCAAAGGAGAATGGTTCTAATATGTCAGTAAATATTTGTAGCAATTCCCACTTGTCCTTTGATATCTTTGTCTCCCTCCAAATTGTCTTGAAATGTGACATCTCTTCATCCAAGATGGCCCGCTTCTCAATGGTAGCTCGAAGCATGTCATAGGTGTTGTTCCATCACATCGGACAACCTAATTCGAGGAGATTATTGTCCAATATCTTCAAGTCAGCACATATCTTCACGTACATAATCCGTTGTTGGCTACCATTGAAGGCAGTCCAAACCAATGTCCTAAATTTTGTCATTGCATCGCCAAGTGTGACATATAGCCTATGAATTGATGTCGATGTTGAAGTACCAACATCAACATCCTCTTCAACATCCATATCACTAGCATAGTCAGAAGTTGTCAATTGCTCATCGTATTCTTCTTCCATAAGTAGAGTCGTAGAAGGGATGACAAAGCTCTTAATGGTGGATTGAACAACGATGTTCAAAATATGTGCGAAGCATGGTATGTGTCTCTTCGCGCTGAAGTTATTATTTTCCCTTTTCAATTTTTTTGCTATCATAGCAATCATCTTCTTATTGTTTGAGGAATTATCAGTCGTCACAACACTAACTTGAAATGAGAATGTGATATTGAGTTGATAAAAGATTCAAGTGATAAGTTGATATTTTATGAGAAATTGATACTCAGGTACGAACACTAACCTTAATTTCAGGTAATATAGATGTCATATTTTCACTATCATGCTTCCCCACGAGCTCTCGAATTGCCAACACACACTCACGGTACTCAAAAGTAGCATCAATCTAATGCGTTGTCACACCCAACAAGCCACATATATTTTCTATTGTCCATGCATTTGTTGTAAGCATCACATGATGTACTGAAGTGAACACCTTTGCAATGGTCTATTTCATTTGTTGGTGTATCTTAATTGTCCATGACTTGACCACCTTTGCACTTGGGGATCTACTTCTATATGCATCATGTATCGCCATAACTCCTTGAAGGCTTTGTGGTCAACGATGCTCCAAGGAGAGGTGGAGAGACACACGAAATGGGTGATGACATCCTTCGTCTCATCAAGGTTAGACCCCCCAAGGGTCGCTTCTTTGGGGGCTGGATCTTCAATTGCCTAGCTGCCCCTTCAGTCATCATGCATTGTAAGCTGCCATCATCATCACCAATTCCCTTTACTGCATCATATAGCCTTTCGAGGCACTTCTTTAAAGTGCTTCAAGAAAACATTAGTGTTATCGTCTTTTCGACACTTGATGACCCCTTGCATGACGTCTGGATATTTCTTTTGGCAAATTTCACACGACTATGTGTGTTCATGTTGTAATTTAAAATATTATATGATGAGACATCGTGTGATGCAGCTTCGCTTCACTCATGTCGACCCTTGCTCATCAAGACATTGTGTCACATTTGTATTTGCCTTTGCAAGATCCGTGTGTAATGAACTGTAGCTCTCCATTGTCGATATTTTCTAAAATGAAAATTAAAATCAAAAGCCCTATCTTTAAAATATAAAATGAAATGATAGGAAAATTTGATGATCAATTATAATATTACCCTATCTTCAATCCTGTAATAAAAAATATATTGAAAACCCTTAGATGATTTTTTAAAAAATCCATTGTCATTGCCATGATGTTGTCAAGGAAAAATAAAGAAAATCCTCCAATTTGACCTAAAAAATATGATGCAATCAGGTGACAATGATGCAAATGAGTGAATGCTACCACGACCTCAATTTCGTTGACGAGGAATTGGAGAAAAAGCCAATAAGGGGTATCGTAGGTATCGAGTACTATTTAGGACCCTAATGGTACTCGATGATGTTACTGCCACAGATATTGCTATTCAATACTAGTATCTAACGGTGAAAGCCTTGTGAGAGAGAGATGAGTGAAAACAGCTGCGAGAATGAGAAAGAGGGGGGGGAAAGAGAGATAAGAAGATGAGAGAGAGGATGTGGGGATAGAAATATGTAGAGACAGATAGAGAACTAGATGACAACAAAATTTGATGGTAGAAAAAGAAAAGAGAGATGAGATAGTGGGTATGAGAATGGAAATATGTGGAAGTAGAGAGAGAGATAAGATGAGAACAAATAGAAGGAAAGAGTGGGAATGGAGAGAGAAACGAGATGAGAAAAATTGATGGGAGAAAGAGCAGAGAGAATGGATGTGAGAATGGAAATATATAGATAGAGAAATAAGATAAGAAAAAATGGAAGTGAGAATTGGCACCAAGAGAAAGAGACTAAGTAAGGAAATGGGATAGAGAAAGGTGGGAGAAAATTGATGGAGGATGGAATAGAGAGAGAGAGAAATATTAGATGAAAGAAAAATGGATGGGAGAGAGATGAGAGAGCGAATGGATGTGGAAATGTGAATTGTGAGGGAAAAATGGATGGGAGAGAGATAAGAGAGCGAATGGATGTGAAAATGTGAATTGTGAGGTAAAAATGGATGGGAGAATATGAATAGAGAGAGAATGGAAGACTTAGACTACAAAGAGATAAGAGTAAATAGATGGGAGAATGAGAAGAGAGAGATGATCATAAAATGGATGGGAGAAACGGAATATAGAGAATGGAAGATTGAAATTAGAGAGAGATAAGAGTAAATAGAAAGCACCAAAGAGAGGTAATATTGGATTTTGATATGGCCCACGACAAAAGACATAAAAAAGGGAGAATTTACATGAGTGATTGAAGAATAGCACAAAATATTTGAATTGACAAAGAGGGGAGGGAACAAAAAACCAGAATGATGAAATCAAAGGGATAAGAGAGAGAGAAAATCGATACGATTTAATTAGAGAAGAGGAAAAAAGAAAGGTTTTCAATGCAATTTTGTTAGAAAATAGAATAATCATACAACCTTGTAGTCCAAAAATTCAGGCCCATGCTGGGGCCAATTATTATTTATAGACAAGACCTCGAGGTTTAGAAGAGGAAGGAACTCATGCACTCGGTGGAGTTACCTTGTCAGGTTTATTTTATCTTCGTCGCTGAATTCTGTCCTACTATTCGTATCATAGATCCGGCCCTCGCTTCAGTGGATTATGAGGCTTTCTCTATAGTTGGTTAATCTCTCCCTATTTTTCCACTCCCATCCTTAATCTAGTCCCAACATGGATCACAACATTATATGTATCTCCATGGAAAAGGTTACAACGACAACAATGTAATAGATCCCCAAGTGGGATCTCATCAGATAAGAGGGAGAAATTTGATATAACTTTCTACAGAGAAAGATTTTGACATACTAAAAGAAAAAAAAGGAGAAGAGATAAAAACTTGAAGCAACTCAATTAGTATACAGGAAAAATGAGAGAAAGTTCATGCCATTGAAGAAGAAGAGAGGTAACAGTGATGGAATTTGATGAAATTCAACAAAAAACTGGAAGAAAACACAAATTTATTGCATCCCACCAGGGAAAAAATAGATAAATAGAAATTAGAAACGACATATAAGAGTATATTAAGAAATTAGAAACTAGACACCATTTCAAGAGAGAAGTAAAGAGCAGATATTTGATGCGTGCAAAGAAGAGAAGAGCAAAACGATAGAACAAATAAAGCCAATAAGAAAAGATGTGAAATGATAGACAATTGACGCAATGCTTCAAGCAGCGAGAGAAAAAAGACAAACATGTGATAAAACTAAAATAAAAATAAAATGATTTGGAAACTGGCGTTGAAAAACGGAGAACGATAGAAATTTGACTTAAGTGTCAGGGAAAGTGTCTAAGAGACATAATCCTAATCCAACATCGAAGAGATGGTTGAGAGAAAGGGCATAGAGAGAATGGAAGATTGAACGTAGAGCGAGATGAGAGTAAATAGAAAGCACCAAAGAGATAAAATTAGGGTAGAAAGCACCAAAGAGAGAAAACTGTGAAGACCTAGTTTATTGGGTTCTAGACTTCTAGAGTTTCTTCAACATCGAAGAGAGATCGTTGTGAGTGCCGAAGAGAGAGTGTCGTGAGCGTTGTCGTGAGTGCAGACTGCAGACTGCAGGCTGCTGAAGAAAGAATGTCAAGAGATTAAAGAGATTAGAGAATAGAGAGAATAGACTCTATTTGAGAAATTGAGAATAGGGGGATGACGATATCTGATATCGATATATGCACCTTTCTAATTTTTTTCATTAGCAAATATCGGTATCAGATATCTTAACAATACCCGATAGAGACATCCATCTACAGATATCTGATATCTGATATATGAATGTCAATATCAGGTACTGTAGGTATCAAGTACCGTTTAGGACCCTAATGGTACTCGATACTATTACCGCCACAAATACTAGTATTCCATACCGGTATCTAAACAATAAAAGCTTACTACCCTATTCAAAAAACGGTATCTGATACCCTTAACATTATCCGATACAATGATATCTGATATCATCATTCACTGACATCTGACTATAAGAGGATAATGGTATCCGATATTGGTCACCTTAGCGGTACCCATCATCTATAGGGTATCGTATATTGCAAGGGTATCAGTTTCTAAATAATTATTTTTTCACATTTTTTCACATATTTTTCAGTTTTTTAATTTTTGAGATTTTTTTCGAATATCTAGTAATATCATTCTATGTACCGTCATCCACTACCGCACTCATTCTATGTCCCATCATCAAGTGTCGTCATCTAGTACCACACGGATGACAACTGTAGAACTCTATTCATCTGATTATAAATTCCCCCTCTATGTACACACATTTGTATCTCTCTCTCTTTGTTTCATGTGGTGGTGATTATTCGTACCCTCTCTCTCTCTCTCTCTCTATTTATCGATGTTTCCCCAAATCTCTGTCTCTCTCTCTCTCTATTTATCGATGTTTCCCAAAATCTCTGTCTCTCTCTCTCTCTATTTATCGATGTTTCCCAAAATCTGTCTCTCTCTCTCTCTCTATTTATCGATGTTTCCCCAAATCTCTGTCTCTCTCTCTCTCTCTCTCAAACTTATATGTTCCAGGGAACTTGTTATTCAGGCAAAACAGGTGTTACAGAGAGAAATGCTTCATCCCGCGCAGAAACCATCAAGAACCTGAAGATAGAGTTGCAGATCATTACAGGCAACGGCGGTTTAGAGAGAGCAAATAAATGAACACACCTAGATGAGTTCTTTACATGATCTCCACAACCGCCCGGCCTAAAATCTTCCCCTTATCAAGATCTTCGTAAACGCTCCCCGCCTCTTCTAACTTGCATTTCCTCGAGACAGCGTTTTCCAGATCAAAGATTCCATTTTCAGCAAGCTTGACCACCTGCGGAAGATCTTGCCTCGCTCTTGCCCCGTATGATCCGACGATCTTGATCTGATCCAATGTATCCGTTCCAGAAGAAATAAAAATTTAAGGGCAACCTAGTAAGTATGAGGTATAAGAGTATTTTGGTAACTTTATTCTATTTTTTGGAAATCATTATAATCTGAGGTTGACCTGTCTGCGAACCAGGCGATTGATGTCAACTTGCCCCATTGACCCTGCAGCGGCGAGACCAATCATTACTGCTTTCCCTCCATCTTTGACGCCATTAAAGCACTGCATGAAAGTTGATGGCCTCCCCAGTGCTTCGACGGCCACGTCAACTCCCTTTCCTCCTGATATTTCCTGTCTCGGATGAGAAAGAATTTCAGGAAATTATACACTTGGGCTTGAAGTCAACGCAAACATGCTAAAAATAAGGTACATCTTTTAAAGAAAACAAAGAAAGAAGTTTTTCGATTATTAAACCTCATTGAAGATTAGGTTTTTTACAAAATCATTGCCTTGATTTTGTCGATTACATCTTCGCTCATTGCATTAATGGTATGAGTGGCGCCAAGTTTCTTTGCATTTTTCAGCTTTTCATCGTGGACATCGACAGCAATGATCTCCGAAGCACCAAAAGCTCGTGCTATCTGCAAGCAGCTATGGAAACAATTCGGTCAATGGTCGACACCGTAGAACATATCAGAATGATATGATTAAATATGATACGGCTCTTACAGTCATCATGCGATGCATGAGAACTCATGTGATGAAAAAATTGAAAATAGGGTTTCCTCTTTCTCAATGGATAAAAAAAACAGAATATGTAGTCAGATCCTCTATCTCTCTCTGCAAGGGATCATGCTTCACATGACAATCACACGGATTAGTAGGGTTACCTCTCTATCTTTTTCTCAGGGGATCAGAAATTGTGTATGGAATTTCCATATCCTAGGGTTTATGACTCACATGACGACCATCAAGATAAATAGGGGTCTCTCTCTCTCCTTCTGAGATCATTGAATTGTATCCAAAGTAAGACCATCTGTCTACCTCCCCTAAGGCTCTCCCTATCCCAGGCGATCATAAAATTGTATCTGGAATCATACCCCTTATATCTCTCCCAGGACTCCTACTTCACAAGACCACCAGAAGGATAGAAAGGGATATCTGGCAGAGAATCTGAAAATTATAACTCGAGTAAGATCTATTTCTCTACTTAGGCTTGTGGCAGCTCTGAGCCTGTCCCCTGCATTCAATTCCTCTTATCCATCAATTCGATCAAAAATCCCTCCATCATTCTATCTCTCTCAATTGGATCAAGGATCCTGTCTCACTGGCCTTTCCCCAATTCTCTCATTTGGATCAAAATCCCTCTGTCTCGCTCAGTCATTCTATCCGTTGAACTGCCTTCATTTGGATTCAATATTTGCAAACATGATACACACCAGATAGGACCATAACCTTAGGCCTAGAAGATAGGAGAGATGTGTGTGTGTGTGTGTTACTTTGAGAATCTCGGGTTTCCTCCTGCTCCTACAGGCATGGGTTTCCCCTTCTCACACCTTGTCCTCTTATGTGGGTACTTACATGGTCTCTAGAGCACAGGTTGACCTTTTATTAATTGTGACCTGCTCACGCGCCTTCTTTAGAATTTTTACCTGCTCCTAAGGTTGCCTTATTTATCCTTTTAAATCCCACTCGTAAACTCACACCTCTAATATTCTATTTGATTAACATAAAACATAACCTGTGGTCTAGGGTCAAAAAACAACTCCCTTTACTCAGCGGGACTCCCCATCCATATTTGCATCCACGTCCCCTTTCTTTTTTCCCATTCTATTACTGTAATTACAGTTTCAACTAGTGAAAGGTAAAAAAGTTATCGGATAGAAGACCAAGAAGAACAACCACTGCCCTAGACCCTCTAGGTTTGGATCCCATCAATATCCACATACGTCCATATATAAAAGATGATTGTCGTGTAAATTTTGGAAAAAACGGAAAATAGTAGTGCGTAAAAATATTTCTTTGATCGCAACCCTATTTTTTTCAGTAAATAAGCCTCCCGTCGCAACCACCTTTTTTCAAGAAAATGGCTTCAGATGAAAAATAAACAATTTCTTCAATCTATTCAATCACGGATGGATTAAAAGTAAAAATTTTAGATACCTCGATCCAACGCCACCGATTCCAACGATTGCCACAGAATCTCCAGCACGGAGTTGAGCTGCATGCCTCATGGCACCGTAGGCAGTAAACACTGCACAACCTAATATGGAGGACTCGGTGTATGGCAGTGAGTGAGGAAGAACAGCTAACGCATTAGCAGGGACTACACAGTATTCAGCTAGGCCTCCCATACTGTACATAAATACTGGTCTTCCTGTAAGGCAACAAAAGAATAATTTTTTCTTTAAAAGTAAAGCAAATGCAAGAAATAATAAAATTATGATGGAATCTCTAGTTGCACGTAGTCCTAGGGAAACAAATGAGAGGACGTAGAGTGAGAAAGGAGAGAGAAAATAAGGAAAGGAGTATAGAGGAGAAAGGAAAAGTCCAAATTTAGCTTTTCATCAATACCATTGGTCCGCCCTGAAGGTTGAAAAATCAATGCTGTGACCCAGTCTTAAGATCCATTCGAACTTCAGCACTGCTTCTCTTTCCTCTCTCTTTTATCCTGTCTCTTTTCTCTCTCCCCCTCTTTCTCTTTCTCTATGTTCACACGCTCTCTCTCCTCTCTCTTTCTCTGAAGGTCCTGGGGGCATCTCTTCTTCCTCCCACTCTGAATGTCTATTTTTTTCCCATTGGATTATACCCTCTATCAAGTTCTCTTGATCTAAAGGCCGAGGATGAGATAGAAAAAAGGTTTATCAGCTCAACATGAGCTGGTCAAAGCTGATGCTGTTGAGACCAGCCTGGGGAGCCTGGTTCTTTTTGGACTCATTAGGTCAGTCAAGGCAGGGCTGATACACAGGACAATGGTGACCAAATCAGAAACCTAACCATTAGACTGAATTAAGGGAGGTATAAATAAGTTGCATTAAAACTCGGGAATTATATTGTAAACAATCCTTGACTTATCTTGTATATTTCGAATTATTTTCAGACATTCTTCTGTTTAAAGTCATAATGATGACCCCTTAGTCCAAAGAGCCTATGGGACGTCTATCAAATGGAACGGAGCCCTCATATAACCTTAGGACTACAGAATGAGCGGAAGAAGAAATCAGAGGCAGCCCATGACGTGTGACCGGCGCCCGTCGGAGGTAGCCCATGACGCGTGGGTGTGGAGCGGCCCTCATTTCTCCGCCCGGGCTGCATACCAACTTCTTCGGGACCAGGAGGACTCGAATGATCTGCTCCTCTTACAACGGTGCTGTTTGGTGTGAAAGTGTCGTCTCCCTCTGAAGATCAAGGTGTTTGCCTGGCTCTTTTTATGACGGCGCCTGATGACGAGGTCCCTGCGGCAACGCATGGTCCTGGACGCCCCCGTGGAGTGCCCGCTATGTGCAGAGGCAGTGGAGGATTGCTTGTACCTGTTCTTCGCCTGCCCACTGACCCACGCGGTGTGGCAAGCGGCGGGCGTTGGCCGTCTCGAGGCGACATTGGAGGAGGCGTTCTGGCAGTCTCTCGGCGGCGGAACATTTTGTCGCAAAGCTGAGTGGCAGACTATTTTTGCCACACTTTGGTCCCTCTGGACCCATAGGAACGAGGTCATCTTCAGGGGTCGTACCCTTTCCGTTGATGCTAGTCAGCACGACGCGAGGGGGTTTGGGTTTTTTTGGCACCGAGGTCGTCTAGGCACCTCGACTACTGTACCCCTGTAGTATATGATCTGTATCCTTCGTCATTGTTTTAATGACATCGAGGGGGCACCGTTTCAAGGCGCCCTTCTCCCTTTTATAAAAAGAAAAAAGAAAAGAAGAAATTAGAGGAGGAAACCGCAGAGGCTAGCTGGAGTAGGAGAAGGAGACTGAGAGCTTCTCCAAGAGCTCCTAAATACCCTGATATTCCTCTCTCCATTCCCCCATCTGCCCCTTCTACCACACAGCCCACACCTCATGTTATCAATTCTTTTTCATAATGAGCTACAACCAGGTTGGTGCCCTCTCATACACTGTCAAATGATAATCATCTTCATTTACTAAATAGTTTCATGAGCCACGGCAAAAGAAATATCTAACCGGGTCACACAGGTTTCATATGCAAGAGATACATAAATTCAATAGATAGCGTACTAAATTATGTTTCAAATGCAAAAGTGGAGATAACAGCGTGTATGCGGCTTGAAGCAAAAAATAATCAATTCAAACAGAGATGGTCTGATAAAGGACAGAAGCCCAAAGACAAGAAATGGATCCCCAGATTGTAAATTTAGTTAAATATTATGAAATGGGCCAACCAGATGCAAAAACATGTCCACCAAAAAAATATCTTATCTTACGTAAAGTTCAAGCAATTTTTAAGTATGGCTGAGATATAATAGAAGAATGAGCATATTACCATTTCCACGCAAAAAAACAAACGTGTTTTTGCCATCATAAAGTGTTCCCTGGGCACGATTGTAAGTGAAGAAATCCTCGCAAAGGTCTTCTTGGCCCTAATCAATCATAAATCAAGAACACATAGATATTACATTACACAGATACTGAAACATTGAAGAAAGAATTTAACCTTCACGCAAAAGTGACAATTGCCGCACGGCATTATAAATGCCCCAACCACACGTGTTCCAATTGGAAATCTATGAACCAAAAAAGATAGACATTAAGCCAGAACATGGTCGTGGACAAAGAATAGCAAACATGCTATGGGCAAAAGTTATTTTTGTATCTTTAGTTACCTGCTTATAATCCCTCTATCAGTGTTTGGCCCATGTTCGACCACCTCTCCAGTTATCTCATGGCCCACAACACAAGGACTCGAAAATGGAAGTTCCCCTTTAATCACATGTAGGTCTGAATGGCAGACCCCACAGGCTGAGAATATAGATCTGGACGTAAATAGATGATTCTGTGGGATAACGTGATCAGCTTGAGGAATATGTAAGAATGAGAAGAAACGTTTCTAACGACGGGAAGAGAGACCACTACACACGCACACACAGATAAAGAATTTCTTGACTGAACGATAAGCACACCACTGCTCAATAATTTGGTCAATTTTTTGCTTTAAGTGAGAAATAAGGAAGCAAGCATTAAGTTATTCCACCTTTTAAAGAGAAAATCAACAGTTGATTTGACCTTTTTCAATTAGCAATGTCTGAGATGACCCCATCAGTAAATATTCACGTTACATTAACACATATTCCAATAACGGAGAACAAAGCAGTATGAACGAAGAAACGAAGAAGCTAAGCAACGAAGGCAATGAAGACATAAGGAAGTGACGCCAATGAATAAATACGACGGAAATCCAGGTATCCGTTAGTAGATACTGAAGTGCTATTATATAAATATCTTACAATTCTATCAAAGTAGTCCACAAATATATTTGAGAATTAGAAGATCGAACCCTTGGTCCTGATCAGGATTTCTCCAGCTTTGGGGCGGGGCATCTGGAACTCTTCAATGGTGAGCGGCTTTCCCGGCTCCCAGAAAACGGTGCCTCGCATGAACGAAGTCCCGCCTCCGACGCGGTATCCTACGGCTTCCGCCTTGGAGATCCCCGCGCTGGAGAGAGATCTCTGGAAAACTGCCGGTTTGACCAGCTTTCGAACTAGAGAACGGCATGCGGAGAAGACAGGAGCCATTAGGGGGAACAATCGAATGTCGACCTCTAGAGATCTTGGAGTTTGAGGATATCTGATATATATGCCTGCCTGAAGATCGTTACAAGCGAGTCAGTCATATCGGAAATTTGACTTCAGACTGACACGTCAGACGTTTTGTCTAAATTATTGGCAAGCCCCTGTTTTCTTTTACATTTTCTGCGTTGGCCGCTTGGCAGCAAAATATTAGTAAATTTCGATATTTGAAGGAACTACTGACCGCGTACCATAATAATATACGGACATTTGATTTCCCTGACTGACACGTCATACTATCCGTGAGCTATAAATACTCGTAAATTATAAATACACCCACTTGTTTGTGAGTTATCTATTATTCACCCGAATAAGGGTATGTAGGAAAATCAACTCATTCGCTCTTTTTTTTTGGTATGGAGAAACGGAGAAGCCGTTCGGGGGACAAATATCATAAATTTCATTTAAAAGCACTCATCGACCTTATCCGAAAAAATGTGTAAATTGAAGTAAAACCCTGTATTTTTTTCACGAGTTTAAATTGTAAAGAACTCCTTACATTTTCAAATTGTGTAATAATGATCACGATCCACTCAGATTTTGTACGGTGGAGTTCGTTATCTTCAACTGAAAGATAAAAGCTCCCGCCGTTCCGAAAACGAACGATCGAGGGATAATGAGGATGGATCAGACGAAAAACGGAGTTCATATCTCCAGTGAGTTTGCCTGGCGGGAGAAGATCCAATCCAGAAGATCAAGCTAGCGAGAATTCTGCCTCTCTTCTCGCTTGTTTTACTATCGGACTGCGAATTTCCGGAGGCAATATGAGTGTCAGAACCCTTAGCCTCGGCCTCTCGCCGTTCCGCAGCGTCTTCTCCGATTCGGCAGGTACAAGTCTTGGATCGCTGAGTGTGAATCGTGTCGCTCACCGTCGCGAATGTCGGGGCATCAGCGCGCTCTGTCTTTCCGCGAAATCGCCGAACGTCCCGTTGGATCTTCCGCTACTTCCTTTCCTGCCGGACGAGGTAATTTTTTTGTTTTCATATTAACTTTCTTGATGTTTTTTCTTGTTTACGAAGTGGCTCCTAATGTTCGATGTTGAACTGATTTCGGGAATTTTTCTCGAGAAGAAGGCAAATTCTGTACTCGTTATGTCTAACACTTTCCAAATTAACCCCCTTATGATTCATGCTATAACTATGATAATTCCTCCAAGTGGAATCACAAACTAGGCATCACTTATAAGAATAAAAAATGACAGCTGGCCAGAAGAGAGAGAGCTCCATAAATATACCAGCGAAGTTCTTATCCTACTACCTCGTTCGCTTCTATATATTTTCAAGTTGGAAATTAAGATTTTTTAATGCCCTCACTCGTTTTGTTCTTTTCTGGTTTTCAGGTCATGGTTCCGTCAGAATTTAAGACACTCCATTTGTACGAAGCGCGGTTTCTTGCATTACTCGAAGAGGTTACATAATCGTTTCCTTATCTCTAATGATTTACTTCCTTCATTATCGGTGAGCAAAATTTTTGGGATCTATCAAATTATGGTTTTAATCGCCGTACACTAACTGTCGTAAGTTCGGAGTCATGAAGTCGGACCTAACCATGCATAACCCACATGACATGTATTCTCTTTGACTATCATGAATACCATATCGGCTCCAATAAAAGGATCTGAATGATAATAATGATAGTGGTCTTTTTCCATATCAGGTTTCTTTTTCAGTAAGTGGAACACCAAAGGAAATAATGACATTTAAAAAAAGTTGTTCATGGAACATATTTCGTTTTTCTCTCTTTTTCAGGTTCTCGGATTCGTACATTCATATTTAATGGGATTTAAGCCTACTGTTTTCTGATAGAAGACCTACGACCAATCTAAAGTTCTGATCGAGTCCAACATACAGAGTCAATTTAGGGGATAAAGAGGATGGAGGAGGCAGGGGATTGAATGCGAGATTGAATTGCCTAAAAAGTGTGTGGAGGAGGATGAAATATCAATAAACCCTACCTCCAATTTACCTTAAAAGAGAATGACTGCTTACAAGCAGCCATGTTATGGCCAGCTAACAAGCCAGTCAATGCGCTGGCTGCCTGAGGGCTGTAAACAAGAGGCATGCGTCAGGAGCAATTTCAAGTAACTAGCTACCAGTCTTGGAGAGTGGCAGGGAGAGACTCTGGAATTCCTTCTTCCCAACATCTTGGGGGTGACTTTGTTATGTTGTCTTTCCTTGTATTCTCATTCTTGAATTCTCTTTCAAGAAAGTTGATATGATCCCATTCGAACCTACTCACCTGCCCACAGGAGGTTACCTTACCTATGTGGTATAAATAAAGGGATCACTTTTTCTCTTCTTGTTTTTTTTTCTTTTAATTTTTTTTTTAGGGAGGGGGGGAAGGGAGAAGGCAGCTGGCTGGGAACCAGGAGGAGGAGATCGCCTCAGGAGCAGGAACTGCATTCGACTTGAGCTCAAAGGGGAGATTCCTCTCTATTGTCTTAGACCTACATTGTTCTTCTTCTTCTTAGAGTCCAGATCAAAATGTAGTTGATCTTGGATTCAAGATACAGTTGTAATTGTTTGCTTTCTTGAATAATAAAGCAGAGGCTGTATCAAACGTCTGGTCAGAAGTAGAGTGCAAACTTACTGATCCTTTGCATCCAGTTAATTCTTAAAAGTCTGCTTCATAGTCCTTGTGTAGGGTGATAAGTAGGTGTGTGTACTGGGGTTTCTGGGTGGGAAACGTGGACTCAGGTGATGGAATGGGTGGCTTTGGTTGGAGAGAAGCATACATCAAGCTTTCCTCCGCATGCTGTCCACTGTTTATTCAACTCCCTTCATTGACAGCCTGGAACATCATAACTCACAGGGTCTTGAAAATGAGAAATTCAAACCCTCATGGTTATTCACATTCAAGAATATCATACTATGGTGGCCAATCGTGATCAATTTCTTCCCACATGGCTCGCAACTCATAGGCATTTGCAAAGACTTTTCCAATTTGCTTGCTGTAGAACGATTGATTTGTACACCAGATCAGAGATTTTCATGTGATTATGCTGTTTGGAGTGACACTTATTTGCAGCATCCCAAGTTTCCACGGCTGTCATGTATTTCAGAAAATGATTGCTCAATTCGTTAAAAATTGAATTAAGCATCCATGCCTACAAGATCCTCTCTTCATCAACCCGCTTGATTAAGAAGGATCACTAGATTTGGGTGCCATTGCAGTAAGATGTTCTATTAGCCATCAAGGTCTATGTTTTACCTTCATATAACAAACCCATTGATATAGATATCTTTTCAGAATTGCAATCTGTCAGGTGTCAGTGGAAAATGTGTTGGGTTACCATATTAGTGCCATCCAGTTCAATTCTTAGTGCCAGGGGCAAATCGAATTTCAAATTCTAGATTGGGAAGAAGAAGAGACTTTTCTGAGTCTAGGGCATCTCTCAATCAAAAAGCTTACTGGAGTGGTCAGGCGTTTTGACACAGAGAGTTCTGTTGCAATAGTGATTATCTGGTAGCCAGAACTCTGCTGGTATGTCGTCAGAGTCGAAGAAGAGCAAGAAATGCTAGAAGAGAGAGATAATGCTAGAAAAGTTACTTTTTTCAACTTAAGCTTGATTGGTTCATATGCATAGCAATGTTAAGGACTGAGTTACCAAGACCTTGTTAAAGGTAAAAAGCGAACCTAACTTAAATGACCTAAATATGCTAAATGGCTCTTTAACAAATTAATATATTAAATGGCTGACCAATATAAAGGCCATGTCTGTCATCGTCATTTACAGTAATTGTTTACTTATCTTGCAATTTTAGGAACACCTTTGTCAGAATACCCCTTAATCCCCTTTAATTTTGTTTATGTTACTTTCATGTAGTCTCTGAACAAAGGCCAGAAGCAGTTCGTGCACTTTGTTCTGGATCCAGTTTCTTCAAGTGGACCGTCAACAGAAGCATCCTATGCTGTTAGATATGGGTGCTTGGTTTTCATAGAAAATGTAAGTTTGAAATCTATTGTAACCTCTTGAACAAATGTCTACTGGTAATGATATTGGGATATTCCTTTTTCCTATGTTCGGTGTTAATCTGATTCTGTTCCACAGGGACCATACAGAGTTCCAACGTCTTGCTTGCATAGTGCAATTGGAATTTCAATTTAGATTCAGTGTATTTAAGGGCATGGGAAGATTCATGATAGAGACAAATTAGAGAGGAGAGGAATGTCAAAGAAGGAGATGTCTGAGGGATGAGAGAGCTAGGGAGAGTGATGGGGAGAGAGAGACATACAAACCGACAGATAGACAGACAGATAGGCCCTCGACTAAGTGCAAGGAGTATATTCATATCAAAAACCTCTTGAAATATTTCTGCATCACCATTGGCCTCCTTGCGGACCATACTTCAACTTTTTCATCTTCTGCCTTCTCTCAGCCGTGCAGATGGGCATTGCTATATTATCCTCATCACCGGATAACTTTTTTTTCTTCTCACTTTAGGTGGAGAAATTGGATATTGGAGCTCTGGTTTCCATTAGAGGTATAGGGCGTGTCAGCGTTATGGACATCACACAGGTAAGCTACTTAGATTTCCCATGAACTTTTATTCATGTTAATAGTTACCTTTTGAACCCAGACAGAACCATACTTGAGAGGAGTTATCACACCAATCAAAGACCGAGTCTACAAAAGAAATGATGAAACAATCTCTCAGGTGGCAGAACTCAAGGAGTCTCTGTCGAATTTAAACAAGTTGGAGGTCAAACTGAAGGTGATCGAACTTACTCTGAAATCAGATGTGGCATTTTTTGCTCATTTTTATTTTTGTGAATGTTTCAAAAATCCTAGGCATCCCAGGATGAACTGCTTCAGACCCGTACTAGAAGCTCATTAATCTGGGCTGAAAAAGAAGCTCCTGAGATCTACAATCAGGCTTTCCTTCCGGGAACATTAGAGCGTATATCCTTTGCTGCATTGCAACCACTCTCAGGTAAAAGTTCATCAAAGTCAAAAGTTGACCCTGTTTTGTTTTTATAATAACTATAATCATTTATCTGTTCAGTTTAATTAAATTATTCCCTCTATTCATCTTCTCCAACTTCAGCATTATATTAACTGCACAAACTTTATCTCAGGAGCAACTCAAACAGAGATTATGGCCCTTCGAAAGAGAAAACTCTGGGCAATGACTATACGAGACACATCTAAAAGGTTAAGTTATTCTCTTGAGCTTGTAAAGCATAACATTGCCTTGGTGGCAGCCAAACTTGCTATTCAGTCTGTAGAAATATGAAGGTGTGAAATATTTACTGATTCAGTCACTGAAATCATTGTCCTTTTCTCTTTGTTATTTCATGTCCTTTTAATGAGGATAATTTATGACTTGTCCATCTCCGGAGAAAAATTCCAGGCCTACCGGGTCAAATTTACAGGTTGATTTTATCTATTTTCATGAGATGCCTATTCTAAACTGATACGATTCTGGAGGAGATGCAGCAGATGTGATTCCATCCATCAAAATGCAACTGACATTAATATTGAGCTCCTATTTCCCAATGTTAGGATACCCAGAAGAGAGAATTAGAGTGGAGAATTGGGGAAGATAGCAGGAAAGAGAATGCCTCGGGCAGAGAGGAAGGCTCGAACATCAACGAAGAGGAGTCAACCTGAGAACAGGAGGTAGAGCAAGATAGAGATCAGATAGAGAATTAGGTTAGAGAAGAGAAGTTTGGAAGAAAACAGGGAGGAGAGACAAGCATTGTGATGTCCAAGCTGTCCTGCGACCAACAATGCCTTGAGAACCCCCATCATAAAATGACCTTCATCAAGGGCTCCTGGGGTGCTTTTAGTGTCGCTTGTAAATTCAGGCAAGTCATCGATGTTTCCTCCTGATGTGACAAGCTTATCTGCAACTTGGAACTTTGGGAATTACTTCAGAAGCATTTTCGATGAGTTTCCATGTTGCTTCGAAGTCAGAAAGGATTGAGAGGCCAGATGCTGATAAACTCAATTGAGGAGTCTATTAGATTGTTTTTGTGAACTTAATTCTTGCTGCACATTTATGATGAAGTGTCTATCAATAGAGAGAGACATGTATGTATGTATATATATATAGATAGGTGTAATAGATATGAGTTTTTATATTAAATGGATGGAGAAGTGTTTATGAAATCTGTAGCTAGTGTAGGCATATCTATGTATGTATATGCAATTTTTATGAGTTTTAGTGATGTCTGTGTTAGATCAATCCCTTTTCACAAACACCTTTAAGATCCAGGGATATGTAGGTGTGGAGAAGAGGAAATCGAGTAAGTTTTAAGAGAGTAGTGAAGAGGTGGAGGATGGTGATTTTTAAAGATGATTTTATAGTATGATTACCATGTATAATACCAACAGATATGATAGATAACAGAGGACTAAAATCAGAAACAAGCAATGGAGAATGAATAGAAGGCTTGAGAAAGATAGACGAGTAAAAGGATGATGATTTTCAAAGAAATGAACGATGTGAAGAAACTAGATGGAATAGATTGAAAAATACAATTGTAACCTGATAATGTAGAGTTTTGGCACATGCTTCTGGACCAAAATCCTTCACAAACCTCGTTTGATGAAGATGTCAATCCTGAGCTGAGTGATTGACGCAGCCTTAGTGCATGAACAATGAAGAACAGTAGCTTGAGTTCACAAGCCTTGATCTACAAGAAGGGTTAGAGTCTGAATCCACAGAACTAACCTCCTCAACCCTTGAATCCACAAGGGGGTGTACTTGAATCCACAAGCACAGAGCACTCTCTAGTAGGGAGAACACTCAAGGGAGAAAGCAAAGCTCTCAAAAAGGGATAACTTCAAATTGTGTTCTCAAGGGTTACAATGGGGGCATTATATATGCTTCAAAAAGTGAAGGGTCGTCCAAGTGATTTGACCCATGAAAAGACAACACAAAAGTCTTAAAAATGTAACTCTGACAACATGCATGTGTCAGAGACAAAACTGATTAAAGAAAAAGTGATGCTTCCAGGTCGTGTCAAGCCTCCACAGAGATATTCTGACCGATATCTTCAACTTCCAAGAATATTTAGAGTCCCTAGGTGATCCTCTGCAGACATTGACAACTCCTAGATATTTTCTTGAGGCCCATTAAGCTTTAAATGGGCTTCTATAGTGGGCTGCCTCAACTTCATCGAAAATAAGCACTTGGGCTTCAATCTGGGCTACATCTGTGGCGCCCAATTCTTCATGAATCTTGAACATATGCTGCATTCTCTTCCACGAGGGTCTTTTGACATAATTATGCATCAAATCGGTCATTGATTTCTCTCATTTTCCTTTAACTAGCCACTGCTAGAGAGATACAAAAGTAACCTTCAAACTTGGGAAAGAAGTTTTTTATTCCAATGAATAAAATTCTTCTCCACTAGATGGAGTCGGGCCATAAGTGGTGGAGGCAAACATGAGTTGATCAAGTGAGCACCACCCTTTTTGTCTTGGCTAGAGATGGACCTTACACTTAGGTTGATGCTTGTTTTAACTCTATTCTTCCCGTCTACTCCAAACTTTCTTCTCAATTTACTTCTAAAACTTGCATTCGAATAGTCTCTCAGAAAATGTGAGAGTTTCGTCACCCTTTAGAGAAGCCATGTAGGGTTTATCTCAAAATATCATCAAACATGACAAATAATACATGTGATGACTTAAATAAAAAAATCATATTTATATCATAGTTATTCATTGATATATATATATATATATATATATATATATATATATATATATATATATATAGTGTGTGTGTGTGTGTGTGTGTGTGTGTTACCTAACTACTAATCATCACCTAAATATGGTCCTTTAATGCATGGATGCAAATATCGATTTATTTATATATTTATGTTTCCCAAATGCCAAGAAATAAATATGGTAAATATTTTAGACTCAACATGCGATTTCATGCTTCTTGAAATGGACATATGGATGGGCAATGATTTCTGCCCTTTTGAACATTAAGACATAAAATATGGGGTTGAGAGAAGCATGCAATGGAAAGTCTAGATCACGTGATACTGGATCCAATTTTGCATTATGTGATAGGCCCCAAAATGCTTTGACTCTAGCGTGTCATTGTCCTTCTATACTTTTTTTGTCCTTGAAAATGGGGATAATTGAGGTACCTCGCCTCGGTGTCAGTGTCACGTTGTATGTCTTAGCGATGAATAAACAAAGATGGATATGGGAGGGACCTTGAATGTCACAATGAACCAAGCCAATGGGTTTGGTACTAGGAGTGACACAAATACAAGTGTAGGGGAGTCATGGTGTTCGCTCAATGAATGATCATACAAATTCAGAGCGATAAATCCATGACAATGCTTTAGGAAGTTTGTGTCGTAAAAATTAGAAAAATCCATGATCACACAAATTAGAATGATAGTGGTGGTCAAGATATTAGTGTCGTAAAAAAAGAATTTGAAAGAGACAATAGAGAGAGATAAGGCTAGAAGAGGGTTGTCCAACACAATTTTTTAGATTCCATGTCTATTTTCATGGCTCAAACTAGTCTTATGTCTCGTGGGAAGGTCATAATAAAGAGGTGAAAGAAAAATGAAGCCAATGGATGATGATATTTAAGAATACTAGATCAATTAGGAAGGTGGTTTGTGTCCTTTAATTGGGCATAAGTGACCATTAGTAGTAGATACATGAGAGTGAGATGAGGTGGAGGTAGGTGAGAAAGCTAGGAAAGGCTACTTGTCACATGGGCACATGCTTCCTAAGCCGAAGGTCCAATTTGAGTTGCTAAAACAAGAAGAGCAAGTGTACCTTAGATGGAGGCATGTGTCACCACATAATTGCTAGAGGATTTAGCAGTCTTATCCCACTTATTATCTTTACTTTCCTTTAGACTGAAGGTAATGTGAATTTTTAGAGTATCAAGGGTAGGGGTGGCAATAGACAAAGAAGATTTGGAGAGTAGGGCTCAAGCCCAGCAATGTAGCCAAGTTTGTTCCAACATTTTTCAGACAATTGGTTGTTATGGAAAAAGTAGCCACGTGGAAAAAACTTGTTCCCTAGAAAGCCCTAATCATATTTATGGCCATATCTACCATCTTGACCTTATAAGCCATAACTTGCTAGTGTAGAGGGTTTGGGTTTGGCCGCTGAAGAAGGACAATAAAGAAATGAGGATGATTAGGCGATGACAAAATTAGGAGGAATTGTCTCTCTTGAAATATGTCCCAACAATTAAGAAGTGCTCACAATGACTGAATGGGGATGGCCATTGTGACGAGAGCATCAATTTTTCAACGATGAAGGTGACAATTCAAGTATGCCATAGAAAAATCCTAGTTTTGACACCATGTGAACAACTAGAGAAGGCATAACAAATCAATAGAATATAATCGATTATTATGTGTGATTATATAGAGAGGAGGGATATGAAGAGACTATGGTAAGATGGGAATAATGGGCCGGTCTAACATTATGAAATAACTTTGGAGGGCCATATTATAGAGCTAACATAATTGGTTTCAGATCAACATCATTCGCACAGATCTACATCATAACATGTGATTCATCATTGTCATCCTAGTCGACATGGTTTCTCAAGACTGCCATAAGTATCATCCATAATTTTGTCAAAATCGCACCAAGACATATATTATCCTATATAGAATTGCATTACACTAGCTAAGATTTATGACAATCATTACTTTTAAAATTAATTTTCAAGAAAGCATCTACAACTTGTGTTACTTCAAAATTAATTTATACCAAGATTTGAGGTCAATAAGCCTTCTAAAATTTTTGATCAAAATATTAAATGCAACGAAATACATTGAATCGGTATTCAAAAATAACAAGGTATCGAGAAAGGATGATCATATCATCTAGCACGTATGAGAAAATATACTTATATTATTCACTTCAAGGAGTTCTTTAAGCTATTCGAGTGTCTAGCCTCTGGCGGTATTCACACAATCGGCGAATAGTTTAATCTCTTCTTCAAAGCTCTTCGCCAAGAGAGAGAAAAGAAGAAACGAGATAATTCTCACAATGCATGCATGGGCACCTTGAGTTATGATCATTCTCTCCCTATTTATATACATTTGGTATGTGAATTTTTCATAAAAACCCTCATCATTATATTTATAGCCACCAACATCTATAGATCTCATGTGAGTGACCCTCTAAGTACATATTTATCACTAGGTAATAGTTTTATAGATCCAATAACACTTTATTGGTCAAGTTTTATTAATTATCTATATCAACATATAGATTAATCACTTAATAATTAACTTAACCCAATCAATAGGTTGAGTTGTCAGCCCTTTGGGTGCCAAGCTATACCATGTACTCTAGGAGATATGGAGTATATAAGAACTCCCTTATGGAACCTTGTTATTATCAAGTACCATGTATATATAATCCTTCATCTACATGAGACTCACGAATGACTTAGGGCACAATCAACTATCAAATCCTAATCGGCCACTCAAGTTAGTACTAATACATTTAGAAAATATCAAGAACTCATTCTTTGATATTTCTATTACCTTTGTTAAGGATTTCATCACATTTCATTCTTTGAGTTAATCTCTTCAAATATTGAGGGCGCATAATCTTATCTTGACCACACAATCATCTTTAAGGACTTCATGTCATATCCAATATATGATGTGATTAGGGATTCACAAGTCATTACCAAAATACTATCATTCATCTATAAGTTGTCTTTGGTGTCTCAAGTCAAAAGACCACGTACATAACTATGACATGAATTAACTTGATCCATAGTTAGGTATAATATCATTCAAGGATTTGTATTGATCAATTTTATGAACTCTTTCTCTAAAGAGCACCCATTCTCTATCCTTGGTGTCTCTTCGTCGAAGATCTCATATGTTCATCATATGAGTTGGATCAAATAATATTACTTTTTTTCAGATAATTCGATATCCTTATTAAATATCCCATTAATAGGAATATTTAGTAGTTTTGTTTAAAAATAAGTGATCACTGTAATATGATCTCATCATAAATCATTTAGTCATTGTATATGCTCATGAACTTCATTGTAAGCATCACACTAAAATGACGAAGAATAAAAGTTAATTTGAATGATAAATGAAAGATGAAAATGTGACTGGCTTGCAAGTCACATATGCTCCTCGTGCACTTGCTAGTGCCCTCTTGGTGCACCTTCTAGCGAGTGAATAATCAACACTTACTAGTGTATAGTATAATAAAAATGTACTGTGCGAGGGAGAAATCAAGCAAACAATCAATGAATCTATTAAAAAGAGTTAGATAGCATAAAAATGCAACATTAACTAATGCACCCCTCTTAATTATTTCACCATCCAAATAAGAAATTACTCCAAATATTTGGGCTTTAAACTTCATTTTAGTCTTATTCAATTTATTACATTTCAAGTTAGTTTGGAATCATGCACAATTATGCTTGTTATTTTAAAATAGAGATGATATTATGGAACTTCATTAATCCTACTTGTATGCATAGGATTATCTTCAATTACACCTATTACATGCGTATATATGTATGTTGTCAGAGTCAATTGGTGTGGGTCAATGGTAGAAATTCAATGCCAAATTGAAAGTCAATTATGAACAACAAGTTGAATAAGAAAAAAAAAAATCGATCACAAACAAAAAGTCAAATGTGTATGAAAATTAAAAGACGCGACATAAAGGTTACTAGTAGAACATAAGTAAAAGTAAAAAATTGGAGTTAGATAGTTAGAGGCAAATAGCAATTGGAACTTAGAGGAAAAGGTCAAAGTCAAAATATAAAGCAAAAAGGAGCACAACAAACGTAGAATTAGACCAAGAGGTCAAAGACAATAATAGAATCAAAGTCAAAGCATAAAAGAAGAGTCAAAGTCAAGATCAACATCTCATAAATTAAAAGCCAATTCAAATCAAATTTAGTGGAGAATTTATTTATATGTTTTTATATAATTTGACTTTATTTTAGCTATTCTTAGTTACATTAATTCATTATTAAATTTACTCAAAAATTTTCTATTGATTGATCGAGACTATTATAGGGATATTTAGGACAATTGAAAGATGCTTTGGTCACTTTGAAAGTTGTGTTTCGTGGTGAGTGCAAGAGGAGTCTTAGAAAGACAAACTTATTTAGTACGTCAAGTCTAGGAAGTCGAGTGTAAAAAGTCAACTCCTTTGCTCATCTTTTTACCTTGCATACGCACATGTCAATGGACTTACTCGGAGACAGCATGGATGGGGATGAGACCCATTGAATTCAAAGAGGCCATCAACCCCAAAGGCAATTACGAGCAGCAAGGGGAGCCTAGGAGTCAACTTTTACATAAGGAGAGGAGCGATGATATACCAAGGAGATAAGGAAGGAGTGAAGTCGATTGCCGTATGTGCACGTTTGTGAGTTAAATTGCAAGTTGATTGAAATAAGATCTGATTAGATCACGGTCCAATTAAATAGTTGCTTCCAGGGGAGCAAAAAAGTGAGAGAATGACTATCAGAGAATCATCTCCTCCTAATACTGGTGAGCAGAGTTTAGTTAACCTAGCCAATAGAAAAAATTGGTAGTAAGAGCAACATGAGGATCTCAAGGGAATAACCAAGGAATCAAATATGAATAGTTAGCGAACATAAAAGAGACAATAAAACTAATTCACCCTTATCTTAGTTAATTCACCACCCTATTCAAGTTTTCACGACCGTTTATGGAATACTCTCTCTCTCTCTCTCTTGCATTTGCCATATCTATCACATTCACACAAGCTTTGAAATTTCAAAAATTATTTGCCCTACATGGAGATCTAAGTGATTGGGGACTTATAGAACTCCGATTCCCGTCTTTGTCTACGAAGAGCCAACTTTGGTTTCATGGAAGTGCCAACTTACACTGACTCGAGCGACTTTAACTCAAACTTTGTAATTCCAAGAAGATTACTCCTACATTGATAATTTACAACGACCTTAAAATTAATAAACTTTTTCCATCCTCCATCTTTTTGATTTTTGGCTACTTTTTAGCATGTTCGTGTGAGATACTTCTTGAACAATTTGAAAGGGCAACATAGAAAACATAAAAAATTGAAGGAAAGATTGAAAAGCCTTTATAGTTCAATATTCAATGCAATCGTCTGAAAATTCAAGGTCGACCTTTTTGCATTTTCCAAAAAAAAATCATCCGAAAATCAAATGTCATCTACAAGCATTCATTAGTCTCTCTCTCATTAATCTCATTAAACTCTACCTCACATAGAAATTTTTCCATTTTTTTTCGAAGTCTTTGCATGAAAAATGAACGCGTGACATCGAGGACAAAGAATTTTTTTTTGTTGCAAATAATAAAAAATAACAAATTTAAAAATACGAATTTAATGCGTATTTTCATTTTAGTTGATTTTTAAATTCTGGTACCTTTGCGGTCGTATAAATCAGTCGTCTCTCTTCGGACAGAAGCAGTCACTACGAGAAAAAAACCCTCGGTCAGTTTAGGGTTTTGTTCCCTGTCTGTAGCACGACGATGGCGAAACCTGCACGAGGCCGACCGGCGAGCCCGTCGGGTTCGACTTCCGGTTCTTCCTCTTACTCGCGTTCCTCGTCAGGATCGGGTTCTCGGTCGCGGTCGCCATCGCGCTCGCGCTCGCGCTCGAGATCGAAGTCCTACAGTTCCTCTTCGCGCTCGGGGGGCCGGGGCTCGCGCAGCCGGAGTCCGCCTAAACAGAGAAAGAGGTTTATCCTGTTTTTGATGGAGCATGACTTCTCATTTTCTTTGGGTTGCGAGTTTATATTAACCTTTTATTTCTCCCAAACTATGTTGATTCTATGGCATTTTGAATATTAATACGCTTTTTGAGCCTGATTCCTTGATTTGTTTAGTTATAGTTTCGAAAACGTTTTCTTCTGGTCTACTTAGTTTCAGTGCCTGACATTGTCATTTTCTCGGTGAAGTATTTTGTTTCCACCGCGTCATGTTAATTTACGAGCTTATTATTCTTACATTATAGCTCTTATTCCTGTTTCCTATCGGCAGTTCAATTCGTTTGACATCTAACCTAATTTTTTGTCTTCATCAGTCCCAGAGCATCATCACGCAAGGAGAGATCTTCATCCCCGAAGACTAAAAAAGTTTCCTCTCCTAGGTATTGAATTAATAATTTCCCTCTCTATATTAAATTCACGCATCTAGTCTACATAAACTTGAGAATTACTCTGAAACTATGCATCATAGTCCCCGATCAGTTTCTTCAGGCGGCAGTAAGTATTCATGACTTCAGCAATCGTTTGATGATTCATGGAGGTTTTTCTATGACATATTTCCAGTCTGCATCAATGATTTTTTTAAATGTTGATATTCATTGCTATGAATCCATCAGTTATTCTGCAATTCCTATATATTTCGGTCTCATACTAAGAAGTGAGCGTTGCGTTTTTCAGATGATAATAGCTTCGTGAAGTGAATGCCTATTCATGATCTCTTTTTCAGGAAGGCATCTCCAGTACCAGAAGCTGCAGTGCTTCACATCGATCAACTAACAAGAAACGTTAATGAAGGCCATCTTAAAGAAATATTCGGTAAACATTTATCTGAATGCTCTCAATTGAAGACTATCATTGAGAAATTTCGTGTTCTCCTATTATCATTTCCCTTTTTTTCATGTAATACCTCAAGTTTTCACTCCTGGTAACTGTTTGATGGATGCTCGTTGATAAGAAGCCATGTTTTCATCGCCCTTCTTCATAAAATCTGGACTTTAAAACTCAGAATTCATCAAGGATGCTTTATCAATGTTCTCATCCTCGTGCTAAGATCTGATGTATATGCAAATTGATGCATATAATCAGTGATACTCTTATGGCATCCAATTCATGCTGACATCATACATTGCGCTCTATTTTAGGAAATTTTGGTGAAATCGTCAACGTGGAACTAGCCATTGACCGAGCTGTAAGCTTTTTAATAATGCTCTTTCTGCTTTTTGTATTATTTCTTACCGGAAGTACTTATCCTGTTTTTAATTTTTATTGAAGGTTAACCTTCCACGCGGATTTGGTTATGTGGAGTTCAAGAAGAAAAATTGATGCCGAGAAGGCTATTCTTTTTTTATGGATGGCGTTAGTGCTTTCTATTTTCCTCTTATTCACTTGAATATTTATGGACATTTATTATTCTACTGAATTTATATCTCAGGCACAAATTGACGGGAACATGGTAAAAGTAAGGTTTACTCTCCCACCACGGCCAAAGCCTTCATCTCCTCCAAAACCAGCTGCTCCTGTAAAGAAGGACGCACCCTCAAAAGATAAACCCTCTGCTGATGCAGCGGAGAAACCTTCACAAACTCAAGCAAGAGAATGTTAGTGAGTCATTATTTCACTCCATTTTATGCTGAAATTAATTAATATTTCATTTTAGCTTCCCCACGGCGTAAACCACTCTCACCACCTCCACGAAGGAGATCACCTCCTATGCGTCGCAGGGGAGATTCTCCTCGACCACCTCTACGAAGGCGGCCCGGATCTCCACCCAGAAGACGATCTCCGTCCCCTCCACCCCGCAGATACAGGTCTCCAGCTAGGTCAGTTGTGTTCCATATGTTTTTGCTAAATTTAGGCATATCTTGGCATTTGAGAACCTCTTATGTTTAGGGTTTCTCCCCGGAGAGGACGCGGCAGTCCCATTCGCAGACGCTCTCCAATTCCAATCAGACGCCGGTAACTCTCATTTTGCAGTCTAAAAAGCAGCAATGCTCGAATCATTTTCATGGATTCAAATTAGTATTTCCAAAAATTAGGCATTTTTGAATCATTTTTCTTGGGTTATCATTTGATTGAGACTGTCTGATCGAGATCTTGATCGACCATATGACCACTCCTCTGAGCCTTTCGAACAGTTGCTGGCAATAAGAGCCAACCCAATTGGAGGGCGAATAAGATCTAGTTAGATGTAATATGGAGCAGTGTTGGATCCAATAGCCTGTTTCATGGGTTAAAATTATCATACTCTAACGAGTTTGTTTGCGTAGGATCTGGAACTTGGATGACCAAGGTTGTCTGATTGATTTAGATCTTGGATCGCCTGAATTCTCAAGGGTTCTATGGTGGAGTAATCTGATTTATTTAGATCATGGTCTCAATTGACCAGGCGATCACTCTGGCTCTTTTGGCTAAATGCTGACAGTGAGATGTTATCAATCATATGAATTGAGCAAGATCAAGAAAAATGTGACATGGGGCATGAGATCCAATGGCTCTTTACTGTTGTTGAAATATCATTTTTGAATAAGCCCTTTCGATGAGGTTTTGAGGTCTCTTCAAAAAAAAAATGAGGTTTTGAGGATCATATGATGGTGGGCATCTGATTGATTGAGATACAGGTTACAATCAATCAGACATCCCTCCAGGCCTTGAGATCAATGGTCAATTTTTTTGTGTGGAAATAGAGGTCAACTGTCAATTAATTGTAGGGGGTAGTGATTGATTGGAAAGATCAATTAAGATAAAAAATTCTAATCTAGGCCACCAGATCTGATTCTTCTAATTGAGTTTTCACATCTCAGAGAGAATGAGAAATAGGGTTTTGAAAGAGAAGAAGTTTATGCTGCCTGTTCTTGTCAGAGATATAGGACAGGTATTTCGGAGTTAAACCGGGCTTCAAATGACCGATTAAAATATCACCCAATCTTATCGTTTTTGCCAAGCAAGGGCCCAGTGACTTTCACAGTCATGATCATTGTCAGATAATGTCAATCAAACTCTATCCCAAAAACCTTTATCTGTTCCTATATCTATTTTTTTCCTATTTCTATTATCATTGAAAAAAACAATTCTCTTTTTTTGGTAGCTCTCCTCCCAGAAGAGCCCGGAGCCCTCCCAGACGGTCCCCTCTGCGCCGTCGCAGCCGCTCTCCTATCCGTAGGCCGGCGCGTTCCGCTCCAGATCAGTTTCTCCACGACGGTGAGAAATGATTTTCCAGATTGCAGTCATAGTCCACCATTGGCAGTTTTTGGCCACCAATATATATATATATATATATATATATCTTCATATATTTATCTGTATATAAGTTTTGTTAATAGTAGATCATGAATTTCTAATTTTATCGGGCACAAAGTTACTGTTTGATGATTGATTAGTTGTTGACTTTGGTGAGAACAGAGGAAGGGGGCCTCCTCCAAGACGCGGAAGGTCTAGTTCTTCATATTCTGGTTCACCTAGTCCTCGGAAGGTACGCTTCACTAATATTTTTCTGCCAAGTTCTTGGATTATTTCGTTCTTGGAGAATAATGTTGTATAGCATCCTCACTGATCACTAATTTTTTTGTTTTTCCAGGGTGGGAGACGGATTTCAAAAAAAGTCGGAGCCCCTCGGAGGTATCCACTGTCTCTCTAGACTAACGCACTTCCTACCCTTTAAGTTCTATCCAGTGACCCGAAACATAGTGGCTCTTTCTGTGTTTAAATTCTGTCGCTTTTTCTCAGCCCTCTCACTCTCTCTCGTTGGTCTCCTTTTTGCTCTTCATCCATTCTGTGTTTACTGCTTACTCAAGTCTTTGGTCTCTTAGTCAGTTGTCCAACATATCTTTACGGATTGATCGGTGTAGAGTCCTTTTTATTCCTCTCTAGTATGCACTTTCACAGTATTCCCCAAGTTAGCAGTCGAAAATCATCCTCTTATGCGCACTACAGACAATATCTCTCTGGACTATACACGCTATATGCCCTTTAGTTGTCAAAATTTCGTCTTTTTAGTGCAATATGAAGATTGACAATCTCCCTCTCTCTCTCTCTCTCTCTCTCTCTCTCTAGAATGCACTCATTCCCTTTCCATTCATTCTTCCTATGGACTCAGGACTTGGGTGGTAACTTAGTTGTTAAATATTTAATTTTTGAGCCCATTGTAGTCCAGCAATCTCCAAATCTCTCCTCGTAGAGCAATACGCTCAACACATTCAATTCTTCCCGGTGACTTGAATGTCCGCTGGATAGGATATTTTTAGTCGTTTTAGTTCATATTTTAGGCTTGCGCTATCTCTCTCCTGCCTGTTTCCATTCATCCTAATCTTGTTCTTTTCACTGGTTCAAGACTACGGTGACCAAGTGATTAAACATTGATTTCTTGAGCCCATTTCAAGGCAGGCGCAATTTGTACCTCCCTCTCTCTTGTGTATACTTACTCATTCTGGTCTTCCCCGTTGACCAGATATTCAGGGATGTGCGATCTCTCTCTCCCCCCAATACACTCACTGGCTACTCTTTCTGCTTTTCACTTCAGACTTGAGCCCTACTTAGTTTCTAAACCCTTAACCACTATATAATCTCTTCGTCCATTATCGGGTGCCGTCTATTTCTCTCTCTATAACTATCTTAAGCTTTCTCTCTCCGATATATTCACCTTGTTGCTTGTTGTAAACATGAATTATGTCCCCCCTTTTTAACTCAATTATCCTGCATCATTTGTTGGTTAACATCCATCACTTTCAGGCCCGCCCGAGGAAGAGGCAGAAGCAGCGGCAGCAGCAGCCCAAGCCGCAGCTCTTCCCCTCCCAAATGACACTCCTCTCTGCCTTCATCTGGTAGGTCTCTCTCTCTCTCTCACTCTCTATCTCCCCATCCCTCGGTATCTCAAGAAAAAAAAACTAGTTTTCGTTCCCGGGCAGAAAGCTAGTGCAAGAAAAAAGTCTCTCTTTCTGTCTCTCTTCCCGCTTCTTCTTCCTCTCTCCTCTGTGTCCCTTCTCTCTCTGCGCATGTTAAGAAAAAGAAGAAAAAAGAGAAATGCGAAGGGAAGCAGATCTTCAGCGTCGTGGCCGGTGGCGAAACGGATCTGCAACCTGGAGAAGTGAAGATATTCTCTTGTCATCAGAGAAAGTGAGAGAAGAAGCCTCTGGTAGAGGGAGCTATCCACAGCATGAGACAATTTGACTTCCGTTTTTCCCCATTTATTCTCTCGCTTTTGTGATGTTTTTGGCCATTCGGCCTGGACATATGTATGAAAGAATTTCTCCCTCGAGTTGCATTTCTCCTCTTTAGATCCATCTGTATGGGAAGAGCTCGATCTGTCACGACTGGGTTAATTACCACCGTACGATCAGGCATTGGATCATTCCTCGCCGTAGGATGATTGGATTCGTTTTCAGACACTTCTTTAAATATTTAATTCATCCGAGTATAAGGAAGACGAAGCTCTCTCTCTCTCACACTCTACACAATGGCGGAGGAGAAGAGGGAGGTTGCCGCACAGTACGGTCTTGATGAGAAGTGGGACGCGTGTCTGGACCTCTCGCTACGCAGATTTGTGTACTCGACGGCCGCCGGAGCGTTCGGAGGACTTTTGCTCTTCCGTGAGTTCTGGCTTTCCGCTCTCACTTGCATTTCTCCTTATTTTTAGAATTAGAGTATCGATTTTTCCCGACATCAGTCCGGAACGACGGTCCCCTCCTGGATATCGTCGCTCTTCCTTCCCCCGACGTGGGCTCTGATGCTTTAGGGTTTCTGCGGATTCGGTTATGGCGCGATTCTGCTATTTTTGTTCGATAGTCTAGCTATTCCCTGTGTTAGGGCATCCAGGGTTTTGATTTCTTCGGCGAAATGCGCGGTGCAGTCACCGCATTTAGAGAATGAGATATGGCAATCGAGATAATCGGATCCAGGAGGATGAATAGCTCTATTCGATCCAATTCGGGTAAAGCTCTTCGGTAGAATGTGAAATAGAAAAGGAATTCTTGGAGTCGAGTTCAAAGCATTGCTATTCGTTCATGATTCATTAGATCCATCGCTTTTGAATCTTATGAAGATCTTACCTTCTGGGAAAAAGTTCGTATCTGATGATGTAAAAGACTGTAGATCGATTATCTGGTATTTGATCTTTGTGGTTTCTTTCTAGGCTCTCCGGTAACCAGATGGGCCGCCGTAGCCTTCGGGGCTGGAATTGGCATAGGATCTGCCTACACCGAATCCTCTTACCTTTTTGAAAGATCTTCTGAAAAAGAATCTTCTTGAAGCCCATCTCTCTCTCCTCCGTTGCATGTAAGTTTTCAGTTATTACGTATTGATTCATATATTCATGCTCTGATGTGTATCATATTTGGGAAATCATTACTTGAAAAAGAGGGAGAGAGAGAGAGACTTTTTCACTTGTTCCGTATTATCTTCTTCCCTAATCCTTCTTTCCTTGCAGGAATGAGATAAGTAATCAGTTTACTGAGGAGACCCCAATCCAACTCTCTCTCTCTCTCTATCTCATTCTCTTTTGACGGTCAGACCGATGTCCATCCACTTCCTTCAAAGATGAAATCTTCTCCTGGCTCCAAATTTCAAAACAATAGATAATAAAAAATAAAAAATATAATTTCTTCATCGTTTGTAGAGATATATATATATATATATATATATATATGAAATAATAAGCATCATATCCTACTTATATTAAGTAATACTATTTATGGAATTGAAGAATATCGTAAGTGTTTATAGTAAGCTTTGCATTTGACATTACCAAAAAATCAGACCTGCATTTTATTTTTTCTGTTCTATATAGAGATTAAATGTAAGAGGTTACATTCTGTTGTACATGTTCATGAGATGTAGTCATCATCCATCCATATTACTTTCATTGCCATCATCATGCATTCTTTGTATAGATTTTATGTGGAATTCTCGAGAGAGAACTCAAAGGACGGAGTCAGCTGAGGCCGAGAACTAGGGGTTGATCCCCTATAGGTATGAGGGGCAAAGGAGTTGAGATCAGACCTATGGCATTAAGAGCAGCGAGGGGGTCTGAAGGAATCACGTTGGACTAAAGAATAGGGAGAGGTAGTAAGGCAGGTAATGATGGAGAATCAACCAAGGGTTTGACTAGAGTTGATGTAATACGCAAAGAAATTATTATCCTTAAAAAAGTGACTTCTATTGAGGTGATGTACTTTCACATGCTGCTTCTGAAGGGTAATGGGATAGCGCTCTTAGGTGTGGGCATAGCCAATGAACTCACCCTTCAGAGCGCAAGTGAATAGGTTGCAAAGGTGTGGTGAAAACAAAGGAAACACAACCAAGCACACCATAAAGAACTTCAAAGGTAGAGAGGACGAAGGGAAACATCAAAGAATAGAAAATGGGACACACCAATTTCCACCAAAGGCGAAGTGGTCATGTCGAGCAAATGGTGATGTCGACATTCAGCAACACCATTTTGTTGTGGTGTATGGGGACATGATAAACTATGCCGACCAAATTTAGGAGATTTTCTCTACAAAGGATGTGGGGGTGTATCCAAATTTTGGGTAAAAAATTTCTTGTTGATGGCAGTCATCGACAAAGACATACAAAATATTTGTTATTGGGTCTCTCTCTTTCTATCTCTAGTCTTGAGATTGGCCCAATAGTACTCACTAACTCACACTCTCTCTTATCTTCCTATAAGTCCTTCCTTTCTCTCTATTTCTCTCTCTATTAGCGTTTCCTATTGTCAGCATGATATTGGAACGGTTCTGATCGTAGGTGACAACTACTTGTGTGCTACATGGCGAGTTCTTGCCTTTTTGTGGGTTTGTGGCAAAGGTTCTCCCTTGATTCTCTATAGGTTTAATCTAATTGCACGGTCTCCATCCTTAGTTGTTGTGGCCTAGTCATCTTCTGGAGCCATTATCTTTGTGAAAAAAAGGTATACTCATTCTGCTGGGCGTGTCAACCTCCATGATAATATCTTACATTTTGTGGCCCATTTTGCTTCTACATGCACCATTTAATAGGAGTTTTTGCCCCTTCCATTAATTATTGTTGTACACTATTTTTCATCCATGCATGTAGTTAATGTTGTTCTACCTTTTTGTTTCTGTAACAACTTTGAATAAAATAGCAAATAGGGCAAATGAGACAAATGAGACAAATGTGAGAGTTTATTGAAGACTTTTGGATGGAAGAAAAGGGGGGAAAAACTCATATATATCGGGTTGGAGGGAGATGGCTTATATAGCCATCAGCCCAGCTTTTTTCTAGCCGTTGGGGCAACGGTCATCTGACTGTTGCCCAACGGCTAGGAGGGGCAAAATTTGTATTTTCCCAGTAGTGATAAAAAACAAGAAAATAAGAGGAAAAAAAGAATCTAACTGGCCATTTATAATATATGACACAGTTATACATTTGTCTGAGAGAAGAGAGGAGATAGGAAATAGTAAATGGAAAAATCTCTGTCTAACACTCCCCCTCAAGTTGGGCATAGATGTTTATCATGCCTAACTTGGACGTCAAAGCTTGAAATTGCGGTCCAGGGGAGTCCTTTGGTCGAATATATGCAGTCTACTTCAATGAAGGAATGTATTCTGGACTAATAGCTCCCGTGTTAATCTTTTCCTTGATGTAATGTCGATCAATCCTGGCATGCTTGGTACGATCATGCTGTACGGGATTCTTAGCCATGACGATTGCAGATTAGCTATTCGAATACAGAGTTATGGGCCTTAAAGAACACAATCCGAGGTCTATGAGTATGTCCTTGAGACACATCCCTTCACATACTCCTTTCTTGAGAGCCCTTAATTCAGCTTCAACACTTGATAAAGAAACCTCACTCTGCTTCTTGCTTCGCCATGTTACTAAGCTTTTTCCTAGGAAACTACAATAACCCGATGTAGATCTACTGTCATCAACCGAACTTGCAAAGTCTGAGTTTGTATAAATTGTGATTATAGGTTCTCTCCCTGTGGGAAATAGAAGACCATTTCCAGTCGTCCCCTTTAAACTATGCCATAATTCTATCGGCTGCTGTCTGATGCGATTGTCTTGGATCTAACATATACTGACTCAATGAATTGACAACAAATGAGATATCAGGCCTGATATGATTCAAATAGAGCAGTCGCCTTACCAGTATCTGAAATGATGTCTTGTTAATAGGGTCATCTTTGTCACTTTGTTTAGCCTTGAGTTTAGTATTGGTGTCTGCTGGAGTGCTTGCTGGTTTACAATTGAATTTACCTGTATCCTTTAATAAATCCAATATGTATTTATGTTGTGATAGGACAATACCTGATTTGGAATATGTGAGCTTTCCCACGGACTTGATATCAAAATTACTGGTTAAATGAAGTTTCAGATTTCTAATTTCTTCTATGTCATTTCCAGTGACAATGATATCATCAACATACACAATTAAAATAGTAATTTTACTATCCCGACCTCGCTTGAAAAATAAAGTATAATCACCTTCACTTTGTGAATATCCAGTTGCCAGTAGAGTAGACAAGAATTTTTCGAACCAAGCTCTTGGAGATTGCTTTAGTCCATACAAGGACTTCTTCAAATGACAGACATGCGATGAATTTTCATGTAATTGATAACCTGGAGGGGTTTCCATATACACATCTTCTTCCAGCTCCCCATGTAAAAATGCATTCCTAACATCAAATTGAGATAAGCCCCACTGATACATAGCCTCTAGGGCAATGAGAAGCCTTACTGTGTTGAGCTTTGCAACAGGCGCAAATGTCTCATCATAATCCACTCCATACGACTGTGTGTAGCCTCTGGCTACTAGCCTGGCTTTATATCTAGCAATTGAACCATCAGAATTATGTTTTATAGCATACACCTATCTACTCCCAATCAATTTCTTACCTTCAGGGAGTGGTCCCATTTCCCATGTATCATTCTTCCGTAATGCTTGCATTTCCTCATCCATTGCCTTCGTCCATTCTGTTTGGGACATAGCCTCTTGGGCATTCCTCGGAGTGGATGTGGACAATAAGGCCTGTATAATCTTCTTGTACCCTAATGAAATTTTATCATAGGACACATAATTGCATACATGATATAAATCCTTTTTTCGACATTCTCTGATACCTTTGCTGACTGCTATGAACCATCCTTGGTTTGCAGCTGTCTGATGTTCTTCACCTTATTGAATTAAGATGGGCTCTTTCTCTAGCTCTTGGTTCTCCTCATTCTCTTTGTCGGTAGTCATAGGGAATTCGTCCAATGAATCATCTTTAAGATTAGGAGTATCTGTAGTTTTCTCATTTTTCATCAAATATTCTTCTGATCTATGGTCTTCCTCATAAAACATATTGTACTCATCAAAATTTTGCATTAGCAGTGATGAATCTCTTCTTAGTGCTTGGATGATAACATATGTATCCTTTATGAGTAGAAGAATAACCCACAAAAATGCATTTGACTGCTCTTGGATCCAATTTTCCTGCATGATGTGAGTGAATATATGCGATACATCCGAACACGTTAGCAACCAAATTTGTTCTCAGAGACAAATGAGGGTAACTAGATGACAATAGATCAATTGGTGGCTGGAGAGACAATGTCCTGGATGACATCCGGTTTATAAGGTGTACTGCAGTAGCAACAGCTTCACCCCAGTAGCTCTTGGGGTAGTTTCCCTGAAATAATAGAGATCTTGCAGATGCCATAATGTGTCTAATTTTCCTCTCCACAAGTCCATTTTGTTGGGGGGTATTGACACAAGATGATTCATGGATAATCCCATGGTTTTCCATGTATGAATTTACTTCACTGCTGAAGTATTCTTTGGCATTATCAGATCTAAATATTCTTAACCTTTTATCAAATTGATTGAATATTAGATCAATAAACCGAATTATTATCGTAGGTACTTCAGACTTGGCTCTTAACATATAGATCCATGTATATCAGGAGAAGTCATCAATGAAGAGAATAAACCATCTCTGATTTGACTTACTAGGGATAGAGCAAGGTCCCCAAACATCACTGTGAATCATGTCAAATGGGAATTTCTTTCTATGATCACTTTTCGAAAAATGAGTTCTTTTGTGCTTGGCAAATTGACAAGAATCACAGATTAAACTCTGAATATCCAAATGTTTAAACAGATTTGGGTACACTTGTTTGAGGAGGTGGAACGATGGATGTCCCAATCTCATGTGGAGTAGAACAACGTTCGCCTTCGATTGTGTGTGGAGAACCCTCCCTCGAGTCTCCTTTTCTACTCCTCCATCTAGTAGTAGAAGTCCTCCTTTTCTCCTAGCAGACAAAAATCCTCTCCCCGGTTTCCTTTACACATAAAACACACTGAGATGAGTCAAGTAGAAACCGCCAACCTGTATCATCAATTAATCTTTGTAGTGAAAATAAGTTTGTTTTAAGTCTTGGAACATGGAGTGCCCTTCTTAGGAGTACTCCTTTGATCTGAATATTTCCCATACCTGCGACATGTAAGATACCTCCATTTGCAGTAAACACTAGATGACTATCATTCAAAACTCTATAATCTTCAAATAATATATCATTAGGTGACATATGATATGTAGCTCCAGAATCTATTATCCAAGGACATGATTCTGGATGCAAATTCTCATATGTAGTAAATGCAATGCTCATATGTTTATACTGACCTGATTGGGCAAAAGAGGAAGAGCTGAATTTTTTGAACATTTTTTCCATTTCTTCAGATATAAGCTTCTGAATATCATTGGATCCTTCTACTTTAGTGGCCTCTCCCTCCTGGTTGACTGAGGTTGCCACATAGGCCTTCTTCTTTGCCCCTGGGTTCCATAAGCCCTTCTTCTTCAGATCTTCTTTCCAAGCCAATTTCCCGCATTCTTTATTGTGGTGCCTAGGTTTTGTACAATAGTCACATACTACCTGGTCTGACCTGCGACTGGATGGGTCCTTTGATGCAAATTTGGGAGATACCTTCTCCTTTACTTCTTCCTTCTTTGCTACATGAACCACTGATACAGATGTGGAGGGATCTGCTGTCTTGATCTACTTTTGGCAGTCTGCACTAGTCGCTTCTGATACATCTTCCTCTAATGTGGGAAACTTCTCTCGGTGGATTAGTTGAGCTCGGAGGCTCTCATAATCCAAATTTAGACCCATAAGGAAGGTGAGTGTTCTTACCTTATTCTCTCTTTTCCAGTACTTAGTGTTCTGAACAGAGATTGACCACAACGGGTCAATCTCCCTCCAGATTGCCTTGAGTTGTGATGAATAGGAGGCAACGGATAGATCTTTGTGCCTCATAAGCTTGACTTGAAGCAAGAGATCGTAGACTCTCCAATCATTCTGCATCTCTGCACAAGACTTCTGAATTTCCTTCTAGATATCTGCCACGATATCCATAAGATAATACTGATTCTTTTGCTCTAATTCCATATTCCTCACCATCCAATTGGTGATGTATGCCTCTTCTGCTTTCCAAATCTTGAACCGATGCTTATCTGTTGGAGGTGGATCATCAATCAGATGATCACCCATAAACGCACCTACCAACGACCTTTTAGTTAGCTTCATCCAGCTATATCCGTTGGTACCATTGTATTTAAGATCCAGATCTGGTATTACTAGTCTGTTCTTAGTGTAATCAACCATAGGCATTACCTCATCCACATAAGATTCTCCCTCATAGCTGTAGGAGGGAGCTTTGGACCGCTTGGAGGCCTTTTTTGAGGAGACTTTCTTGCCCATGATGATGAATCCTTGAGGCTCTTCAAGACACCCATGAAGATTAGCACCTTTCAGCGGAAGACTTTCCTTTAATCCTGCTCTGATACCATGTAACAACTTTGAAGAAAATAGCAAATAGGGCTAATGAGACAAATGAGACAAATGTGAGAGTTTCTTGAAGACTTTTGGATGGAAGAAAAGGGGGGAAAACTCATATATATCGGGTTGGAGGGAGATGGCTTATATAGCCTTTAGCCCAGCTTTTTTCTAGCTGTTGGGGAAACGGTCAGATGACCGTTGCCCAACGGCTAGGAGGGGCAAAATTGGTATTTTCCCAGTAGTGATAAAAAACAAGAAAAGAAGAGAAAAAAAAGAATCTAACTGACCATTTATAATATATGACACAGTTATACATTTGTCTGAGAGAAGAGAGGAGATAGGAAATAGTAAATGGAAAAATCTCTGTCTAACAGTTTCAGTGGGAATTTTTTTCTATCAAAGTTTTCAAGAGGAGTTGCCTCACTTATTGTCAATGCTGCTTGCCTGTTGCCTTATACAATTTCTAGTGCTCATCACTAATCTCTAACGACCTCACTCAATCTCCTTGAGTTGCTTCTTTCTTCATTGGGCCATTTTACTTGAGAATTTTCAATCACCTTTGTCATCACCCATGACCAATGGTGAAGCATCCTCATCTTTCGTGCAATTGCCCAAGGACATTCCCTCGACACTAAAGATTTTGCCTCCTTCATTGGCTCATGTGCCCCAATCACCCCATGCCTCATACATCACGACATTACTCACTCAGCTAACCTATGTTTTCAATGTCTGTAATTATCATCTTTGGGCAGTTGACATTGTGATCTTTTGCAAAGCTCATTATCAATTGTCTCAAAGTCTCTATAACGGTCGTATCAATTACTTCCACCATCATTACTTAGATGTTTTGAGTAAGGAGATGTCTCTTAGTAAGGGCCTTCACAAGATTTCCCCCCTCATTCCCTATGAACCATCATCAATACCATGTATATGAACAAGACTAATATTTCTTGGGTAGTTATTACTTTTGGATTGCTTTTTGCATTCAAGAAAGGTTATAAGTTCCTCACTCGTCCCTGCGTCCCTTCGTCCCTTTACTTCTTTCAGTTATGTTAGAACGTTGAATTTCTTATTAAAATCAGAGACTTCAAATATTACATTTTCTTAACATAAAACATAACTTGCGGCCGTCGTAAAAATCTTTGGTTACAAAGTAAAGCATCATTCACATGCTGAATGTTTTAGAAGAGGTAGGTTTCAAAGAAAGATAGATCAAACTCTTGTTTGATTTTAGACCGATTATGATCCACCGACGTCAATTCTCGTCAAGTAGACTGCGAAGACTGCCTTCTATGTTCTTTTTTGACTTTGTAACCTTTTTAGGATTGTTGGCATCATCAAAACCACAAAGAAGACTCTAGATTGAGGTTCCGAAGGAATGGGATGAGATGTCAGAAAATTCAATGCCATCATCCAAGAGTTGTTAGCTTCTTAGCTCACCATGTTAGATTTTGTTACACTTGAGCGCGAAAAATTGTAGCTCTTTGTCACATGCATCCCCCCATCACTTCCTAAATTCATGAGAAGTTTAATCTCCCGAAATGATATTAAGTTGAAATTTTTTGCACCTCAAGTGTAATGAAATATGACATAAACAAGATATATGGAAGTGTGATTGGCTTTTAGGAGACATAACATCTATCACAAGAAGATCGCAGAGAACAAGAATGACTTGCTTAAAGTGAGTGAGGTCTTCTTACCCAAGACTGTCTCTTAAATCTAGGAATTGAAAGTCAGCTCAAGACCCTTCTAGAATATCACAATGACAATTCCTCCTCACAATGGCATTGGATGACAACATCAAGAGAGGAAGGTTGATCAAATTTTGAGTTCATTGAGAAGAACTCGGATACATGACTAATAATGATAGACTAGAGGTGCCTTTCTTTAACTTGAAAATTTGCAAATAAATCTCAACTATGCTACAACTGTTTGACTAATTGTGGCTCATCTTTTCCTAGTCAACATCCCAAATAATCTTAGAGAGAGAGAGAGAGAGAGAGATTTACCCAACATGAGAGCAGCAATGTATGGGAAACCATCTTCAGCATCCAAGCAATGGCAACCTTGTTTCGATTGTCCAATCTAGAAATTTAGGCACCTCAAGTGAATAGGGTAGATCTATTAGATGAGAGACATGGAAGTGAATATGAATAAACCATTGGAAGTGGCAAAGCAATGTGATTTATGCAGTCAAAAAGGGTGAAAGGCTTTGGAGGTTATGACAAAGGCGTTTGATTTCATATGGAGTCACCATAGGTAGAATAATGTAGGCAAGGTGGGTACAATAGGCATAATCATGGTGAAGGAAGCAATTTCTGTCATAATAGAAGAGAAGTGCAAGCTTACAAAAAGGATAAATAAGGGCACACCTCTTGCAAGAATTTCAACAATTAGCTGATGGGTGATGACATGAAGTGGAGTAAGGGGCACTTTCATGTCTTTGTGAGGCCAACCCTTGGTGTTTATGAGCTGTGAGGCTTATTGATACAGGAGGCGGTGGTGAAAACCCTCGTGCCTGATCAATGACTCTGAGGATGAATAGGGATGGCCGATCAAACCTAACCTACGGGTAGGCGAGTCCTACACCCTAAATACGATCTCTAGCCTAAACCTAAGTGCAGGCAGGCGTGCCGGTCAGCGAAGTCGACTCCGGGTAACCCGGGGAAACTCGCGATGATGGGTAGGGTGAGATCCTCTCAATCCACGTCTGGAGGCGTGGAGTGGCTCGTCGTGGAGTAGCAGGAGCTGCAGCTCACGCTCAGTGCCGGACTTGATGTATGCGTGAGAGTTCTCGAACCTATATCCGCTCTACCCTACCTACATCGTCCGACGGCGGTGGAGACAAGTAAAGGAAACGATTCGAAAAGTAATTAACTTTGAAAGTGGGGTTGAAGCTAACATGCGGGGCGCAAACCCGGACGGTCGTGACGATGGAGATCGTTCGTACGTGGCACGGACGGGTAGCAGCGGTGGGCCTCGTCGGCAATGTCGCGATCGCGGTGGGGTCCTCCGTACGGCGATGATAACGTCTGTTATGCTATGGGTGCAGGCAGATCGCACTAACGCGCAGGTAGGGCGTGTGGGAAAGGGACGACCCCGAAGGACGAAGGTGACCGGTGTGCGGGAGGTCAGTGTATGTCCACAGGTGAGAGCGGCAAGGAAGGTTGGGCAGACAGAGGGTGATCAGAAGTAAATGAGGGCACCCTCTAGTTCACGCGGGCGCAGTATCATCAACACACGGGGTCAACTTCGTTGGAATGCAGCGTAGTCAACACAGGGCACAGAGTTGAATAGCTGGTCAACTCTCAAGATTAGAAGTAGACGCGGATGCGGAATTCGGGGAAGAGGATACGGAATTGAATTCTGCGGGGTAAGGTTATTCGGGAATCGGGAGGAGGTGATGGGTTGCTTTGAGCATGGGAGTCGATGAGTCACGCGCTCGGACTGTGAAATTTGGGAGGAATTCGGCTGGGGCGGGGAAGGAAACAAGGGTGAATGGCGCTCAAATTCTGCGAACGGGGAGTGAAACCTAAGTTCCAAATTCAGCGTTCGCGGCGACAGGAATTCGGTCGAAGGGGAAAGCGGGGGCGGTGTGACGAAATTCGGTCGATGGAGATATTTCGCCGAGTGATGAAATTTGGTCGAGTTGATGGGTTGCCAGGGGAGTCGGGAGGAGGAAGAAACGGAAATTCAGCGGCGAGGGGGAGGAGAGGTATAGCACGCGGGCAAGGGAGGGAATTCTGCTGGGTTTCGTAGGCGATGGATTCGTGCGAGGTGACGGAATCTGCCAGGTCTGTGGGGGCAATGGAGAGAGCTTCTGCGGGTGTCAGGATTCCGCAAGCTGACGCGGGGCTGAAAATTCGAGGGGGTGGGAAGGAATTCCTCGAGTCGCGGTGAGGGAGTGGTTGGGAAAAGGGGGAAGTGGGTGTGGCGGTTACGGGAGGGGAATCGGCTGGATGGTGAGGAGAGAATGTGGCAGGACGAAGGTGGGAGGATGCTCGGAAAACTGAATTCGGCAGTTGGCGATGGGAAATTGACGGAGAGAAGAAATTCGCGAGATTTGATGGGGAGTCGGGGGGAAGGGGAAATTCGGTCGGGGTGTCGGGCGGAGATCGGGCGGGGTGCGGTTGAGCGGAAATTGGAGGCATGGGGGTGCGGGGTGATGCGGAATTCAGAAAGTGGGGGTTGGCAGTGACGGAAGCTACGGGAAGGTGGAGGGGGAAGTACTGGAGACGGTGGTGGTGATGGTGTTGTTCACCGAATGGGGAGCTTTGGAGGTGGAGGGGAAGAGGCTGAGATTTTCCGGGAAGGGGAAAACGAAGGGGAAGGTCGCGGGGGGGAACGGGAGAGAGGGGGTTTAGTCGGAGGGCAAAGAGGAATCTGGGAATCGTGGGGAGGGGAAAGGGGTCTCGGCAGCGGTGATGCGCAACTGGGAGGGTGGACCTTGGAGGGGATTTGCACGGAACGGAAGCAGGAGGAAGAGGGGGATGGCTTGAGATGGAGGGAGCTTGGCAATGGAGCGTGGATGGGATGACGGTGGAGGGATGAGGAGCTGGAGGAGGGGATGGCGGCACGGCGGTCTGGAGGCGGCGGCGGCGGCGGCGGCGCTCGCGACGACGGCGGCAGAAGCGTGGCCGGGGCAAGGAGTGGCGGCGGTTGTCGCGGCGGCGGCGGCGGCGGCAATTGGACTCTTTCCCCGGCCTTCCTTGAGCAGCCACTTGAGAGGGAGATCACTCCTTTCTTTCTTCAAATGACGGCTAGGGTTTGTGGGGGGGGGGTCCCTTCCCCTCTTATAGAGCCCATAATGGGCCGAGAGGGAAAAGGGCCCACTTGAGGCCCACAACCCACACCTAACATGCTCATATAAAGAAATATGGTTCACAAATAAGAATGGGCTTCAAGAATGAGATCCCGAAAAGGGAAGAACCCACCCGGAAGCTTAAAAGGGAGAGAAGAAACAAGCGAAGACCCGCTTAAACACGTGCGGGTCAAATGTTCATAATAAAGAAATAAAGATAAGCGGATAGATCCGCACGCGCAAAAGGGCTCCTCCGGCGCCGTGGTATCGTATCTTGGTGGCGACGGGGGTCGTACGCCACCACTTACACTCAATGAGCATAGGGGTGCTCTCTAGATTTCTTTTTTTGTTGGGAAGGGTGACGAGATGATTTCGTGCGATCGTTGGAAACACACGAATGTGTCTTAAAAAAATTACCAAAATCAGTAATTTAAAGTTTTAATCAATAATTAATAAGTATAATGATGAATAAGGGTCAAATACATAAAAAATAGGATACTTTTGAGATACTCTTAAAATTTGATCAAATAGGATGAAGAATTGAGGTGAGATACTAGGGATTTTAGTAGATTTAGAAAGAAGACTCCAGGACGAATCCAAAAATCAAAAATCATTCGATTTGGATTAATATACGTAAATAAATTAAGAAGTGAAATCTAGGTAAAAAAATTGATCACGAAAAAGAGAAAAACAATAAAATTGAGTAAAATTCGACTAATGTACAATTCAAAATTAAAATCTAATGTTATAGTTGTTAGGTCTAATCTCTATTAAGTGGACATAATTATGTATTATTGTGGATTGACCATCATTTAATCACATTGAGTTATTCAATTATGTGAAATGAGGGGATTAAGATAATCATTTATGTGTGTGGAGGTTAATTATGTATAGAGTCAATTCAATAAGTTATTAATAAATAATGGGTTGACTAATTATTGATTAGAGGCTTAAGCTCTTCATTCTCTATAAATAGGAGGCCACAGTCCACTTGAGTAACCCAATGCATATAACCCTCTAGATAGATTCCCATTTCTTCTAGAGATCAGGAGGTTGTATTGGAGATATTCAAGAAGACTATTTTCCACTTCAAAATCTACAATGATAAATAATCATTCTGTGAATTCAGGTACAAGTTTACTTCTTTTTTATGTATTTGATTATGCTGATGAATCAAGATGCAAACTCAAGTTCCTTCAATAGTAAGAAATATTAGTGAAAAACCACGTAATCTAACCCAAAATTGCGCTCGAAATGATCCAATTCATTGCCGGATCAAGGCTTTTAATTCCACATTTCGAAAAACAAAAATCTAGTGTTCAAGAGACGAATTCTCTCGATTCTCTCAATGAAATCTCACTTCCAAACACTCCTTATATGCGAAAATGAGTTTAGAAGAGAAATAAAGCAAGAGATCTAAGGATTAAGATGTCTAAACAATTCTTATACTCGAAACATCCGAGAATGTTCTTTCCATCGAAGAACAAAGGTATAAATAGATAAAATTTGGGCGTAGCCGTTTGATCTGTGTCTTCATCTTTAATCAATGGTTCACATGTAACGCAAGAATGCAAATAGATACCACTCGAGATGCAGCTGCATGTCTGTGAGAGTCCATCATGCGCATGTAATCTCAACTATTATAACTCCCCAGATGAATGATGAAACGATTTATGCGGTTGTTGAAACACACATTCGTCAGTCAAAAAAAATTTATAATTCCAAATTCTCAAAGATTTAAAATATGAAATCAAGTACAGTAAAAAGATCGGGTCGATCCACAAAGAACACGATTGACTTTTTAATCAAAGAGTTGACTTGGTCAAACTTAGGTCTTAATTAGGGTTTCATAAGAAATGAATGTGATCTAATATTAATATAAATAATATGAATCTATCAGAGAAGATATTTTAAAAATTTTAGAAAATATTTGAGGAAGAAAAGTCAAAAGTCAAGGTCAAAGCATTGACTTTGACCAACAGTTGACTTTATGTAAAATCAGAGAGGAAAAAGATGAGAAAATATTACAAAATTTATATTTTCAGAAACTAGAGAGAAAATGGAGAATTTTGATATAAGTTATATGATTTTTAGAGAAGAATTGGATTTACTATGATTTATTGAAAATCAATAATCAGAAAAATCCCGAAATGAAGACCTCGGTCAAAATCATGAAATTGACTAACCAAATGATATCCAAAATGTTAAAATTCACATATTAATAGAAATCTAAACGATTAGATGATTCCAGAGAGAACAAAAGTATCAAATTTCACCTTATATTTTTAAGACTAATTGCCCCTGCAAGTCAATGCCTAAATTTGGATTGAAAATGAACAGTTGTTGGTCAAATGTCAAATTGAAGGGTCAAATATTGATGAAATTTTACGAATCATATCCACGGAAAGCTGATGAAACAATGAATCCAATGAAACTGAAATCAAATTATTTCGACTTATGATCAGGGAGAAATCCTTGTTTGAAAATCAGAAAAATCCTCACTCAAATTAGGACGAAAAGATGAATTTTACGATTTCTAAACTCTAATTACCTATATAAATCTAATCTAATCTACATAAATTACAAGAATTATGAAGGAATCACACTACTAACTCGATTGACGCGAAGATTAGGCTTCAAATCGCTTTGATTGAAGTGTATTTCTCCGATTTCTTCTTCGGCGTGCGTTCGGCGTTCAAGGGGCGGTTCCAATCAATTCTTGCAACAATTCAAGACCAATCTTGCCTCAATATGATCGCAATTGAGTCTAAAATGCAGGGGGATCACGAAGAACTTAAGATTTTGCTCCAAAATTGCTTAATTTCTTCACGATTCAATCAATAGTTAAGTTTACAAAGAGGAAGAACATCTATTTATAGAAAATTATCGTGAAAAATGCAGTGCGTCTGATTCATTGAAGGACGATCGTGAAAAAATGCAGTTCGGCTGAGTTGGCCCGAATTTGATGGCCCACGATCCCATGAATCCTTGATTATCACCTGTCTGATCTTCATCGGCGTCTCCTTGAGTAGCCCCGTGTCGCTCCATGAGTCCCGGAATGCTCGATTAAATCGCAGCTGTCAGATTTCATTAATGAGATCGACGGTTACGAAATCGTCATATGCTTTGATTATGATCGGGTGGATTAGAGTCCACCCGATTAACGCGCCTTAATTAGTGATAACATGCAATCTTAACATGATAAAACATGATTATTAATGCAATTTAAGGCATAAAACATTACATTTATGTGCATGTTATCATACTTTGAGTGAATTTCTATCATTTCATGCAAAATTATGTTATAATCTCAAAATACACTAAATTAGGGTTAATTATGATAAATTAAGGATAAATGATTTTAGAACCTATCTTTACTTGAGATTATAAGTGGTTTTTAAAGTTAAATAATAAGAGAAATTATTTTTATAAACATTCATTTAAATTTCTAAACTTAAAATCTTAAGGAAATGAGTGTATTTTTGAAATATAAATTAAATCTCTTGTTATTTAAATATTTTAAATTTTTAGAATGATAGATAATTAAATTTCAGATCAAATGAAAGAAATTTGGATTAATTTGGAGTTGTATTTTAAAAGATATGATTTTTACAATTTTTAGGATTTTTCTGGATTTTTCCTGATTTTTCCGATTTTATTTTCTATTTAAAAACGTTTAAAATAAATAAATAAATAAAATGCAAAAAGCGCGCGGGTCCCACGCGGGTGGGACGTGGCGCGCAAGGCCACGTTGCAGAGCCACGCGGACCCGCGCAGCGCCTACGTGGCGCTGTATATATATATATATATTTATTTATTTATTTATTTACTATAGTATAAAAGGGGTCTTTAGCGTGCCCTATATGGGGAGGGTTATTAACCCTCTAAACCGTCGGGTCTTATAAACCCGACGGTTTCGCAAAATTTTCTCCGTGTGGGACTAATCCACACACTGTATTTACCTTTCAGGTGACGTGGACGCGTGCGGAGCGTTGGATTTGGCGGCGCACAAGATCTCGCGCGTTGATCGCGTGAGCGAGGTCCACGGATCAGGCATCAAACACGTGCTATTTAATGGTGTTATAACAACACTGATTTTAGCGACGTGGCGCGACGAGGGGCGACGGATCAAGCGGGCGATCGATCGACGCGCGTCGATCGCATGCGCCGTGGACCACCGACGATCAATCACGCACGTGGCGTTTTTAAAGAGTTATAACGGCCGAGATGCGTCGGCGCGGATCGCATCTCAGCCGTCGGATCGCGATCCAAGGAGCGAAATCGAAGCGTTTTTCATAACGCTAATCCACGCGGATGATCAAAGCCGTCGATCCAGATCGGACGGCTGGGACTTAATCGAAACGGTCCACGATGGACCGTTTCATCGTAACCGTCGATCGAAACGATTGGATGGTTACGCCCAAATTGCCCTTAAATAGACTTGTTCTTCACGATTGTATGCATTCGAGTTGGATTTCAATCAAATTGACTTGTTTAGACACCGATCCACTCGTTTCTCTTGATTCCATCCTCTTCCTCTTTCATTTCCGCATCCATGGAGGGGTTGAAATCAAGATTTAGTGGAGAATCGAAGGAGAAATCGCCGCTTGAAGCCGATCGTGACGCTCTTGACGTTTTCGGTGATTAATCGACTTAATCACCTCGTTTTGATCGCTAAACAAGTTTAGTGGAAGCTGTTTTTCCTAGATTATCTTCCTATTATCTTTAATTTTCGTTTAGATTAGGTTTTAGATTTCAATTTCGTAAAATTTAGCTTAAAATCACGATTTTAACGTCCGAAAATTTCTCTCCACTTCAATTTGCGATTTCTCCGCGAAATCAAGTCCAAATTCGATGATTCTTGATTCCGTGGATTCGTTTTGAAGTTATCTTTCTAAAAACACCATTTTCCCTAATTCTCACCTCAATTCATCGTCCCAATTTGACCAAATTCTAAAAGATATCTCGAAAATACCTAAATTCCCTGTGAATTCGACCCTTATTTACCATTATACCCCTCAATTCTCTCTTAATTCCCCAAATTGGTAAGTTCGGACTTTATTTTTGACACGAAACCATGTGAAATCGACGACCTCGCGGTCTCGTCTCGTCAATTAGCGTGAACCGATTAGTCAAATGCTCTGCCATGTGTCTCGCAAAACCCGGGAGAAAGATTAGTCCCACATGGAGGAAATTAGTGAGATTCTTCGGGTATAAAAGGTAGACGGGCGTAAGCCCATTGTGTCGACCGCATGGGCCAAGTACGCCCCCCTTTCTTACTTGGGCCCACTAACTCGTGGGCTTGTCAAATGCAAGCTCACTTGTCTCATCGCACCACGTAGGCGCCTGCGTGTGTCCGTGTGGCCCTGCCACGTGTGTTCGCCGTGCCACATCACCTTCTCGGGTCCCGCGCAAAAATATAAACCTTTTTTGCTATTTTTAATAAGGAATTAAATCCGAAAAATACCTGAAAAATAAAAATAAAATCTAGAAAATTTATATAAAATTCAAAAATTCATATCTTCATTTATATAACTCCTTTTTGACTCAAATTTTCTCCATTGGATCATATTTTTTTTTCTCTTTAATATCATGTCACTTAAAATATAAATTCAAGATAGAAAATAGGGTGAATTCAAAATAATCTTAAATCAACCCTTTAGAATTCTATTTTGATTCATCCCATCATTCTTTTCTTGAAATTTATTCTTTTAATCATCTACTAAAGTCAAAATAAATGAAGGAAAGCCATTAATTTCTACTTATTTAACCTTGCAAAAGATTAAAAATCAATAAAACACATAATTAACCCTAAATAATACAAAAATATGGACTTAAGTAAAATGACATACCAATGGAGAAAATTCATAAAACTATGATAACATGCATCATAATTACATAAGATAGGCATGGATATTAGTTAAATAAGATAAGAATTTAAGTTAAATATGTATGTTATCAATGAATAGTTGAGATTAAATTATTTCAAAACTATTTGATGACAAAGCGTTATGCACCATGTACCCCTCGCTTTAAGTGAAGATTAACGACTCTTATTAAATGCGAAGTTCTAACACCTGAGATTTTGTCATGTCACTTGCGCAAACAAAAGAACACAAATAATCCCACATGGCAAAACTATTGAAATGATGCGTGTATAAATAGTGGGTTAACTTGTATCCTTTAAAGGATGCTTAACCCACTAGTCACACACACGCACACAAACAGTCACATGCATGCACCACGTGGCGCCTGCGTACGTTGTCATGCGAGGACATGTAAACACGCTTCGCCGTGTTAGCTGCCACGTTAGCGCACGAAAAATGAATTTTTTTATTCTTTTAAATAAAAATAAACTCAAAAATAAATTGAGAAATTTTTTTAAAAATTCCAAAAAAATCCCTAAAAAGTCATAACTTTAAAAAATCCCTAACAAATTAGAAAGTTGATAAATTAAAAAATATATCTCCAAATTAATCCAAATTTGTCTTGTTTGATCAGAGATTAAATAATCTATCATTCTAAAACGTAAATTTTAATAAATAATAAGATAATACCATTTTATTAAAAAAATACACTCATTTTTTAAGAAAATCAAATTAGAAAAATAAATGAGTGTATATAAAAATATTTGTTATTATTATTTAATATTAAAACCCAGTTATAATCTCAAATATAAACTGAAAATAATTTAATCTCAAATATATCTCCATAATTATTCATGATTATCTCTAAAAATAGTACATTTTGAGATTTTAACTTCAGTTTTCATAGGATGATAGATATGCACTAAAAATATGATAGCATGCATAAGAATGAAATGTTTTATTGCTTAATTTGTATTAATAATTATATAATTACATGTAGAGATTGCATTTTATCAAGGGGGAGTTAGCAGCCCCAATATAAAAATTGGGATGGAAATTATTTAGTGAAGATTGGAGATGAATCCCCCGAAGCTTTCCCCCCTCTAAAAAAAACCTTGAAAGACTGTGACACAATCACACGAGGGAGAACTTGAGCTTTGATACCATGTGGAAGTCTCAAGAGAAGAGAGTTCTAAGGACGGGAAGGAGGCCTCTACCCCCTATAAGGTGAAGAGAGGCCATGCACATGAAAGAATTACCAATGAGCTGTTGGGCTGAAATAGGCCAACATATATCCACTAGCCAATAACATGCGTGTTATCCATGAGTAACTATTTTTTGTGTAGTATGATAAATTTAGGGAAAATCAATTTAGATAAGTCTGAGACTCATGGAAGAAGTAAAGCATATCCCTTTCATCTTTCATTGTGATTAATTTTACATGAATATTGCCAAGAAGTTTACCCCGATCTCTTGCTCACATAGGGTCACAAGCTCATAAACAATTGATTCTAGAGCACAACTGGTTTAATCCTTTATATTTGAAGGAAAGACATAATATAATTCATCAAAACATCATCCCTTTACATGATATTATTCCACATATTATGATCAAATGGGTTGTTGCACATGTTGCTTGAAAGTTGAGTAGGACAGTTCAACCCTTATCTGCCTAAAATCGCATTCATGTTGTTATGAATCCTTATTACCCACACTTTTGATGATAGTTGTCACCACATCGAGAGGTTCTTGCAACCCTTGCATGCCATTTGCCACCACCAAGCATCGTCAAAACTAGAGTTTGCCCTCTCATTCGCCTTATCTTACACATCCCTTGAAAAATTGTTGTAGCTTGACTTTCTACTACAAACATGTAAAATAAAGTACTAGCTGAGCAAATTAGGTTGCACATATTTTCGTCGACATTGGCTCACATGTAGCATAAGGGTGAGTCATCACCATGTGACATTTCTCTTGCGCGTTGCACATGTACCTTGCGGGCATCATGTGAGTGCCACAAGGCACAAAGTTCGACTGCATCAGCGCAATGTGGTGTCATGCTAGCACATTACATCTTCACCAAATTAGCGAGCGGAAATATTATGGCAAAATTTAACCAGAAAAATAATAAAAAAATCCATAAAAAATCTAAGAAAATTCAGAAATTGAATATCTATCAATTGAGACATCCATTTTTGTACAAATTTTGCCAATTTGCTTTGTTTTAAGGTTTTTTGCTCCATTCATCATATAAACAAAAAATAAGGTACGATGAAGATTTTGTTCTTATGCCTCAAACTCGAATCATTTATTAAGCTTGTTGTCTTCTTTTTGCCTTTCTTCATGATTTCCTTCCCTGGAGCCATACATCGATACAATCTCAAGAAAATATGACCATTCTAATGTTTTTTGACCTTGAAAAAAATTCAAATGCCATAATCTGCCATTTAAACCTTAATTTATACAAACGAGCAAATGAGTTCTTAGCATGATGCCAACATTTAAGAAAACTATGACAACATGTATCTTATTCCTGTAATTTATGCTTCAAACTTTGGTCAATAATGATAAAATTTCAGACAAGAATGACACATTATCAGACTCTCACTCTACTTCAATACCAACTTGTCATCCTAGTGGACTCCGTTCTTTCAGCCCTGGCCATTCAACACTCTTGGGTGAATATTAGTATAACTATACAATATAAACACATTCACCATACATGTAGGGTGGATATTAGTGTAAATATACAGTAATATTAACATGTTGCATGCATATGTGTGCATAGGTGCTCTTTGCCCAGCTCTCATTTTATGCATAGTCTTAAGAAGACATTGCATTTGGGACTTTCGCTCTTCAACATAAACATATTTGATAGAATAAATTAATCCTTCTTGGTTTTTTCCTATTCATTATCTGTCATGCCTACACCAGTTTTGTCGTCCATTCCTTCTCACCTGTTCTTGGTTTTTAGATATGTTCATGGAAAAATGCACTAATCCCTCCATTTTTGATGGGACTCAGTTTCCTTGCTTGGTAGATGGGAATCCATGTTGTTTCTTCGAATTCATGGGACGTGTAACTTCCTCATCTATGATCTCACTCCAACTCATGGTCCAACATATCTTGATTGGGAGAAATGGAAACAAATTATACAAAAGAAAATTAAAATGGACATATTTATTGATAATCGGTCAATTATATTACAGTTTCATCCACCCTTACATCGAGTATACATTCATTTACACTTATACAATGTACATAACTTTATATGCATTTCCTACCTGTTGACGAGGACAGCATACCATGCGCCGTGGACTTTACCAGAAATAACAGCCATGGTAGCAAGGGACTCTGCAACCACCGTCAACCGCCCAAGCAACATGGCGCTGCCAACCCGCTGCAAAGCTGCAGCAGCAGGAGTGGTGGCGGTGGTGCCGCCTAAGAGGAGCGTGCGCGTTGCCAGGTGGATGGCAGAGGAGACCTTCATGAAGATGGGATCATCGGCTTGTAAGCTTTTAGAGAGCATTTGGCCCATTAGTTGGGCTGTTTGTGACAAATTTTCTTGGGGCTGCATTAGGGATGACATCAGCGAAGAGAGTATCTCCGAGAGTGCCACATCAGGGTTGTGGTCAATTAAATGGGAGAGATTGGCGGCCGCAAGGGAGATGATGGGTTCCACCTCTGCTAGTGGCAATGCTTGGGAGATCAGGGTTTGACGGAGAACCAACAGGCTGCAATGAAGAATGCCAAAATTGTGTGTGAGAGAGAGAACTTGATAGATGTAAAGAGAGACAAAGAGACGAGGATAGATGAGTGAAAGAAACAGATCGATACATATTATAAGGAGGGGGTGGAGAGAGAGGGTACCTGGTACAAATGACGATGGTGTTCTGGATCTGAGACTGAGAGTTTCTGAGACGGCGCCAGTTAAGCTGGAAGGTTTCAGGCGTGATTTCTTCAGTTAGCCCGTCGATCTTGCTGGCGAGCTTCAACAACCCGAGCCTGAGCATCAAGTCCACCCTCTCTCCTTTGCACTCTGGAGGAACATCTGCTGAATAATTCGTTGGCGGGGAAAAGTGAGAGAGGATTAAGGCATCTACAAGTTGCCCAAAAGAGCAGGTGAAGGCAAGTACCTGAATTTGGAGAGGAGGAAGAAGGCAGAGATGTATGGGAGCCGTAGAGGCCAGGGAGTCTTCCACCACTCCGTATGGAAGTTGCAGGGGGGAGTAGGACCTGAAAAAAGGACAGCTAAATCTTCAGAGAGGAAGACGAAGAGGAAAGAGAGAGAAATGGACGGAGTAGGGAGAGAGATAACTAGATAGCAAGAGGAAGAGGGAGATAGAGAGAGAGTGGAGTGGGGACTAGGGAGAGAGATAACTAGAGAGAGAGAGAGAAAGAGAGGCAGTCGGAAAGAGACAACTAGAAAAGTAGACAGAGTGAGAGATGGATTAGAGAGAAGAACGGAGATAGATAAAAGACAGCAAAGGAGGGATCGGTAGGTAGATACTAGAGATGACTATGAGAGAAAGGCGAGAAGAGAGAATAGAGAGGCATACACAAATAGAATAGGAGAGACGGAGAGAAAGAAGTGAAGAGAGAGGGGATGAGAGATAGAAAGAGAAACAGGTATAAAGAAAGAGAGACAGATGGAGAAAGAGATCTCACTTGAGATAGAAAAGGAGAGATGGAGAGCAAGACAGTGAAGACAGACGAAAGGAAATATAGAAAGCAAAACTGATAAACGAGAGAATGGAAGAGAGGGAGAGAGGAAAGCGAGGGTTTGAGAGAAAGACATGTGGGTTAGAGAGAGAGGTCTCACTTGAGATTGGGCAGTCCTTGGTGAGATGAGAGAGGTATGTTGCTCCCATACAGAAGCACAGTCCTCGGTGAAGGAGGAGATCCATTGAGAGGTCAGAGGGAGGGAGGAACGGGCTTCTGAGGGTGGGCCATATCGCTTGCTAAACGCCTTCTGCAGATATTCTATCCCGGGTGGCCCTCTTAAGATGGGCTCCATCATCTGTATCTGCGCTCTGCTTATCTCCTCTTTCAGATCCTGCTCACACCACACCCATCAGCTCATCTTTTAAGATAGAGAGAGATACGGTGATAGACATAAATGCAGAGAGAGAGAGTGGTAGACAGATGCATATAAGCTTAATATGTATATATGATGAGAGAGATAAAATGCTAGGAAGCAGCATACCCGAATCTGCTCCAGAACAAAACGAAGACCCCTGACAACCGTTGTCAATGATGCATTCCTTTTGTCTGTTGACTGAGAAACAAGAACAGCCAATTCAGACAAGAACTTCTCGTGACTCTTCTTCATCTCATCCTCCTTTGCTGGCGCAGAGAGTTTGACCAAAACCCCCAGTGCATATTCCATAACCTCCCTAAGATAGCTCAAATCATTGTCCCCCCTTGAATCCAGAACCTGCAAAAAATTCAACCCACCCTGGTCAAGACTTGACTCTGTATCAATACGAATAAACAAATCTATTCTAAAAAATGAACCAAATAATTAAAAGAGAAAGCTCTTCTGATATGCTTTAGGGTTAATGATCAGAGTCGAGATTTGAGGGCTTCGAGATCAGGGTTTTCCACAGAGGTTAATAGTTTTAGGGATTAGTGCGCAGGGCTAAGGTTTATGGCTTAACCTGTGAGAGAATGTCAAGGTCAATACATCCATTGATTTCTTCTTTCCAGCTCTTGGGGCTCATCCCAGAGAGCTCATCTTTAACTTCCTTCACGAGATTAATTAGAGTCCTATAATCAGGCTTCTCTTTCAAGAGGGACTCAGTTACTCCATCCCAGAAGGCCTTCTCCATCGTCTCTTTGATTCTTTCCTGATATGCAAGTAAAAAAGGATCAAGAAATTGACCACTAGAAAAATAAGCCAATGGGGTACATACCTTGATCTTCCCTTCTTCTGTCACGTTGGAGGCTGATTTATCTCTGTTGACCTGGTGGAGCATCTCGTTGACCAAAACTTCATTCTCCTGAGGAGAAGACTGAGAATTCAAAGTCTCCTCTTTGAACAATGCACGAACAACTTGACTAGATTTTGTGCTATGGCTAACGCGATACTGCTCCGTGGAATTCAGGAAGACTGTGGACGAATCAGAGGATCTGTTGATCGGCATTGACTGAGAAGAAATCTGTGATATTGGAGTTAAGGACGAGCTCCCTCCCTGTTTCTTCTCAAAGTACTTTGAACGTGTTTTAGCTATTGCGGATTCCATACGGGCAACTCCTGCACTTCCACTCAGATGTTTGACCTTATCTCTCAAGAGCTGTTGATCCTCGATAACCTAAAATAAACCCCATTAAAAAATTAATGAAATTCAGCAAACATTTCAGGGTGATCTACAAAAGGCAATTCAGTTACCTGCGTCTGAATGGCTCTCAAATCATGATTGAGATCTTCTCTTTCTCCCTCATGAGAAAGCTTACACTTGCGCATCATAGAGAGCTCCATCTGGCAGGCCGTTCTGACCAGGTCTTCCTCCAGCAGTTTTGCATCTTTGACTTTCCACACTACAAAGCTGTACAAATAAGACCGCCATGCTGAATCAAAAGCCGCCAGCTGGGATCTAAAAGTCACCCTCTCAACTTTTGAAGGCGAAGTCAAAGATCGGGGTCCTTTCAAAGCAACACTGGTCAACAACTCAAACTCCTGTAAAAACGCGGCGCCTTTATCTGCTAGCTCAGTTTCTCTTTTGCCACGGCCACTGAAAACAGCTTCTGGATGGCCAAAAATCATGTACGCACAGAGGGCTACTCTGACAGGATACCTTGGCATCTTATTGGGCTTTGACGTTTTGGTTGGAGATGAGACCCTTTTAAGAAGGTGGTCAATATTTTCCAGGGCACTTGAACTAGAAGAGCGTGATAGAAGAAATAGACAGCTTTCAAACCGCTCGAGCAGTGATTTTACTGATTCAAGTGTTGCTGGAGATCCTATCCGAGCTGCCAGTTGTTCAAATGGCATATTCTTCACATGTTCTCTATTGATTCCAAGAGCTTCATATGCTTTAGCAAGCGCAAATGTAGTTTTCTTTGATCTCACAAACTGTCTCCAGCATCTGCATAGATAATTAGGTGTCAGTTATTGCTTCAGAAATCTCGAAAAGTTGACTACTCGACTAACCGTGCCAGTTTTCTAGAGAGAGAATCTCCATTCTTGCGCATCTTGTTAAACACAAAATTGCTGGAGCAAATGGAGTTTCTTCTCTGTTTCAGATGTTCTGCCCTTTGTCTCTTAGCCTGTTTTATTCGCATCAGATGCAGTTAGAAACATCAATAGATAAGGAAAGAAAAAATTTAAATATTTACTTTACTAACCCTTGAAAGTCGAGCTTCCATCTGCTCTCTCAGTTTCCTCCTTTGTATCTCTCTTTGATGATACACTGATGATGCAATTCGGTGGGCTCTCATAACTTTAGCACCTGCCCGAGTCTTCTCTGCTTCAAGAAAAGTTGATCTCTTCCTCTCAGCAGCTACCCTTTTCTGGAAGATAGCTCTCTGAACACATTCTTTATACTTGTTCTCTTTATGAGCCCTTTTCATTAACGACTGAGATTTCCTCTCTTGAGCATCAGCCCTTCGCTGTAGATGAGTCTTCAGAAGAAGCATTCTATTTACTTCAGCTTGTTGGATCTTGGACTTAACTTTTGTACCCAATTCCTCTCTTTCTCTTTCAGAACGTTGTACAGCACCATTTTTTGCAGCTTGTCGAAGTTCATCTAGTTTAGCTAACCTCGTTTGGGCCCTCTGTAGAAGGCTCAACCTGCCATTCACATTAACCTCAGTGTTTAAAGTTTTGGAATTTGAGTTTTCGAAGTCTATGGAGTACCTCTTTTGTTCAGCAGCGTAGAGCTTTGCTTCAAGCCTTCTTCCGATGTCTTCTTCTTGAGATGACCAAGACAAGCTCCTCACTCTAGGTCTCGCTTTGCTCGATAACCATTCATGGAATTTCTGTTTCAAAACCGCCAGATTATAATTGTAATGAAAGAAGCACTAGGCGAAGTCTTGTTACATGTGTAAAAAAGAAGGAGACAACAACAATTCACGCAGGATCAGAGAAGAGAGAAGCGAAGAAGAGTCATGACTGAGAGTCTGCGAGGATGGGCAAACAACCTAAATATGCGGAAAAAGAAAGAAGACTCCGTTAAACAAGAAAATAGAGAAAACTAAAGAGGATGAAATACCAAAAGATCAAAATTCTGTGCTCCAACTTCACGACGATATCTTAAATCATGAACCAACAACTCAAGTAGATGGAGAAATGCAATACCAGCGTCAGAAAACACCTTAAAAATCACGGAATCTCCCCACAACAAGAAGACTCCGTTAAATATGATAGAGACAAAATTAATTAGGCTAAGAAACCAAAATTTTTAAATTCCATACTCCAAATTAACAACAGAAATCATAAAATCATGGACTGAAAAATCAAGGAGAAGGATAAATTCAGCTATAAAGTCATAAGAAACCTCAAAATCACGTATTTTTCCAGAACTAGAAGAATCCACTAAACAAGAAAACGACAAAATTCATCAAGATAGGACGTCAAAAATTGAAATTACACACTAGTATATAATTTCAAATCAGTAGGATAAGAAGCCAAAAATTGAAATTACACACTTGCATATATCTCCAAATCAAGGAGAAAAATAAATTCCACACCGGAGTCAGAAAGAACCCTAGAATCGCGGATTCTCCCATGAGAAGAAGATCCCGTTTGAAAAGGCAAAAGATATTTAATTTGGATAGGAAACCAAAAGGTTGAATTTACATACTAAAATGCAATTTCAACTCAAATAGAAAGAGAAATTCCAGACCGGAGTCAGAAAGAATCCTAGAATCACGGATTCTCCCATGAGAAGCAGATCCCGTTTGAAAAAGCAAAAGATATTTAATTAGGATAGGAAACCAAAAAGTTGAATTTACATACTGAAATTCTATTTCAACTAAAAAATAAAGAGAAATTCCACATCAGAGTCAGCAAAAACCGTAAAATACGGATTCCCAGATAAATATACCTGTCTGCGGAGATCGGCATCCCTAAGCTTAGCCTCGATCTCTTCCACGCTAGAAGGCGGATTCCTCGACTCAGACAGCCGCTCCACAAGCCTTCTCGGTGCCTTCCTCGGGGGAGATTCTCCCGGCGAGGACACCGGAAATTCCATAGCCACCGCCGTCGGCGTTCCCGCCTCCGTCATCTCCACCACAATTGAAGATGCACCCAACTGATTCCGGTACCTTACAGAGAAATAGGAATCCAGAGGATAGAAAGTTCTGATCACAGAAGAAGAAGAAGAAGACACGTCTCTAGGACTTTCGCTTCTTCTCTCTTGTATAAAGTGCAGACGCCTGTCTGACTCACTCCATCTCAAGTTCAACCCGAAGACGCCGTCTGCCCAACGGCTCCCCAACTCCTTACACAGTGTTTCCGGTTTTGCCCACAACGGGATTCCGCTGATTGAGGGTATTCTAGTCAATACCACGGCGAGAGAAAAGGTTCCGTTTATCCACGTGGCGTGCAGTCAGGTCCCTAGACGGTAGCCGACGCTGCCACGTCACCTCCTTACGTAGCGACGCGTCATGCGTCCATTTAAAAATAAAATTCTTACCAAAACATCTTTTCAGAGAAGGGTTTTCCGTAATTTTATAATCTTCATGGAAATTACGGAAATAGGTCGATGGATGAATGCCTCTCGTGAATACACGTGGCATTATTATTTTATCGTTTTTTCGTCACCGTTAGCCATCACATCTAAGCCGTTTCTTGGTGGCTTACCCTATCCATTAACTTGCCACGTAACACTAAAAATCCACGGTCAACTGGCTCTTGGTTATCTGCTCCCCGAGACCCAGATGTTGACCCGCGCTCGGGAGGAAGTCTCCTCACCCTTGAAGTTGTTGGTCAACGCGGACTAGAATAAAAGATTTATATGTATTTCTTTAAAAAAATAAAACGTTTTAAATAATAAAAATCCGAACCTTTATAAGAGAATCGTCGAGAGGAATTTGCCTTTCACCCCCGAAATAATATATTTTATATAATAATCCTTGAAAGATAGAAAAAGGGAGGATAGTTATGGACCCGGGAATGCCGTGCACGCTATGCATTTGGCCGACTCGGTTTCTGTGGGGCCCAGATTGGCGAGCACGCGCGGCAAATCAAATAAAGTGACGAATTCAAAATATTTACCTCATTATTTAATTCGTTGGATTTTTGTGGCCCGAGGCGGATTAGATTCCCCCCTATATCGGTTATGGCAGGCTCACCAAAAACCCTCTAACGTCTCTTTCAAGGACCACCATAAAGATTCAGTGGCCAAGGAGGCTTGAATCGGTCTAGTGGGCCCGTTTCCGTAGTAGGCTACGATTTGTCCAGAACCCATAGAGTCAAATCCTATGGATTATGGGTAGCGGGCCCATTTTTGTTACAAAAAGGTCATAAACGGAAAATGGAAAAGAGGTCTCTTTTATGTTTAAAATTGATATTTTTTCAAAATAAAATAGATTTAAATGTATAATGAAAGAAGGATGTATATCATTACACCCAAGAAAGTTTTGCATCATCACGAGCGATGCCTCGATGATTGAGGGTATTTATCCCGTTCTCCTCTCCGCGACAATTTTTTTATTTATTCAATCTCCCGAAATTTTTTATTTCATTTATCATTTTTTTGGGCGGCTTAAACTAGGGAAGTTACTCTGCCTCTGGGGTCGCCCCTTTCCGATTAAGTAAAAAGGGTATTCTTTAAAGCCTATTAATTACGACTGACAAAAATTTATTCATTTTGTCTCAAATCTTAATGGAGGCGCCTTCTTGTTAGGTCCGCGAGTACAATAATAGAATTTTTTTTTTCTTTAACCTTCAATCAAGTAGGCGGGTCGTTTTAATGGCCATTACAAAAAGGAAATCGGCATCAAAACGTCCGGTTCATCCATTTCGCGAGCCAGTTAATTGAAGAGATTCGCTACAGGGGATATTAGATGAAGAGAATGGATATTTTCACGAGGATAGTTTACGTCTCGAGATTAGATGAAGAGCCTGGTCCAGATTCGAAGAGGAAAAGTATGAAGGCTACGTCAAGGACTCGATATCATCCTTTCATGTCTTACAGTAGAGCATTTGAAACGTGCCATTATAATCTCACTGTTAGGTACGTTGATTCTCTTCCCGTTCAAAATATGTAATCATTTTTTCAGTTCAATCGGCGTCCAACATCTAAATATTTTGTACGTTCAGTCTTGGCTTTTTTAAAGCGACAATCCATGAAATCATTGCGAAGTCGGGAACCAGTTGTCAGGATCAAACCAGCATCACCACTTCGTTCCAGGAGTCTCTTTTCTGGTCGCTGATGCCCGATATAGCGCTGGTGCACGGGGAGAGAGAGAGAGATAGACCATAAAGACTATTAATGGCCACGAAAGTCAAAGCTGGAAACGTACGCCCACTCCTACTCTTGCTTTGCCGGCGTAAATTTGACTTTTTTTATTTTTATTGAGCCGCCTTTGCCTTCGCCGATCATAAACAAAACTCCTGATATTGCGCATCCCATCGGCATGTTGAGTACAATGATACACCATCACTTGAACAGACATGTCTTCGTCCACATGACATCATGGCATACAAAACGTGATGCATGCCCCAACGTGGATCATGTTCTGCGCACATGACATCATGCCATAGCTGTAAACCATTCCTGGAAGTATGATACATGCCTTCACTCACATGACATCATAACGTTGCAGGGACATGATGTATGATACTTGTGCTCAGATATGCAAGTGATACGCCATGATGGCTCATACTGATGTTCTCCATCTACTACTGGGGCCTCACGCTGACAAATGACGGAGACAAGAGGGAGGCTTCTACATAAATTAGGACATCTTAAGAACAAAATGATTAAGTACGAAACTAGAAAAATTCAAAGCAGATTAAAATCAAGTTCCGTGAAATCCTTGTCCGACAAGAGCCGCTGGCATTCAAGATTTCTCGCTCCATCTATCTCTTTCTCTTCCATCTATCTTTCTCAAAATCTACACGAAGAGAGAAGGAGAGGAGACGGTTTACCTCGGGAGGCCTTAGTTGATCCGGGCTCACTACACACGGAGATTTACATCCGAGGGATCACAAGGAACAGAACTGTCTGACATCAAAGGACAACAAGGAACAACTAGGAGAAAGAAAATAAGTGCAACTAGGAGGAACAGTGAATAAGAGCCAATCACCTCTCTCTAGAGGGATGACCCTCCTGTCAAGCATCAATTGGATGCCAGACAGAATGTGGAGGAGATGCAAGACACCAGACTTTTAGGTTGCCCTGCTTGCTGACCCATTGGATGAAAATAGAGTAGAGAGAACTGGATCTTGGCCTGGGTTTGACTCTCTATGTTTCAATGAGAGGCCGGCAAAATGGTTGTCAAGATCTCTACTATGTGTGCGACGGTGTGTGGTAATTGGATGTTCCGTCAACTCATGTTGGCTCATCTGCTGCTGCTTCTGCTGATGGTATAGTTCCCGGAGACGAGCAATTTCTCTCTCCAGCATCTCTTGCTGGACTGAATGATAAGAAAAAAGGACAGGAAACCCGTTCAAGGACTAGGAGATAAGTTGATGATGGAGGAGTGAAAGAAGACTTACGGTGTTTAATGAAATGTTCTTGAGCCAAACTGTCTAATCTCTGTTTCAGAGCTGTGTTTTCTAGGTTTAGGATAAGGTTCTGTTGATCCAAGAATTTGAGCTCTGCAGAAACTTCAGAGCCTCCTGCCTGAAAGAATGATAAAAATTCTGGTGATGTCTTTCTTTATCTCGGAAGAGAGAGTACAACTTCTTTTAGTTATACTTGCCTGTAATGCCTGGCAGTTCCTCTCTAATTCGGCTATGTACTGAAGTTTCCGAACTCTGGATCGCTGAGCGAATTTCCTGAAAAAGAAATTGATGAGTTCAGAGAGGGAAAGTTCTTTGGGTGAGTTAACATAAAAGAAATGAAACCTTCTGTTTAGACTTACTGTTTGACCCGTTTGGAATCTGCCTCAGTTTGAGAATTATCCGAAGATACATCTTCCCTTTTATCACAAAAATGTTTTGAATCCTGTTCTCCAGATTCTTCCTCTCCTTTCTTTTTCAAAGAGTCACTTTGTACAGTTAGTGAGCCTTGTTGGGCAACAATCATATTAGTAAGGGTCGGATTACAAATCCCAGCTTCCCTTCTGTTCAGTGTCCTTCCAATATTATTCATTCCTGCAGGGAAAGAAGGATATTGGACTGGTCTAATACGACTTTCAAGTCCCTCTTGATCTGCTCTATCTCTCCTCAGACCCACAAGAGACATATCCGTGTAAGCAAAAGAGTCACTGGAAGAGCGACGATGGAGCCCCTTCTTCAAAGGCATCTCAGGCTCGCTAAGGAGATCTTCAAGCCATGAAGGTTGTTCCTCTGAAAGAAAGCTCTCAGATGAAGTGCGCTGGTGACGGTTGGGTACTTCTTTATGTGCATGCGAACTTTTCTGCCCCAGATGGTCTGCATAATTGCTTGGAAAAGGGCTTCTGGGAGGCAAAAATGAAGGTTTAGAAGGATAGAGTGGGATTCTATAGTTGGGAACTCCTTTAGTATTTGTCATTGAAACCAGAAGGCTGCAATCCTGCACAGTAAGAAATTATTTATTTTGACATACAAAGTGGATGACTAAACCATGAGAGAGAAAGAAACACAGAAATGAAGACAGGTTCCCAGAGGATGATACTGAGATTTGTAAGAAGATCAAGAGTATACCAACAAATTTTAGATATCGTACGAGACAAGCAAGATCGCAGTAAATTTTCTGTTGATTAAGATCGAAAAGGGTTGATTAATATTTGGCCTAAACTATACTATGCTGTCGGAAGAATAATTTTTTTTGAACATTGGAAGGATAATTTTATATATCTAATTCCCACACGCCAAAAGGAGAATCCTTCAAAACGTAACAAAAATGCTTTCATAAAAGGCAACTGGTAGATAAAACACCCTGGGTATAATTGAATAGGAAAATCAAATTAGTGCATCTCTTGATGAAGGAAAATCCAAGTGGATTAAGGTTAAATTTTGTCCAGATGATAGTGCATCACACAAACTACACCGCCACCAAATCAATTAGATGGATACCCAAGAGATAAATGAGAGAGAAAGAGGAAGAGATAATGGCAAGTGAGCGAGTCGCGCCTGGAAAAAACCCACAGCCAAAATACGCCAGAATGAGATAAAACAGTTCGTTTTCCCCCCACAATCCAAACAAATCCCGTCGCTTATAACTAATCAGAGGTCGGTTTGAAGACCAGTTTGTTATCCGGGCTAAAGATGAGGTATAGGTATAACAAAAATACGATAGACACAAGTAAGTAAGAGAATTCACAAAGCAGAGAGGAAGAGACGACAAAACTCACCGGATCGAGAATTTCAATTTCCCGAAATCACCACGAAACGAGAACCCGTCCAGATCTACGGCAGATATCAGATGCGGTAACCGGATTATAACACGACCCGCGCAAGGAAAGAAATCTTCCACCGAGATACAACGCAGTAATTCATGGAAATGACACCGATCAGCAACGATCCCGAACAGAGATTTCTCCCGAGGTCGCCGGAAGACCTGAGCCGGATAATTCGCGGTTAATATACGGAAGAGGAGACGGAACTATTACCACCCCCGGACCCTCTTCCTCCACCCGTTAACTTCCGCATTCCGTTTCCCTTCTCCATGGTTTGACTAACGGAACGGGATCCAAAACGGCCGAAGCGTGGGACTTTAACGGAAAGGACGTCGAAATAGAGCGGGCCAACTTTCAGGTAATACGGACTCGGGATACCATCCTCCGCGGTGACTGTACCGTCCCATCAATAAATAAGCTAATTTTCAATTATCTAAAAAGTCATTAATAAGAATACCCAATAATAAAAAATTTAAAGTTCACGTAGAAAAGAAAAGAAAATCAGCAATCATGAAAATAAATTAAAATCAAGCTGTTTTATACGATGCACCGGCCAGAAACATAGGTATGGTAAAACAATACATCGATGAATGAACAAGCATGTTCATCTCGTATGCCTTCACTAATGATCTGCATCTCTGTAAAAAATAAATATAATTTAATTATTTCATCGTACAATATTAATAAAAGAGTTGTTTAAAAACTGAATAATTACCTTCCAGTGGCCCCACAAGACTGCTAGGCAGAGTAAAAGGAGAAATTTCCTGATTATTCTCCCATCCCAGAAGAACCTTTTCCACTTGCTGATGCTGCTATCCCTCCGTCCTTCTCTCTCATCGTAATCGTCAAACTTCTTACAGGATGATGATATATGGTAGGCATGGTATGATGATCTTTCCGCAGATAATGCTGCCATAAGTAAGATGGATGGCAAGATAACGAAGAATAGATGTGGTAGAACAATAACCATCACATCCGGTGATCCAATATGTCCCTTCTTGATACTCAAAATAGAACCACTGATGTCCCATCCTTTGTGGGTCATGTATCCTATCTGACCAGGATCGGTAAATACATGCCCGGAGAACCATGGCAAGAAGGATAAGTGAAGCAAATGAAGCAAAATTCCGAACCATATGATTCTCTCTCTACAGAGTTCCAACAATACCCATATGCATCCATCTAAGATGCAGACACCGAGTTTTCTCTCTCTAAATCTCCGGATGACGTGGGTATATGTGTACCTGTCTTTGAAACATAGGAGAAGAGCTTGAGGAAAGAGCAGCAATGAGAAGATAGAGAAAAGGATTAGAGAGAGAAGCGGACGGTAGAGGGCTTCCCACTGCAAACCCATTACAAAAAACTCCTTCCATGTCCATTGAAAGCTCGCGGTCAAACCATTGACAGAAAATGGTCTCATTTCACTGAGAGTTGACACTCCAGAAAAATCAATGGCCTCTATTTGAAGCCAATAACGGGTGGGAGAGGGGTCTGAGAACGCATCTCTGTTCCACTGGGAAGTGTACAAAACTCCCCCTGATCTATTATTATTATCTTTATTCTGCAATATCATCTCAGAGTCTAGTACCGGAGAGAAATACCCAGGGTTAGAATCATAAATTTTCAGGTAAACTGATTGAATCTTGAAAGCAGAGAAAACCAGAGCTCTCACGAGTTCATGGGCCACTTGATCACGGCTATTTGAACTTGTCTGCATGAACCGAGAGTCAACGGGGTACGTGGGCAATATAAAGGTCTTCGCATATGCTGACAGTAGGTCAATGTCCACAAATGACACATGACCAGAGTCGACGGCCAAAATCCGCATTTTTCTTCTCCTTCTCCAATCCCCCATCTCCCACTCCCAGAATTCTTCAGCCGGTTCAGACTCAAATGAGACATTTCTCTCTCTAGAATCTCTACAGATACTTCTCTGATAATAATCATCAAGAAAATGAGAACCAGAGCAATGAAGGCGCTTCAAATTCTTCCCAAATCTAGCATGGAGGTGCCCGCAAAGATATGCTGATAGATGATTCTTTAAAAATACCTTTTTTAGACTTTTTCCAGTTTCGGAAACTGCAGAAAAAGAGAGTGGAAAATGCCCAAACGCTATTTTTGTGACTGAGGAATCGAAGTCAAACTGAGAGAGCTCAATGTCAACGGTCTTAAGAAGATGGTCCGTAGGGTGACCAAAAAGGTTTGTAGGACCCCGGAGCCCAACTTCCATTGTACTGTCAAAGCCCACGAACAGATATTTCCTTCCATTTTGCTGAAAAAAAAGAACTCATTGAAATTCACAATGTTTAGGGCTCTCACCTTGACTAGTCAACTCTATCATCCCATATTCTCTATTTCTCATTTTCTCTGCACCTCTCTTGCATTTTTCTCTCTTCTGTCTCTCTGCATATCTCATTCTCTTTCCCCCAATCTCTCTCTCTGTGAATGTCTCTCCTTCTCTTAATCTCTCCCTCAGTATCTCACTGAGTAGCTCAACCACGCTCTTTATGAATTTCCCTCACACAAAGGGAGAGAGATCCACCTTTATATCTGTTTATCTTTCCCTCCCTCTCACTCCGCATTGGGGTGACAAGGCAATGCCGGGTGTGGCAGTAGAGATTCCTCCCTTCTTTCTCTTTCCCATCCTCACATCCCCTCTCTCTCTTAAAATGGTTTCCTAGAAAATTGTTAGTGTAGGGTATAGGGGTTAATGGGCCCTGCTCTATTAGCCCATTAACCCCTTATTATATCTCTCTCTCTCCTAGGGTATAAGTACCCTCTTGTATCCCTCATTTGAGGAGATTGAGTATTCTCCTTCCTCTCTCTCAACCCTAAACTAGGGTTTCACCAATAACATGGTATCAGAGCTCTAAGCTCTTGGGGCCCCTTGATCGCCTCTGTCCGTTAGCCAGCCACAGCAGAGCCGGCGGCATAGCCAGCCGCGACCGTCGCAGCCAGCCGCGACCGTCGCAGCCAGCCGCGACCGTCGCAGAGCCAGCCAAGAAATCCACAGCCAGCCGCAGCCTGCAGCCAGCCGTGAACCAGCAGCCAACTGCCGCCCGCAGAAGCAGCCAGCCGCAGCCCACGCCGCAGCTAACGCCATCTTTGCATGGAAAATCCACAAGCGTCCGACATGAAGGCCCCCAACTCCCTTCCAACTGAACTCACCTTCACAGAAGCCGACTTCGCCGAGAAGCTGTCGTCCAACAAGATTGGCACACCTCTGCCCTCACCATCGGAAAGTCAACATCTTCGCGGGACAAACATCCTCCAGTGGATGACATTCGTCGACACAACCCTTTAGGCCCGCCTGCTCTTCAAGCACTGTACATACCCTCCTCTGCAGGCGAACAGTCCGTACTTTGCCGCCTGGCAAGCGGAGGAACATTTCATCCGTGGTTGGCTCCTGAATCAGACCCTCCACCCAGACATCTACACGAAGTTCCGAAATCAGACCACCGTCAAGGAGTTCTGGGATCAGGCTCGCTCCTACGGCAGTTCGGACAGGGACAACTGGCGTCTCTTCGGCATCTGTGACTGCCTGAGTCGATCAGTCCAAGGGACTATGTCGATTGCCGATTACTCCATGGCTCACCAGGAGCTGTGGGACGACATTGACTATTACGCTCAGGGTGAGCAGACGGAGAACGTTGACCGTCGAGTTACCCCTCGTATCCGCCTTCTGGGGTATCTCAACGGGTTGAACCCTACCTATGCCGATATCTGAAGCCATGAGCTGCATCGTCAAGAGGGCATGCCAGACTTGAATGCCCTTGTACAGGAGCTGACTGAGAAGGAAAAGTCACTCCAAGTTGCACCCGTTCGTGCTACCTGACCCGCCTTCTGAGTCATCTGCACTTCTCTCCCGTCCGACTTCCGTCACATCCTAGGAGAACCCCACGTCGAGGACTCCCTGTGTTTGCTCATCCTGCAGCAAGATCGGCCATCACAAGGCTGCCACAAATGCCAATGTGATCTACGGCTGAAGCAGGAGGCGAAGGAAACCAAGGACAAGGTTCTGGTTGCTGAACCCTCATCTGTATCCACATCCGGCAGTTCATCCGCATCCGTGAAGCAGCTGCAGGCTGATCTGGCTCGTTTTACAACCTTGGTGTCGGCAATGCAATCTCAGTCTACAGCATCCTTCGGCAACTTCGGTGCGTCCTCTTGTCCCTCATCAGATGAGTGGTACTGCGGGACAATGGCTCTTACTGCGCTTCTTGTTTCAAATATTACTTGGGTGCTTGACACGGGGGCTACGGAGCACATGACCCCGTTCAACCACCGGTTTGTATCCTACGAGAAGCACCTTGGGAGTCGTTCTGTCCTCACTGCGGGTGGTGGGCGTCTCCATGTGGCTGGTATTGGGGCAATCCTAGTGGATGGCCTCGGTGTGGTCCGCAACGTTCTCCATGTTCCGTCTCTTCTTTCTGTGCTCATGTCCCCCCCAGCGTCTTGTTGATGAGTTGCTTTGATCATTTCACCTTCAGCCTGATGGGATGCTCTTGTTCGACAAGGTGGGGAGGACTACTACGATTAGACGGGAGCGGGGGCTGCTGCTGTTGGATGATAGGGGCCGCTCGTGTTTCATGGTGCAGCGCAGTTTTCAACCAACCGATGAGCAGCAACGAGGTCGTCTCCAACTTACTCACCAGCGTCTCGGTCATCCACCCTTTTCTACTTTATAGCGTTTGTTTCTGTCCAAGTGTTCGGGCTTGGACCCTAAGACAGTTATATGCGAGGCTTGTCAGTTGGCAAAGCATCGCAGTACATCTTTTCCTCCGTCCAGTTCTCACACAACAATCCCACTGTATTGATCCACAGTGACGTATGGGGACGGGCTCCGCAGGCCGGTCTGAAGGGGCACCGGTGGTTTCCGATTTTTGTGGACGAAGCCACCCGGTATACATGGACCTACTTGCTGACTGCCAAGTCAGCTGTTGCGGCGACAGTTCAGCAGTTATGTACGATGGTTCAGACCCAGTTTGGCCGTCACATCCTTAGGTTCTGCTCGAACAATGCACGGGATTTCTTCAATACTGATCTGGATCCGTACTTTGCCTCCCAAGGCATTCTCCACGAGTCTTCCGGTGTTGCTATCCCAGAGCAGAACGGGATTGTTGAGCGTCGCATTGGCTACGTGACGTCTACGGCCCGCACTCTTTGCTGAACTACAGCGTTCCATGGAGCTATTAGGTTGAGGCGGTTCTGACGGCTTCCCACCTTGTCAACCACCTCCCCTCCCAGAGCCTGCAATTCAGCAATCCGATCGATCGGATGGCCGCGGCCTTCCCGGAAATGAAGCTGCGGACTGATCTCCTACCTCGGGTGTTCAGCTGCACCGCTTATGTCCACGACACCAAGCCATCACTGACGAAGCTTGATGCCAAGGCGCTTAAGTGCGTCTTTGTGGGCTACTCCTCGCTCCAGAGAGGGTATCACTGTTACTATCCGTCCACCCGACAGTTCTTCGTCTCGGCAAGTGTCACCTTTGCCGAGTTCCACCCTTTTTTTGGAGCCTCCTCTTCCTCATCGAGCCTCCCGTCCGGTGAGGATCCCTCGGCTCCTCACTCGGAGCTCTTTTTGTCCATGGAGCCCACTGCTCCCCCTGTGGCACATCCTCCTCCTGCTCCGTCCTCACTTGGCTTTCCTTCCCCTCATCCAGAGGCGTCATCTGAGTAGACATCGACGTCATCTCCCATGTCATTTCCACTTGCCTTGCCTCCTATCCCGCCTGAGTCGTTTCCCATGTCGTCATCATCCTCTGAGTCGTCCCCTGTGGTGCCTCCTGCATCATCCTTCCCCCCACCCGATGAGTCTTCTCCCCCTCTCGGGTCATTATCTCCACCTCTTGCTTCCGCTCTTCCTCTCTCGGGTGATTCTTCTCATCCGTCTTCCGACGATGATGACAATGATTTGGAATTGCCCATTGCCCTTCGAAAAGGGGTTCGAAAGTGCACCAGCACTTCCCTCTATCCTCTTTCCCACTACCTGTCCTTCGAGCGGCTGAGTCCTTCCTACTAACTGTTTCTTTCTCGCATCGATTCGGATCCCGTACCACGCCGCCTTGCTGATGCTATCTGTTAAATTCGGATCACAGGGTAACGGGTTTGAGGACCCGTTACCCGATCCGTCACTTACTCTGTAACGACTAGTTTTCTAGCCGTTACAACGGCTAGTTTTCTAGCCGTTACAATGGCTAGTCTTCTAGCCATTACTCTGTTGTAATCTTTCACCTATATATGTGTATGACTGCAAGAAATAAATATTGTAGCTGTTGATTTGTAACTTCCTGGCTCTACTCCTCTCTGCTCATTCTTTTCTCCTATATTTCACACTATCGCTTCTCCTCGTTGAAAGGCGGCGATGAATGAAGAGCCTTGCTTAAGAACCATACTTGGGACGTTGTGCCACTCCCTCTTGGCAAGCGTGCAGTCGGCTGCAAGTGGGTCCACGCTAAGAAACACCATGCTGATGGCATCCTAGAGCGCATCAAGTCCCAACTTGTGGCTCGGGGATTCACATAGTCCTATGGAATCGACTACTTCGAGACATTTTCTCCGATGGCCAAGATGGACATTGTTCGTCCCCTTTTAGCTCCTGCAGCTCACTTCCAGCGGCTCGTGCGGCAGTTCGACATTAAGAATACATTTTTGCTTGGCGATTTGACGGAGGAGGTCTACGCATCTTTCCAGGTATCTTCTCTGCCCTCCGAGGACGGCTTGTCACCTGTGGAAGTCCCTTTATGGACTGAAGCAATCTCCTTGAATGTGGTTCAGGCGATTCACCTCCATCATGCGTGCTTAAGGGTACACTCGGAGCAATGGCGACGCCACTCTCTTCTTCCGTCATGGCCCAGCTGGGGTTGCTATCTTGGTGGTCTAAGTCGGCGACATTCTGATCACCGGGTCGGATGGTATAGAAGCTGCCCACCTTAGTATTGCACTCGCTGCGAAGTTCGAGATCAAGGCCCTCGGTTCCCTCCGCTATTTCCTTGGACTTGAGGTGGCCTACTCATCTCGCAACATCTTTGTTTCCCAACAAAAGTATGCCATTGATCTTCTGATGCTCACTAGTATGGTTGACTACACGTCGGTTCGAACTCCCATTGATCTCAACGTCAAATTGGGGAACGGGGAGGACTCACCTCCGGTGAACCATCATCAGTACCAGCAGATGGTGGGCAAGCTCCAGTACCTTACACACACTCGGCCGGATATCAATTTTGTTATGAATCTTCTCAGCCAGTTTATGCATGCACCACAAGAGATCCATCGTCAGGCAGCCAATTGGGTTCTCGCATACCTGAACGCTGCCCCGGGAATGGTTTGTTGTTTCTGTCAAGGTCTACACCGATGCGGATTTTGCTGGGTCAGTGGTTGATTGTCAATCGACAACCGAATACTATACATTCGTCTTCCGCAACCTTGTCACTTGGAAGAGCAGCAAGCAAGACAAAATGCCCCACTCGAGTGCAGAAGCCGAGTACCGCGCTCTCGCCGATGGGGCCTCGGAAGGTGAAAGGATCTATCGGATACTTCGCGAGCTTTGCATCGAGTATAACGGCCCGATTCACTTCTTCTGTGACAACAAGTCGGCCATTGCTCTAGCTAAGAATCCCGGCCAGCAAGGCCGAATAAAGCACATGGAACGCGACAGTTACTTCTTCAAGGAGCAGATGGACGAGGGCATCTTCGACCCCGAGTACGTTGCTTCACCCGACAAGGCTGCGGATGTCCTCACCAAGGGTCTGTCCAATCCACTACTCATCTGTGTGGCATCCAAACTCGGCATGGATGATATCCACACCTCGCTTGCGGGGGGCTGTTAGTGTAGTGGTATAGGGGTTAATGGGCCCTGCTCTATTAGTCACAACCACAGCATTAATGGACTAATAGAGCAGGGCCCATTAACCCCTTATTATCTCTCTCTCTCCTAGGGTACAAGTACCCTCTTGTATCCCTCATTTGAGGAGTTCGAGTACTCTCCTTCCTCACTCTCAACCCTAAACTACGGTTTCACCAATAACAAAAATCATGCTTAATTCTCAATCATTGGACTTCATCGTCCAATACTGTTGATTGATCAATTAGCCATGAGTCATCACCATTGTGCAGTAGCACATGCTTGAGGCCACATCTGGCTGCAGGAAACTGTAATGCTGTGGTTGTGAGCCCAGACTATGATGATATTTTCCTACTCAAAATCAATAATATCAATAACTCAAGATAAAAAATCAAGTATCACCTACATGCAAAGTGACACTGTGAACGTTTCCTCTTCTTCCTAGTCTTCTATTGATGCTGTATTTATGGTAGAAGTCGAATTTTCCTCCAATTTCTGGGACGCCAAAGTTGTCATGATTTCCTCTCAGATCGTAAAAGATCTTCTCATCTAGACCACTGTTCTTGATGACATCTGAAAGAACTTCCTGATATTCTATCCATTCAAGCTCATTCTGTTTCATAGTAAGCAGGTCTTTGCTTTTCCCATCTGTTTGACAAAACAAATGAAACATTGCATTAAATTTATTATGTTCACCACACAGCTAATGTAATCAATATCCGACACAGGTAGAAATTCCTATAAGTTATCTGGTAGCGAAACCTTACAGGGCTACGCATTCTGTTATGATTTATCAAAAATATACTTAAACAATTTTTCAGTGTCCCTGGATCAAGCAAACTATCGATTTCCGGATCAGGTAGAAATCACAGTAATTCATCAGGTAGATATTCCCTCCTCGATGATGCATCAAGGAAAATGTCTAATTTATCAAGGAAATCCATATTTCCAGTGAAAATGTTGAGTCATCCCCGGACCAATAAGGGAAGCATTCCATAGATTATCTCGCAAGAAGTATCTCCATGATCTCATTGACATTTCCAGAAATATACTTAATCAATAACCATTTCAAAAGTTCAACGCAAACCCCGATTAGATGACCAGCATGAGGAAAAATATAGAGAAATCTAGACCCTTGGAAGCCTTGGATTTCAGTTATCGAAATTTTATATTACAGAAATAGTTCTACATATCTCTATTTATTATAAATATATCAAATTGATTTCCATTTCCTTCTTCGATGAGCAGCACAATGAAAAAAAAATACAGAAGTAGAGGATCTGTGTCGCCAGTAATCTAATCCAGAGAATGCCTAGTACGTAGAAATATAAGTTACAGGAATATTTCCTTATTTAGAAACCTATCAAATCGATTTCCCTTCCTTTCTCGGTTAGCAGCAAAAGGAAGAATATACAGAAATGAAGGACCTGTGAGGTCGCCAGTAATCAAGACCAGAGAAGGCTTGATCGTGGAGAGAGCTGGACTAACAAGTTGACGGAAATCCGAAGCCCTAGACGGATGAAAGACACTGAAATGGAGATCGGAGAGTTGCACGATCCACAATACAGAATCCGGACCTTCCTCAACTTCAATGAAGCTTCTACTGCTCTCGTTACTGGAATGAGCATCTGATGCAATGGCGAAAGTTCCGAGGAGGAAGAAAGTGCTGAGGAGAGTCAGTTTTCCTAATCGCATGGTTCGGCGACGGAGAATTTCGAGCAAGAGAGAGCGGAAGTCAAGAAAGCAAGGCAAAAGAGTGGGAACCTTTAAATACGTATATGAATGTGGGGCCCACAGAGGAGCTTCGATTTTAAACTTTTGTGCCGACGTGGATTCCAGGCCACTAAACTCTGGTTAAATTTTTAGTCATCTACTCCTTGTTGACTGTTTGGGTGGATTTTCTGGTGCGGATGTCCGTGGCATACGACTTAGTCAACTCTAGCAGTTTCATGCAAATTATGAGGATGGTTGCACCAATGATATGCAAGTGGGGTTATTTTTTCAATTATTTTCTTTCCTTGGGGTTATTTTCTCTCTCTCTCTAAAATTCTAAAATTCAAATGGTTGGATCATGTTGAAGTCTTCCATGCCCTAAATGGTGATGGTAATTTTTAGACCAGCATGATGTATTCCCTTGTGATTGGAAAACGTTTAGACTCCTAATGAAAAATCTACGAGCATATGAGGGAGTAAAATCTTGAATAATCCTTTAGAAACATCGAGAAAATGTATAAACTAGTTATTATAAAAGCTATCTTCTTTTTACGCCCTTGATCTAGATTGATGCAGGTAAAAAATATGGGCAAACATAAGATATGGATTCTTCATGTTGAAAATATATCAAGATGACATAGATGATTGATCATTTTTATTTTCATAGCTATAATATTATTATAAGCGCGCCTGTATGATCCATTGGTACTTTATAATACTAGCATTATTACTACTCTTAGACCACTCACATTGCCCATAGATAATATTTTAAATACTAGTTTTAGTGATTCACTTATGCAATCCCATTGGTCTGAACACCAATCCTTCATATTTCATCAAGTATACTCTCTACTAATATTCATCAAGCTGAAGCTTCACAAAGGAAACTATAATTAAGAATTAAAGAGTATAATGGTGAATAAGGGTTGAATCCATAGAGAATTAGGGAATTTTGAAGTGTTCTTCCAATTCAATCAAATCAAATGAGGACTTGAGGTGAAAAATTAGGGATTTTAGTAGATTTAGAAAGAAGACTCCAAGACTAATTCATAGAATCAAAAGTCACGCAATTTGGATAAGTATTCGTGGAGAAGTCAAGGAGCGAAAATTAGAGAGAGAAATCGATCGTGAAGAGAGAGAAAATAACAAATTTCATAAAATTCAACTAATCTAAGCTTCGAAATTAAAATCTAATGATACATGACAAGATATTAGGAGGAAAACATATAATCTAACCCAAAATTGTGCTTGAAATGACCCAATTGATCGTCGGATCAAGGGATTTTCATTTCACAATTCGAGAAATAAATTTTGGAATTCAAGAGGCGATTTTTTTTATTCTTTCAACAAAATCTCACTTTCAAACACTCCTTAGACGCAAAAATCAAACTAGAAGAGGAGGAAAGTAAGAGATTCAAGGATTTAGATGTCTAAACAGATCAATTTCTCAAAATATTTGAGAATGCTTTACATTGTTGAAGAACATGCATAAAGATTTAGGCAAAATTAGGCATGACCGTTCAATGTGTCTTTTCATCTTCAATCAATGGCTTAGATAAACTACTTGGATACGAATCATTACCGTTAAGTCATGTTCGTTTGATTAAAGATGAAGCGCTCAAATTTTGTCACGTCGCGGCCGAAAAAGAAACGTCATGTAACGCTTGTCGTTTGATCTTTATTGGATGCTCTAGATGTGTACACACGTCCACTAGAGTCCATTGGCCGCTTTTAATCTCAACGGTTATAACTCCTTAGATGAAGGACAAAGATTAAGTCCTTTTAAAATAATTCAAAGGCGTACTTGTATGTGCCACCTACCCCCTCCCCCTTCTCTAGGTGAAATCTGACGATCACAATTGATTCATGCAAGCGCACGCAACAGAATACGCCACATCACCTGCACATAAAAAGAAACATATATAGTCCCACATGAAAAAAATTAACGCGAAATAACGGGTATATAACTAGTATGTGTAAAGTGGGCTTAGTGAATATCTTGAAAAGTATGCTTAACCTACTAATCACACACGCGCACACAGGAGTGCAAACGTGTGCCCAAACACACAAATACGCACACTGAACGTCACGTGACGCGTACACACGTCACGTCGTGGCGACATGTCATTCGCACCCCACGTCAGCCGCAACATCAGTGCGCGATATAAAAACATTTTTAATTTTAAAAAATCCAAATAAATTCATAAAAATTCCTAAAAAAATCTTAAAATTAGAAAATTATAACTTAAAAAATATAACTCCAAATTAATCAAAATTTATCTTGTTTGATTAGAAATTAAATAATCTATCATCTAAAAAGTCAAATTTAATAAATAACAAGATAATACAATTTTATTAAATAAAGCTAAAAAAATGAGTGCATATAAAAATATTTTCTCTTTTTATTTAAGATTAAAACCCAATCATAATTTCAAATATAAAGTGGGAATAATCTACTCTCAATTTTTTTAAAATTAATTATGATTATCCCTAAAAATAGTACATTTTGAAACTATAACTTAAATTATCATTGAATGATAGATATACACTCAAAACATGATAAAATGCATAAGAATGAAATGTTTTATGCCTTAATTTGAATTAATAATCATATAATTACATGTATAGATTGCATGTTATCAAGTACCTAATGTGATAAGCGAGAAAAGTGTGTAGAAGTACCTAACATGTAAGCGGATGCTCTTGAGATCTTTGTAGTGGCATGTATGATAAGTAATCGATAGCAACAATGTGCCATCTCAAAACTTCATCCACTGATTGTACTCCAAATACAAAGAGAGGTTGACTGAAAATGATGCCATAGGAGATTCAATCATGGTTGAAGGGAAAACCTCCTTAAGTTTGCCCAACTTTGCCCAAAAATTGTTAGACATATGATTGGTTTTATTGCATGGTTCACATGGAGGAAGAACCTCTAGCATTCATGATTTGAAACTCCTCCAAAATTTCATCACCAACTATTTTGATGACCATGTCCTCTTCCTGAATTTTAGTTTCAAATAGGAAATATGTGTCGAGAGCAACAGAAGATTGAGAGAGGTGTGCCAACTTAAACTTGGAAAGAATTAAAAAAATTTGAGCAAGAGTAACCTATGTTTTGGAATGAAGATTTTTATCTTTCATTTGATTTCTATGGAGGGATCAAGTCAATTCAAAAGCTGAGATGACAAGTGCTTCACAATATCTTTGTTAAGTAGCTAGATTAGTAGCAGATGGCTAAGAAAGCAAATGAACAATGAGAAAATCCCTCGCCAAATAGTTTGGGCCATCAAAGGTAATGGAGAGACAATTTGGAATCTACATGAAAGGATGGTAGTGAGTTGACAAAGCAAAATGAAACATGAGAAGCTGATGGAGCCAAGATGATCAGGGGTGTTCATATCATGGCAGAAGAGTCCTCATCTACCATGATAAGAAAATCAAAACCACAAAGCAAGAGTAAAAGACAGACCAATGATTTATTTCTTTTCTAATTTTTTTTGCTTTTTTGCATCCTCGTTTGAGTTAAGTGGAGGATAATATATCCATGGCAATGAAATTTTTTGGGCTTAATGGGCCACTAGACAAGCCCTATAAGCATTTGGGTTTGGATGGGATCTAATAATAGAAGTTTTCAAGTCTAGGGAGAATTTATAAGGAGATTCAATTGAGGCGGAATGCAACTTCAAACTTTGTGGTTCCCACAAGGTTCAATAGGGGAATCCAAAAGCCGAAAAAAGATTTTTTTTTTTTTTTATAAAAAATCAAGGATAGCAATGTAGTTCCGAAAGGTATGCCTAGTTTTGAGGTGGTAATTTGCAAAAGAAAATTTACTATTTAGATAAAATAGACAGTCTGATCACCATCATTCTCGGTGAATAAGAAGTTGATGTGAGAATACTTCAATCAATCAAAGGTGTTAGATCTTGGATCTGATGGTGCTTGACTAATGTGTCGAAAAAGAGCCAGTCAAAATCCTCCACGCTAATTTTTCTTGAAAATAAAATCCAATGGCCTCTTTTTGAGAAATTAATGGTTTTGACCTCTAAGAGATTGAAAAAAGTTGTCAGAGATTATGACATCAATGGGCAGAGATTATGAGACTGACTACAAAAATATCACACAAAAAGCAAAGAAATAACAAATGGAAGGCCCAAACAAAACTTCGATGGAGGCAAATTGGTAGTCGTTGAAAAGGGCTCAAGCGAAAAATTGCAATACTTGCAGTAAAATGAATTGAAAATGGACGAAAAAAATGAGCCATTGGGGAACCCTAATGCTTTGATACCTTGTGGAACAGAAGAAGATGGAACGTTCAAATAATGAAGGAGGACCTCCTTTTCCTTTTATGGAGCAATAGACCTCCAGAAGATAGAGAGATACATAATGGGCCTGACTTGGCCCACTAGGCTCGCATGCCTTATCAAAAAAAATTAATGCAAAAATCTAGTTCATTGTTCTTGCTTTCATGAAGACTCCATAGCTTCAACTGATTCAGATCTGTAGGAGTGTTTTCACGAAGTCGTGGTTTATTTAGGTCTATATTAGGGCTACATGACTTTGAGTAAGGCTGATTTCATCATTTTCACCCTAACTCTTCATTTTCTTTCTAAAATCATGATGATTTCTTATCTGATTTCACCCTCGTCTAAAGTTTGATCTGCCTTGAATTTGGAACAGTAGATTCATCTTTCCATCTGATTTTTTTAATGTTTTACTGTCCCCTAATGTTTACCTCTATTTTTTTTTCCTCCAACAGGACTGAATTCAATTAGGTGTTCCTTTATTCTTTGGTGCAACTTGAATTCCCTATAGATTCTCCTTTTTATTCTTTGGTGCAACTTGAGCTGGATCTTCTCTCTTCTTCTTTTTTTCTTCTTCTTTTCCAGTGTCACGCTGAGGTCTCAGCTCGTGAGGGTCGCCCTATCAGACAGCCAGTGGCTCCCAATGGCAGACTCATTGCCGCGTGAGGTTCCCCTGTTGGAGCACTTTCAGGGTTCATCACCCATTGTCCCTGACCTGGAGGCCGATAATTCTAGAGAAGCTTTTAGAAGGATGCTTGCGTATGTTGAGGATTCTTACAGAAATCACACCAGGAATGAGCTTTTCGGTTGGCCTTTGCCTCTTCCTCGATTGAATCAATGGCCTTGAATTTCTTCTGACTTCTTTGGAACTACTTAGCAGTGACAGAAGCTTGTACGTGGTCAGTCCAAGTAGGAAGAATTGGACCTAGGTTGACTTGTTGATACATGGAACTGTTTCCCTGCTGAGGAATTTGGTTCTTAGTAAAACACCCAGAAATTTCCTCAGAAAACCTAACTTGCTCAAGCTCTTCTTCCAATGGGACCTAGTGTCCATTACTAAACAGTTTCTTGCAGTGCACACTTTTGCTAAATAGAGAAGAGGGAAAAGCTCGGGAAGAAATATAAAAACGGAAAATTTACTTCTTGATAACAATCTCTTTCATAACACTCCTGTAATACATACATAATAAAGTGGACAATAAAAAAATCACTGTACAGACGAAGGAAATTTGCATGTAACACATTTTCACTGGCAAATAAAATTTTCTTTCAATAAAACATCTTCACTGACACCAAATTGCACCAAGTCACATATTTTTCAGAAGTAGGTAATGAAATTCCAAATTGCAGGTTATGAAACATCAACACCAGCACTGAAAGAGGAAATTCCTTGATCATTGTAAACAAGTATTTGATAAATTGTTTATTGAAAAAATTAGCGGATTTAATGCACCATGACTTATTCCAATATTTAATCCACGAAAGCCAGCTATGGGCTGCAGACTGGTGCAGTCATCAATTTTAACCTCGAAATGACAGGAAGAGTGTGCACAATCTATTACTGCAACAATGGAAATGAAATCAAATAAATAATCCAATATTTATTAAGAAAGAGATAGACACAGAGAAGGAGGGGTTACCATAGAGGGGAATAGACAGATAGAAAGAGAGGTAGAGAAGAGAGGGGAAAGAGGGTCAGATGAAGAGAGAAAACATTACACGAAGCCCAAAGACTTAAATATTAAAAAAGTTAGCATGTGAAAGGAGCGACTGTACCTTGAAGTTATGTTTCAGTTGAAACTTACTAACTCCTATGTCATTACTCTTCTCCTCAAGCTTCGTTATGATCATTGCCGTGGTCATTTCTTTCAGTCCCATAATCTGCCCATGGGAGAAGAGACTCCAAGAACACTGCCACAGGATTTCGTCCAGCCACTTCACGAGGTATCCGGGCTTCCCCCAGATCTCTGTTTTCATCCTGCACTTGCGGAACACCATTTGGATCCAACATAAAATGTCGTATTTCCTCTGGAGGGAGAGTTGGTGTGGTATCAGAGAAATCCGACACCATCAAGTGCGAGTACCTGAAAATTAAATTAAAAAATCAGCAACAAAGTCATTCCTTTCCCCTTTTAAGCAAAATGCTCACTCGTTCTTCTGGGAGGGGAAGGCTTCCCTTCTCACACATGCCCAGTCTTTAGCTTCTTCATTGTCTCTCTTAAGTGACTCAACTACTTGTAGAGCTGCCTCCTTCAGAAGGCCTTGGAGCTCCGGAAGCCGCCACATAATGTAACTCCTCTCGACATAGATATTTATGAGATGCTCCAATGAAGGGCTCCCTGCTTTTGGCGACTTGAAGAATGAGCTTCCAAGGATCTCAGCAAATGCTCGATCCTTAAGAGGCACTTTGGCTACCAGCTTTTGTAAAACAAGCGGGTGGAGCATCAGCGCCTGCTTCATTAGATCCATTGCCGGAGCCTTATCCTGCTCTGGTGCTGCCTCTAAGTAGAACCGACAGGTGGCAAGAGAGAAGCAAAAATTTGGGAACAGCCAGATAGAACTATTGGAGTTGTATCTCTCAGAAAACTCTTCAAGCCACTTATATTCTAGTGCACGGAGGGCAAAGTAGTCGATGCAGCATAAGGCTCCCATGGGATCATCAGGATCTAGGGATAACAAAAGCTTGCAGACTTCCAAGGCAGATCGATGACATCCGCGCCGGTGCATACTGTTCATGTAATGGAAGAGAGCTTGGAAAAGAGGCCGATTCGTCTCATGGGAGTACTTTAACTGGCAATTTCCAGAAAGTGGGTCGAATTGAGGGTGCCATGCACATTCTAATGCAAAGAGACACTTTCCAATGGCATCAGCTGATGATTGGTGCTCACCAGAGAATCTGAAAACTTCGGCAAATATTAGAAGGGCTTCAACATGGTATGGTTGGCGAGCTAGAATACTAGCTATGGTGTTCAGATCATGGGTAGATTTTGCTCCCTCAAAGATCTCTTGTGTGTGCTTATAGGATGACGTGTGCACATATCTGGGAATTGAATCACACACTGAGTTATAGAAAAATGTATACAAAAAGGAGAATGGGCAATTATACTGATTACTTACTTAAAATAGTGTATTCCTTTCTTGCTTTCTAGAAGTTCCATGGACAATGACCCATCCCAGCGAGGCCAAAATCCTTGAGGGGAAACAAGCACCATCTTCCTCATTACGGGCAATGGGTATCTCCCACCATGTTTACTCCTTAAACCAGATACATTCTGGTGATTTTCAAAAGAGCCGACGACTTTGGTGCCAAAGATTTTTCGTAGCTCATTCTCTGCCTTCAAGTATTTTGGATCAACAGCTAATATGGACGAAACATCCAGTCTCCTCCCATCCACTTGGGCTTCATTTGCTGTAATTTTGGTGGATTTTGTGTTGATTGATAGTTCTTCAATCATCGAATCAATAGACTGAACCGATTCTGACTTTTGAGAGCCTTTCTCCTTGCTCTTCTTTTTCTTTTTCTTTGCTTTGCTTTTTGTTGCAGGAGCATCATAAGAAGAGCTAGTGCTGGGGATATCCTTTCGCGTCTCGACTTCGTCATCTCCATCTTGATCATCCTCCTAGATAATACAAAGAAAACATCAAGTACTGAACAGATAAGATAAATAAACTACAATAAAGGCTAGAAAAATTCATCGTGTGCCTTCAACAAACTACAAACCACGGTCCACTTAGAAAGTGGGCGACCAAGGACAATCCCCAAATAATGATCAAGTGCGACCATGATTCTTTAAATTTCCGGATAAAAGGGAACAATACTCTTCTAATCGTAGAAAAGCCAGGAATTGGGTGACGAAAAGGGAGCATACTACCTGATCGTCGAGGAGATCGAAGGGATTCCGAAAAGGGGGAGATGAAAGAGGCGAATCAGCAGAATCTTCGACTTCAAAATTGTCGGAAATGACCTCGGATTTCAGCTCCTGTTCCCGCAGGATTTTCCTTATCAATCGCCCCGACATGGTTTCCTCTGTTAGAGTTATGTAAATTTCTACAAATCGATATTGATAAGATGATAGTTGAATGATCTTCCCGGTCTAGTTCCTCTATTGGGTTGCCAAGAAAACTAAACTTCAAAATCCATTAGGGCTTCGATCCGACAAAACGAATTGGGAGAGACACTGGAGTCCTTTCAGTCAACGGAATATGAATGCGTGTATTGTAGTGGGCCGTTGGATAAGCCTGTTCGAAGATCATTGACCTAACTTCTCACGTTAACACTCTGTTTAATATTTAATTTGCAGGTTTGATTTTGTTTTCTCTCTCTAGGAGATGTGAGAATGGACGACGGATCGATTGGAGTATGATAAATAAATAAAAAATGAAGAACTTAACTTTTCTTCTCCGGGAACCTCCAAATTTTTTCTATGTTAGGTGATAAGTGCCTCCCTCGCCAGCTCTCTCTCCCTCTATGTTCCTTCTATCTCTCTTCTCTCCCTCTCTGTTCCCTCTCTCTCTTCTCTCCCTCTCTATATGGGATGTCTCAGATGAAAGCTAGCTGATGAGGAGCCTTTGTAGAGCCTCATTAGCTAGCATGGCATGGTTGTCTCGACCAATCGCCCCAATTAGTATGGTCGATCATGATCGATCAATATCGATGGTCGTGGGATCGACGATACAATCATGCAAATGAGCCTTATCATAATTGACTTTGTGAAATCAATCGAATGACAATGCCACAAGAAGTAATTTTCTTAATTTTATTGATCACTATACTTAAACATTTTACGGGTGCGTGGAGGAATTAATCCCCGCCACTCTTTTTCTAACCTGATCAACCAACAATATGGTCTTAGTCAACTTTCTTTCCACATGATTAAACCTAAGTGTGTCAAATTCAATAAATAATTTTTCTTCAAAATTGCCATCTCCCAAAATCATTCTCCTATTTAGAACAAGCCTGATCGGTTCATTAAGACCTATCACTAGATTGAAAGCAAGAATAGAGTAAAGTTAAGAAGAAATTTTAACACGCCAAACGAGTCAAACTCCATGATTTATCATATGATTACTGATTTATTGGATAGCCCTCTAGAAGAGAAGACTTGCTTCGCCATTTGAGAGAAATTTTTTGCCTTACTTGTTAGTATAGCAAATATTCCATGGTATGAAAGAATATTTTTTGGCTGCTTCCAAACTCAAGGATTTAATGAAATTCTTTAAATGGTGTGTAATGATTTGTATTTGGCTTACTCAGTAATATAGTTCACCTACTTTCTCATGCTAGTAGTCAACAAGTTGGCTTATATGTTGGTTGACGAGACATATTTGCGCGGTTGTTGAAAACACACAAATTTGTGTCAAAATAAATACCAAACTCACCGATTTTCAAATTAAATCACGAATTGATTAGTATAATGATGAATAAGGGTCGAATCCACTAAGATTTAAGAAATTTTGAGGTGTTCTTAAAATTCGATCAAATCGGATGATGTAATGATTTAAGAAATTAGGAATTTTAGTATTTTTGAAAAGACGACTTCAAGACGAATCCACATAATCAAAAATTGAAATATAATTATACAGGAAAAAAGATCACCTAATCTATCCCAAAATCGCTCTTGAAAAGATAGAATTCATATGTGGATCAAGTCTTTTCATTATGCTTTTCGAAAAACCAAAATCCAGTGTTCAAGTGGCGAATTCTCTCTATTCTCTCAACAAAATCTTGACTTTAAACACTCATTGGACGCGGAAATGAGTCTAGAAGAAGAAAACAAGAGATTCAAGGATTGAGGCGTCTAAAATAGTTGATTAATCAAAACATCTGAGAATGGTTTACATCGTCGAAGAAGAGGCGCATAAATAGGCAAAATTGGGAGTTACTGTTCGATCAAGTGATTGATCTTTGATTAACGACTCAAATAAAATGCTCGAATGCGAATCTTTACCATTAAGTTGCATCCATTGGACTATAAATGGAGTGCCAAGATGAAGTCGCATCGCGTGTGAATAAGAAGCGTCGCATAACGCGCACCATTCTATCTTCACTGGATGCCTTATATGCTGTCACACGTCTCATGAAGTTCATCAGGTGCACTTAATCTCAAACTTTATGACTTCCCAAATGAACGGCTAAGATCGAGTGGTTTTCAGTAAAACGATTCACTATCAAATGAACCTGCGCCATGTACCTCCTCCATTTAAGTGAAAATGGATGGTCGTGATTATATCACTCGATTGCTCACTCCAGAACATGCCACATCACTTGCGTAAAATAGAGAAAAGATATTCCCACATGGCAAAAATTACACTGCGTAACGTGTATAAATATAGAAGCTCAATAATGGGTTAGCTTATATCCTTAAAAATGATGCTTAGCTGATAACATGCAATCTTAACATGTAAAAATATGATTATTAATGCAAATTAAGGCATAAAACATTCCATTTTTATGCATGTTATCATACTTTCAGTGTATTTCTATCATTTCATACAATTTTAATTGATAATATCAAAATGCACTATTTTAGGGATAATTATGTATTCTTAAGAATAGATTTTAGATTATATTATTCCCATATAAATTTGAGATTATCATTAGGTTTTAATTTTAAATAATAGGAGAAAATATTTATATACACTCCCTTATTTTTCTAAGTTTTGTTTTTCAAGTAGAAGTTAGTGCATTTTTGAAATAACAATTTATTCTCTTGTTATTTAAATATTTTGACTTTTTATAATGATAGATAATTGAATTTTTGATCCAATAAAAAAGGGATTTATTTGGAGTTGTATTTTGAAAGTTATGAATAAGGTTCTCCGGTTCCGGTGTCGAGTACTCCGGTTTTTTGGGAAAACCTAAACCTATACCTAACTTCGGTTCGGTGTCGGTGACAGTATTGTCCGGTGTCGGTTTGGTGAAACCTATACTTTCGGTGATTTGTCATTTTAAATGAAAATAAATTTGTATAAAGTTTTTATGACTCCATAATATGTAAATATAAAAATATATGTTTCACAAACAAATGATAATAGATTAACAATTCTCAACAACAAATATACAATATAACAATAATTAAAAATAAAATCATAAATTTATAAATTTCAACTTTTAAAAATATTTAAAAAAATAATAGAAATAATTTAGTTTTAAATAATCATCTCTCAAAAGTTTAGATGTCAAAATTATCTATCTCTCTATCTTTCTATCTAGACCCTCTCTCTATCTTTCTCACTCCACCCTCTCTCTATCTTTCTCTCTCCCTCCCTCCCTCCATATCTCACTCTCTTTTCTTCCCTCCCTCACTCTCTCTTCCTCCCTCCCTCACTCTCTCTCTCCCTCCCTCTCTCTCGCTCACCCTCCCTCCCTCCCTCTCCCGCCCTCCCTCCCTCTCCCGCCCTCTCTCTCGCCTCTCCTCTCCCCTCCCTCCCTCTCTCTCTCTCTCTCTCTCTCTCTCTCTCTCTCTCCCGCCCTCCCTCCCTCTCTCCCGCCCTCCCTCGATCTCTCTCTTCCTCCTCCCTCCCGCTCTCCCTCCCTCCCTCTCTCTTGCCCTCCCTCCCTCTCTCTCTCTCCCGCCTCCCTCCCTCTCTCTCTCTCCTGCCCTCCCTCCCCTCTCTCTCTCCCTCTCCCTCCCTCTCTCCCCGCTGCATTACTTTCCTGCATTAAATTCTGTTACTCCCCCTCCCCCTTACCCCCTTCTCTCCCTCACACGGGGAAGAAATTCTATCTCGCGCGGGGAAGAAATTCTATCTCGCGCGTGAAACCGAAAGCTTCCGGTGACACCGGAAACCGAAATCGAACCGAAGCCTTCGGTTTGACTTTTTTTTGCCACCGCCGGTGTTAGTTTGGTTCAGTTTTTGGTTGTCCGGTATGGTTTTGGAGAACCTTAGTTATGAATTTTTTAATTTTTAGGGATTTTTCTATAATTTTTCTGAATTTTTTTGAATTTTTAATGAATTTTTTAGGACTTTTTGAAATTAAAAATCGATTTTTCTAATTTAAAATCGATTTTTTGATTTATTATAAGTGCACAGGTGACGTGGCGCAATCTGGAGTGTCCGATCAATCGCGATTGACGACGTGGCAGCACGTGGAGCGTCCGATCGAGCGTTAAATTTAAATCGTCGATCGTCACTTAAGTGAAGGGGTTATGCGGCGCATTCTGATTGGACAACGATTCGTATTTCATAATGTTCTAATCTCAGCTATTCATCAAAGGAGTTATAACGGCTAGGATTAAACGCATCCGATGGACTTGTGTGGACACGTGGAGACATCGCAGACTTTCAATGAAGATCAAACGGCACACGTTACGCGACGATCCAACTTCACGCGATCATGTGGCTTCATCTCGACGGTTCATCTCTAATCCAATGACCATGACTTAATCGTAACCATTTACATCCGCGTGTTTCATCAGAGCCGTTGATCGAAGATGAAACGCCCGATTGGACGGTCACGCCCAAAATCACTATAAATTGAGATGTTCTTCGAATTTTTAATGCATTCTTGGATGATTGTGCTTAATTTATCTATCTAACCACCGCCATCCTTGAATCTCTTGCTTTTAATCACTTCTAGACTCGTTTTTGCATCCACGGAGTGGTTGAAAGTAAGATTTTGTCGATCGATTAGGGAGAATTCGCCTCTTGAACACCGACGATAGTTTTCAAAAATCGTGGAATAAAAAGCCTTGAATCCGGCGATTAATTGGATGATTTTGATCGCTATATCGGGTTAGATTAAGTGTCTTCCCCCTTATCTTTCGTCATGTAACATTAATTTGTAATTTAGGAGAGTTAATTTAGTTAATTTCATCTTTAATTTCGTATTTTTTGTTAAATCACGTTCAGAAATTTCTCTCTAATTCGCTCATCGATTTCTCCATGAATACTGATCCAACTCGAGTGATTTTTGATTCCGTGGATTCATCTTTGAGTTGTCTTTCTAAATCTACAATTTTCCCTAATTTCTATAACCAATTCATTGTCCTATTTGATCGAATTTCAAAAGATCTCTCGAAAATCCCTTATTTCTCCTTGGATTCGACCCTTATTTACCAATATACTATTCAATTCTTGATTAAATCATAAAATTGGTGAGTTTGGCTTTATTGTTGACATGAATCGGTGTGCAATTAACGATCGCATTGATTTGTTCCGTCATTATTCCATTATTATACGCACATATATATACACGATGTGTGCCATGTGGCGCGTGCACACTGATAACAAGCAAAATTATGCATCTAAGCTAGCCATTCTTGTCTTTATTTTTGCCTTTAAATATAATAACTAGTCATTATTCTTGCATGTTATCATGATGTTTTGCCCAAAATAAAGAATTCCAATTCTACATGAAATGGAAAAGATAATTAAAAACAATTAGGGCCATTAAAAGATTGTTAAAGGCTTAATCACAAGAATTATATATAAGAGATAGTCTTCAATGATAAACAGTAATAAATCAAACCTCTGTTCATGTATGAAAGACTAATATGTTCAATATGGTAGTCATTTTTACTAGTTTTCTTTTATATTAGTTCATTTCACTAACGCTCTTAATGGGCTGGTTGTGACTGATGGGCGTGGAAGTGTCTTGGACAGGATATGCGGGTGAATAAGCGTCATCCAATAAGGAATAAGAGTGTAGAGATGCATACAGAGCAATGCATACAATACCAAATCTCAACTTATATGAAGCGTGCGTGACTCAAACACACGAGCAGTCCTCAACCAATCAAGGAGACTGTAAGAAGAAGGCAAGCAATAGGAGCATGGAGCACTCTGGTGCGTGCAAAGAGACACGCATCAAGAGCTTTCTGATTTCACAAACACTTTCATCGCGAAATCATAAAGCATAAAGAGAGAAGGGGCTTCGTTTGTTCTTGTCATCTTGATTTTTCGCCCCCAATGAACCATTGGCTTGGAGGACACAAGCGCGGTTAAGATCATTTTAGATATTACTGACGACATCGAGTTGATGACGTCCATTCGAAGCTGCAAAGAGGTTTGTTAGAATCAGTTTAGGTTTAAAAATTTGTTTTGTTTCTTTTCTTTTCTTTTCTCTCAAATAGAACCATTTCTTCACTAGATCTTTTGATTGAAGTCGACTCTTACAGCATTTATAATTTGTTTTTAGAATCTTTTGGAGTTCGATTAAAATCAATTTAAGGTTTTCGCTTGTTAGTTCTTTAATTCTATCAGTGTTTTCTTTTCTTTTCTCTCAAATCGAATCATCTCTTCATTGGATTTGGTGATTGAAGTCGATTCTTACAACATTTATAATTTTTTTAGAATCTTTTGGAGTTAGATTTAAATCAATTTGAGGTTTTAGATTCTTAGTTCTTTAATTCAGTCAGTGTTGTTATTTTCTTTTAGGCAGAAAATGAAAAAAAATTAAAGATATAAAATCTCTACTCTATTAATCCATTCGTATTTGAATTCACTTAGAAAACTCAAGTGACTGCTCTGTTTTAGTCAAACTAGATCAGATGTAATTTGAGAAGATTTAAAATAAGTATGATTCTCCATTAATTAGCTATAGTAAGAGGGAAATATGGTGTTCAATCAGAAAAAGACAATTGTAGAAATTTAGGAAGGTTAATAAGGATAAAATAGAATATATGAGATTAAAAAATGAAATTGATTCTCGATCTAAATAAAAAGAAAACTCTTAAAGCAAAGAAATTATTAATTTCACTTTCAAATCTTGATTGAGAAATTAAACTTCATCTACAGAGTCTCTCTTTCTTAAGTCTAATAATCTGAAATTACAGTAAAAGAAAATAAGGTGAAATTGATATTATTCACTATGAGGTCATACTGAGTTGACTTTAGTAATAATTTTCTATTACTGTTGAGTATAGGTGGTTGATAATAAGTTTCTGAATTAAATAAAAAGAGAAAAGTAAACTTTGCGATAGCCTCCTTTGGATTGACCTCTTTACTAAGCCTCATCTTTAGATAGCTAGGAGTTTAAAGGGAAATATACACTTTTATTGATTAAGTCTGAATAAAGGCATAACGACACAATTAATTAGGATAATTTGGACTTATCAATAATTCTGAACTCACAATAACACAAATATGAAATCAAGTATAGTGTAAAGATTGGGTCGATCCATAGAGAACACAATTGACTTTGATCGAAGGGTTGACTTGGTCAAACTTAGGCTTTATTGGGTATATTAAGAAATAAAAGTGATATATAATTAATGTAAATGATATAAATATATGAGAGAAGATATTTTAAGAATTTAGAAAATGATTTGACCAAGAAAAGTCACAAGTCAATATCAAAGTGTTGACTTGGACCAGATGTTGACTGTCTATAAAATAAGAGAATTAACAGAGGGTAAAATATTACGAAATTTATATATTAAATACCTAGAGAGAAAATGGAAATTTTTGATATATAATTCATGATTTTTCTAGAAGAATTGGATTTATTATGATTTATTAAAAATCAAAGATCAGAAAAATCCTAAAATTAACACTTTGTTTTAAATCACAAATTGACAGACCAAATGAGAGTCAAATATTTCAAAAATTATATATTCAGAAACTAGAGATAAAATGAAATATTTTGATATATAATTCGTGATTTTTCGAGAATAATTGGATTTGTTATGATTTATTGAAAATCAAAGATCAGAAAAATCCGGAAATGAACACTTCGATTTAAATCATCAAATTGACTGACCAAATGAAATCCAAATCAAGAAATTAACATATGAATAAAAATCTAACAACCATAGAATTCTAAAAACACTAAAATTGGTAAATTTTACTTTGCATTTTAAGAGTAAGCCCCCTCAATTCAATGCCCAAATTCGGATTGAAAATGAATAGTCGATGGTAAAATATTAAATTGAATGGTCAAATGATGATTAAATTTTACGAATTAGATATCCACAGAAAGATAATGAAACAAGGAATATAATGAAACTAAAATCAAATGATTTGTACTTAAGATCAGTGAGAAATCCTTGTTTCAAAATCAGCAAATATGTGTACCCAAATTTGGGCAAAACAAAAGAACAATTCGATTTCTAAAGTGAAATTGACTATCTAAATATAATCTAAACTACAAAATTTGCAAGGTATACGATCGAAGCACACTACTAACCCGATTGACGCAAAGATTGAGCCCCAAAGTTTCTTGATTACTGGAGAATTTCTCCGAAACCTTCTTCGACGTACGTTTGGCATTCAAGAGGAGATTTCAATATGTTCTTGCAATGAATTCATGATTAACTTGCGTCAATTGATGTAGAATTGAGTCTAGGGACACAAGAGAATCAGGAAGAACTCAAGATCTTCCTTCAAAAATTGCTTAATTTCTTTACGATTCAATCAAGAGTTAGGTTTACAAAGGAAGAACATCGATTTTTATAGGAAATTTCATCGCGAAAATCGCGGACCGTCCGATTCGCTAAAGTATGATTCAACGGCTGAGATTGTGCGATTTAAGTGGGCCACGATCCCACAATCTCCCCACGATTTTTCCCCTTTTTTAAATGAATTAAAACAGGAAAATTCCTGAAAAATTAAAATAAAATCTAGAAAATTTCATAAAATTCAGAAATTCATATGTTTCTTTATATAACTCTTTTTTGACTCAAATTTTCTCAATTGAATCACAAAATTTCTTCATCTTTAATATCATGCCACCTAAAATATAAATCCCAACAAGAAAATGAGGGGTGAATTCAAAATAATCTTAAATAATCTCTTAAAAATTCTACTTTATATCATCCCATCACTCTCTTCTTGAAATTAATTCTTTTAATTATCAAATAAAGTCAAAATAACTCAAGGAAAGTGGTTAACTTTCTAATTATTTAACCTTGGAAAAGATCAAACATCAATAAAAGACATAATTAACCCTAAATAATGCAAAAAATGGACTTTAGTAAAATGGCATACCAATGGAGAAAATTCATAAAACTATGATAACATGCATCATAATTACATATAATAAGCATGAATATTAGTTAAATAAGATAATAATTTAAGTTATATATGCATGTTATCACACCCCCCAACTTAAATCATTGCTAGTCACTTAGCAATGGAAACACAAAGAACGTGTAATAGGACTAACAAAGTGACCTTTAAAATACCATGGATTAAGCATTGATAGAATCTGAAATTAATGTTCTACCTTAAATGATGTCAAGAAGAAAGTAGTGCACTAAAAACTTAGGGTCACGACATTAATAATTCCTTTGGCCAACACTTTAATCAACCAAATAAACTAAAAGTCCTCTTGCTCTATTCACTAATAAAGATATAAATAACTTAAGAAAATGATTCACCTTACCAAATCAATTGTTGATTCTTCCTTGCACTATGGACATTAATGACAAAGGCACAAGAAGTAGAAACAAGCATCATCCTTTCCATACATAATGACTATAAGATAGAATCGAAAACACATGGGAGGCAGCTTACCATTCTAATTCTACTTTATTTTCTTTTTCTTTCATCCTAATTCTACTTAGATTTTTTCTATATATATCCTAATTCTAATTGCTGCAAGCCTTTTTTAAGAAATAAATTAGATAATGCAGAATTAAAATTGCTAAGGCTTTTATGCAACTTATTGAAAATAATATTAACTCATTCCATGGTGCTCATCCTACCCATGTGTCGTCCTTAGTAGACATGCAGCTTATTCCCCCGAAGAGGTTTTGGTATCTCTATGGATCAGGGAGCTTCACTATGTCAGTAATAGTAGTGCCAAGAAAAGGATGATACAAGCTACGACTTGCTATGGAGAGTGGAAGGATGTGCGTGCAAAGAGTCATTAACTCAAGATTTAGAAAGAAGAATGAGTGGATGAGAAGTATAGAAAATTTTGAAAAATCATACTATGAGCTTGAGACTTTATGGTTCCCCAAAGGAATACCTAGATCCATAATTTCATCGGCTCCACAACCTCCTCAATATAACACTTAAGGTTGCTCTTCCCATGACTTTCTAAGCAATTGAAGGTGTCAATGTACTCTATATTGTTCATATTGCATGTGATTTTGGAAAGATCATGTTGCTGCTCACATGGTTTTAAAAATCAGATCATGCATAAAATACCAAATGAAGGAATGCAAAAATTAAAAATTTTAAGTTTTCTAGAAAACTCTCCCCCCCCCACACTCATTCCTTTTATTGTCCTAAATAAAAATCAGCATGCCCATGGAAAATAGATGACAATCATGATGCATGGCATGCAAAAAAATAAATAAGAAATGAATGTACATCCATACATTCAACTTACCAGGGAATAACTTCAAACAAGAGTTGTACAACCATACCTTTTGTCCTGGAATGAATGTCTTACGGTTGAGGTGCTTGTCATGAAATTGCTTCATTTTGTCCTTGTAGATTAAAGAGTTGTTGTAAGCTTCATTTCTTAATTCTTCTAACTCATGTAATTGTAGCAGCTTGGCTTTCCCTGCACTATCTAAAGAAACGTTAAGTTTTCTTATAGCCCAATAACCCAGATGTTGAATCTCGACTGGTAAATGACAAGCTTTACCATAAACTAAGCTAAATGGCGACATTCCTAAAGGGGTCTTATACGCTGTTCTATATGCCCACAATGCATCGTATAGTTTAGTGGACCAATCCTTACCACCTAACTTGACAATTTTTTTTAGAATTTTCTTTAGCTCCCTGTTGGTATTCTCTGATAACATGCTATATTTACATCATAAAACATGATTTTTCATGCATATTAAAGCATAAATGATTTCATTTACATGCATGTTATCATATTTCTATGTATTTTTCTATTATTCTCTTAAAAAGTCATTATAATCTCAAAATACTTTAAATTAGGGTTAATTTTTATAAATTAGAGTTTCATAATTTAATAACCCATATTTTCTTGAGATTATAACTGTTTTTAAAGATAAAATAATGAGAGAAACAACTTTTATAAACATTCATTTTATTTTCTAAAGATTAAAATCTTAATAAATGAATGTATTTTTGAAATAATAATTTTAACTCTTGTTATTTAATTAATTTGACCTTTTAGAATAATAGATAATTAAATTTTGGATCAAATGAAAGAAATTTGGATTAATTTGGAGTTATATATTAAAAAGTTATGAATTTTTCTATTTTTTTAAAAAGGATTTTTTCCGAATTTTTTTAAAACAGTTTTTTTCTTATTTTTATTTTTCGATTTTAAATAATAAGAATAAATAAAAAAATTAAAAAAAGGGGCGCGGGGCCCGCGTGGATGCGACGTGGCACGCAGGGCCACGTGGCAGCGCCACGCAGACCCCGCGCAGCGCCTACGTGGTGCTATATATATAATTATATTTATTTACTTAATATATATAAAAGTGTTCTTTGTCCTCCCCTATATGGGGAGGGTCATACCCATATAAACGGTCGGGTATTATATACCCGACAGTTTCAGTAATTAAGTCCGTGTGGGACTAAAAAAATTTGTCTCACTTACCTTGCAGGGCGACGTGGCGCGACGACGGCCGTCGGATCTAGCGGATGGGTGATCGACGAGCGTCGATCGGGTGAGCGCGGACCATTGATCGGAGATCAACGCACGTGTTGATTAACCGTTATTATAACGGTTGGATTAGATGCGACGTGGCCGCATCTGATGGCGCGATCGCGTGGAGCGCGGACCACGGGAGATTGATCAAGACACGTGCGTAAATCAAGGCGTTATAACGGCCCCGGATTAAAAGCGAGCGGGAGCATCACGATCGTTAGATCAAGATCCAACGGGACGCGATTTTAAGCGTTTTTTAAAAACGCTTATTTTCGGATAGATCGTGACCGTCGATCATGATCCGACGGTCACGACTTAATTGAAACGGTCCACGATGGACCGTTTCATCGTAACTCGTCGATCGTTTTGATCGGACGGTTACGATCGAAAAGCCCTATATATACATGTGTTCTTCACGTTCTTAAGCATCCAAGCAAGAATCAATCTAATTGACTGTCTAGACACCTTCCTTGCTTGTTTCTCTCGGGTTCTTCCTATTCCTCTTCAATTTCCGCGTCCAAGGAGGGGTAGAAGTCGAGATTTGGTGGAGTATTGAGTGAGAAATCGCAGCTTGAAGTTCGTCGAGGCGTTCTTGATTTTCTCCGCGATTAATCGGCTTAATCACGGCGATTTGATCGCAAAACGAGTTTAGTGGAAGCGGTTTTGCATGATTTACCTCCCAATCATGTTTAATTTCTATTTAGAATAGGATTTCAATTTCAATTTGGTTAAATTTCCTCTAAAATCGTGATTTCGCCGTTCCGAAATTTCTCTCCACTTCAATTCATGATTTCTCCGCGAAATCAAGTCCGATTTTGACGATTTTTGATTCCGTGGAATCGATTTGAAGTCTACTTTCATAAAATACCATTTTCCCCAATTTCTTCCATCAATTTCTCGTCCGATTTGACCAAATTCTAAAAGATCTTCTGAAAATTCCTAAATTCCCTGTGGATTCGACCCATATTTACCATTATACCCTTGAATTCGTGACTAATTCTCAAAATTGGTAAGTTTGGAATTATTTTTGACGCGATACCGCTTGAAATTGATGACCTCGCGGTCTCGTCTCGTCAAATGGCGCCGTTGCCGGGGAATTAAGGCAATTTTCGATCAAATTAAGTCAATTTTTGACTTGGTCAACGCGGATTTTTTCTCTTAATTTCTTGAAATTCAAGCAATTCAATCGTATTTTTGAGTGATCCGAGTAGAAATCCATCTTCGAGATCCTTAATTCGATAAGATTAAGCGATTTTCGCCCCTTTTCTAAGGATTACGGGCAATTGCTTCTTCAAATCGCGTTCAGAACGCGTAACTCTCACGGATACCGACACTCAGGTACGACTGATTTCAATTTTTAATATATTTTAAGTATTTATAAGTTATTATCCATCTACCTACTCGATCCACTCTTCATGAGAAGACGAACGGCCTGGAGAGTACGGAATAATCCCCTAGAAATAGACCTCTTTGAACGATCCTCGCAGACTCCCGAAGCTACCGAGACCGACACTACCGAGACCGACTCAACTTTTGATCCTACCGAACCAGTAGAAATGGCCCGGAATGATGAAGGAAATGCTAGGAAACGCCTTAGTGACTATGCTAGGCCCGTCCTCTAGCGACCCGTCACTAGAATTCACGCACCCCTAGGAAGAGGGGCCAATTTTAGAATAGACTCCCATGTAATGAGCATGCTGCCTATCTTTCATGGTAAGCCTTCCGAAGATCCCTATAGACATGTAGATGAGCTTTCCCAAGTTTGTGAGATTAACCACCTTCAAAATGTCCCCGCCGACACGATGAAGATGAAACTCTTTCCCGCTACCCTTAGAGATAGAGCCAAGGACTGGTTTTTAAAATTAGGGAAAGAATTCACAAGTTGGACCGAGATGGAGGAAGAGTTCTTAAGGAAATATTATTCAGTAGGAAAAACCACCTCCGTCCGAAAAGCCATCCGAGAATTCACCCAAGGCTCGTCCGAAACCTTCCACGAGGCCTGGGAACGACTAAGAGATCTTACGAGAGAGTGCCCACACCATGGCGTATCTAACCACGAATTAACTCAAATTTTTTATGACGGGTTAGGCCCGCAAGATAGATACCTTTTGGATGCAGCTAGCGGCGGCACCTTTATGAGCAAATATGAAGACGACGCGATGGATCTCATCGAAACGGTGGCGGAAAATAGTCACCATAATGCGGCGAAACCATTTGGAAGAGGTGCAATGCCGAAAGCTCTAGACGCCAAGTCAGCGGAAACGGGGATGCTCCTTGAAAGAATCGACAAAATGGCGGAAGTCCAGAACTTACTCCTGGACCGACTCCTGAAGTCGAGATTTGGTGGAGTATTGAGTGAGAAATCGCAGCTTGAAGTTCGTCGAGGCGTTCTTGATTTTCTCCGCGATTAATCGGCTTAATCACGGCGATTTGATCGCAAAACGAGTTTAGTGGAAGCGGTTTTGCATGATTTACCTCCCAATCATGTTTAATTTCTGTTTAGAATAGGATTTCAATTTCAATTTGGTTAAATTTCCTCTAAAATCGTGATTTCACCGTTCCAAAATTTCTCTCCACTTCAATTCATGATTTCTCCAAGAAATCAAGTCCGATTTTGACGATTTTTGATTCCGTGGAATCAATTTGAAGTCTACTTTCATAAAATACCATTTTCCCCAATTTCTTCCATCAATTTCTCGTCCGATTTGACCAAATTCTAAAAGATCTTCTGAAAATTCCTAAATTCCCTGTGGATTCGACCCATATTTACCATTATACCCTTGAATTCGTGATTAATTCTCAAAATTGGTAAGTTTGGAATTATTTTTGACGCGATACCGCTTGAAATTGACGACCTCGCGGTCTCGTCTCGTCATTCTCCACTTGACCATTTGCCTGAGGATGATAAGGAGTTGTGACTCGATGCTCCACTCCATTTTTTTAGCATCAGTTGCAATTTTTGGTTGTTAAAATGCTTCCCTCCATCACTGATGATAGCTCTTGGGCAGCCAAACCTACAAAAAAATATGTTGGTGAATGAATTTCACCACCACTTGATGGTCATTAGTTCTTGTGGGAATTGCTTCTGCCCATCTTTACATGTAATCAACTGACATTAGAATATATTCAAATCCATTGGAATTAGAGAATGGACCCATAAAGTCAATTTCCCACAAATCAAAGATTTCTACTTCTATCACCGGAGGTAGAGACATTGCATCTCTTTTCCTTAGATCGATAGAGTCTTGACATTTTAAACAAGCTGCACAATAGGTATATGCATCAAAGAATAATGTAGGCCAAAAAATCCAGCATGAAGTACCTTAAATGCTATAATTTTTTATGCATATTACCCCCCACAGAGAGAAGAATGACAAGAATTTAAAATACTTACATGTTCTTCCTCAGGCACACACCTTTGTAAAATGTTGTCAGCTCCTAATTTAAAGATTTCATGTTCATCATAGAAGTAATGTTTTTACCTCGAAGAATTTTTACGCGTTGCATAATCCCAATCATCTGGCGTTATACCTGCAACCAAATAATTAATGATATGGGCATACCAAGGTACTGGATTACAGTTTATTGCGAGGATGCTTTCGTCGGGAAAATTCTCATTGATAATGTGAGAATCCTCAGCTTGAATTCTCGAAGGGTGATCCGATGATGCATTTTCTCTTCCTGGCCGATCTTTGATATATAAATCAAATTCATGTAGTAAAAGAATCCATCTAATCAGCCGAGATTTTGATTCTTATATCCTTTAAAAGGATGCTTAACCCATTATTATACACACATATATATACACATTGTGTGCCACGTGGCGCCAGCACACGCTGCCATGCAAGCACACCATCATGTCATCTGCCACGTCAGTGCGATAATTATAATCAATTTTTTAATTATTTAAATCAAAATAAAATATAAAATTAATCCATAAAAGTTCAGAAAAATTCAGAAAATTTTGAGAAAAAACCCTAAAAATTAGAAATTTCATAACTTAAAAATTAAAACTCATTTTTAATATATTTTTTGTTTGATCAGAAATTAAATAATCTATCATTTTAGAAATTTCAAATTTAATAAATAACAAGAGAATAAAATTTTATTTAAAAAATATTCTGATTTTTTTGGAAAATAAAACTAAAAAAATAAGTGAGTGTATACAAAAAAAAATTTCTTATTATTTGACATTAAAACCCAATTATAATCTCAAATATAACATGAGATTAGTCTAATCTCAAGTATATTTCTTCAATTATTTATGATTATCCATAAAAATAGAGTATTTTGAGATTATAACTATAAAATTTTATAGAAGAGTAGATATGCACTCAAAGTATGATAACATGTATAAGAATATAATGGTTCATGCCTTAATTTACATGAATAATGATATAACTACTAGTATAAATTGCATGTTATCATTGGTAGAAGATTTAGAGTCAACATTTGAGGATAACTTGGACATTGTATTTGATCTCCCTCATCTCCAAAAATCTAACAGTCAATGAAGGAGTGATCTCGAGATTGTTGAGTAATGCTTTTCACCACCATTTCTAAATTTTATTCAAATTTTTTTTCAGCCCAACGATATAGTTATAATTACTTTCATCTATATCATTTCCATTTCTATGATCAAAGCAACTTAGTGAAATTTTGAGAGTTAAATTCTAGAATCAAGTAATAATGACCCACAATCCAATGCTCTCAAAAAGTAGCATTGAAATATAGAGAAAATCAACACTGAAATAAGCTTTGAGTTTCAGTTAGAAAGGTATACCTTTTAGAACCTTGTTGTGAATATATTATGGTGATTATGCACATTCATTAGAATCACATGATCATAGGTAAAAAAGAAGTCCAAACTCACATTAATTGATTATTTATTTTGTATAAATACTTGATAAGGGTCAAAATCCAGGAAAGCTTAGAGTTGACTGTGAGATATTTTAAAATTGGATGAAATTGAATAATGACATGGAGTAAGAATACAGTTAAGGCTATATGTTTAGAAAGCAGAGAGATATGTCTTTGATAACATATAAAATATATATAAAAATATATGATTATTAATTCAAATTAAGGCATAAAACATTTCATTCTTATGCATGTTATCATATTTTTTTAGTGTATATATCTATCATTCTATGAAAATCAAGTTATAATATAAAAAATACACTAATTTAGGGATAATAATGATAATTAAGAGAAATATTTAAAGATTAGATCATTCTCATTTTTTTATTTGAGATTATAATTAGGTTTTTATGTTAAATAATAAGAGAAAATACTTTTTATACACTCATTTATTTTTCTAAGTTTTATTTTCTAAGATAGATGAGTGTATTTTTGAAATAAAAAATTATTTTCTTGTTATTTATTAAATTTAAATTTTTAGAATGATATATAATTTAATTTCTGATCCAACAAAACAAATTTGGATTACTTTTAGAGTTATATTTTCAAAGATATCATTTTCTAATTTTTAGGGATTTTTCTAGAATTTTTATTTTTTTATGAATTTAATTCGATATAGTTAGAATTAAAATGAATAAAACATTGTATATTTTTATTGTGTGCAAACATGACAACTGACGTGACGCGGGAGAAAAATGCAACGCCACATGGCGGCATATGAGAACGCCATGTGTCACACAAGTGTGCATGTGAGCTCTTGTGTGCACGTGTGTGTGATTAATGAGAATAAGCACCCTTTTTGTTATCTCATTAATTACTCATAGCTTATATATCACCAAATCGCTGTTATTTTTGTCATGTGGGACTATTTGAGTTTCTTTTCATTCATAGGTGACATGGTCAAATCTGAAGCGTACTATCAGCCGATTAAATCGCGATCATCGATTTTCACTTAAAGTATGGTACGTGGAGTGTAACGATTCCTCAAAAAATTGTTATAAACTAGTTTAATCTCAACTATTCATCTAAGGAGTTATAACGGTTGAGATTAAAACCATTCGGTGGACTCCCGTGGACACGTGGACGCATCCAGAGCGTTAGATGAAGATCAAACAACAAGTGTTTCATGGTGTTTCTTCTTCATGCGCGACATGGAAAAATCTCAGTGGTTCATCTTTGATTGAACGGGCATGATTTAAATGTAACGATTCACCTCTAAGTGTTTCATCAGAGCCGTTGATCGAAGATTAAATGCCAAATCTGACAGTTACGCCCAAATCTCCCTATAAATACAATTGTTCTTCGATGATATGAAGTAGTCTTGGGTGTTTCAAGTAATCGAACTGTTTAGACATCTCAATCCTTGAAGCTCTTGCTTTCTTTGTCTTCTAGATCAATTTTTGCATCCAAGGTGTGTTTGAAAGTGAGATTTCGTTGAGAGAATAGGGAGAAATCACTTCTTGAATGTCAACGATCGTTCAAATTCAAGTAATGAAAAGCTTTTGATCCGGAAAGAAATTAGATTAATACGAGTGCTATCTCAGGTTAGATTTTTGTGTTTTCCTCCTAGTCTCTCTTTCTATAACATTAAATTTCAATTTTGAATCGTAGATTAGTTGAATTTTGGATTTAATTTTGGTTTTATCTCTCTTCGCGTTCGGATTTTCTATCTAATTTTTTTGCTTGTTAATTTCTCCATGAAATCTTGATCCAAATTTTATAATTTTTAATTATGTGGATTTTTCATTGAGTTATCTTTCTAAAAATATCAAAATCCTTAAATTCTCACTTCAATTCATCATCCGATTTGATCGAATTTCCAAGAGTTCCTAAAAAATACCTTAATTCTTCGTGAATTCGAACCTTATTCACCATTGTACTCCTTAATTGAAGAATTATTTCTTAAAATTGGTGAGTTTGGAATAATTTTTTAGTTGTATCCATGTGTAATCAACGACCTCGTGGATTCGTCTCGTCTGTCTTCCAATAAATAAAAAGCAAAGAAAATCAAATTTTAATCAAAAGAGAGATCAAAGAGAGAAGATACAGAGAGAATCAACAATGAAGAGAGAGAGAGAGAGAGAGAGAACGGTCAAAATCGATGAAAGATGAATAACCCAAGAAGCTATCCAAGCTCTAACCCAAAATCGAAAGAGTTAAAATCATCTAAATTTTTAGACATAACTTTGAGTATCTTTAAAAAAATTTCGTTTGAGCTTATCAGTCAAGATCAAGTGAAACATTACCTAACTAACCCAAAATGACTGACTTAATCACAAAATCAAGGCTATTCATCTTGACATGTTCTTGGTGGATATTCTAAGTTCAAGCAATAGATTCTCATAATTCTATTATCAAATCTTGATTTATAACACTTAATGTGTGTGAAAATGAGAATAGAAGACTTAGAAACCAATAAATTCAATAAAAAAAACTAGCCAAAGGCTCAAATGATAGAAAAAACCATCCAAGAATATGTTTTCTGACAAGGATAGAGATTTTAAATAAAGGAAAAATTGGGTTAGCTATTTGATCATCTTCTCCAATGCGATGGACACTAGGATTAAAATAAGATTGTCGAATTGTTTTGTTATCTCATGGCCATTGAATTAGAGATGAAGCACTATGATTGTGTCACATCATCACAAGTTTTGAATCGTCACTTTTATTGTAGCTATTGGATTTTTAGTCGATCCTTCTTGTGATGCCTTAGAAGCTGAAGTCATTTGGTCTTTGATAACAATGATCACATGCCAAAATTAAGTCCAAAATCACTTAATTTATGACTAATTTATGTACAAGCAATGAATAAAGTTCCAACCCAAAGAAAATTTGGGTTGATTGTGAGAGATCTTTACATTTGGTCAAATTGGATGTTACAATGAGAAATATAAAATATGAAAAGAGTTACCAAAAAGAATAATTACTTTCCTTATTGGACACCAAACACACCACTTGCCCCATGTGGTGCCCTTAGCCGCTAATGTGTGGCACTACATGTGCAAGCACTGCCATGTCAGCCTGGTTTTTCAACCCACAAAGTCAGCTTGCCTAGATGGGCCCCCCTTTTTTGCTCATTTGAGCTCACAAATATTCAACAAATAAATTAAAAAACTCCACAAAAATAAGGATACCTTCGAAACATCATAACTTTCAAAACATAGTGCCTCTTCAGTAATTTTTTGGCATTATTGTATAAAATATTAAACTTAGTGTAAATTAATTTAAATTAAACAAGAAGAAGATTAAAATTTTGGTTTAGTTTGATTTGAAAATCAAACTTTAGAGAAAATGAAACATACAAACCATCAATTGTCCTTTTTGTTGTCTTCTTTGATACTTTGAGTTCACCTAAATCTTCAAATAATTAAAATTCAAGAAAATAAATAGATTGAAAGTTTTCTTTTACCTTTTTATGAGGTAAAGGACACCTAATCTAAAGTTAACATTAATTCCATACAAATGAAACTTAGTAAAAATGGCTTGATGTGCACAGTATATAGAAATTGATAGGTGGTGAGGTCAATAAGCCTTCCGAAATTTTGATCAAAATATCAAATGCAATGGAATACATTGAATTGAATGATCAAAACATTGAGGCACCAAGAATATATGTTCTTTATCATCTAGTATGTATGAGAAAATATACTTACATGATTCCCTCGAGAGAGTTCTTGAAGCTATTCAAGTGTATAGTCTCTAGCGATATCCATACAGTCTCTGGATGGTTGGATCTCCTCTTCAAAGTTGTTCACCAAGAGATAAAGAGAAGAAAGGAGAGAATACTCATAAGGCTTGTGATAACATGCAAATTATATATGAAAATATATGATTATTAATGCAAATTAAGGCATAAAAAAATTCCATTCAAATGCATGTTATCATATTTTTTTAGTATTTATCTATCATTTTATGAAAATTAAGTTATAATCTCAAAACGTAATAATTTAGGGATACTTATGATAAATTTAGACAAATATTTTTAGATTAGATTATCCTCATTTTTATTTGAGATTATAATTAGGTTTAATGTTAAATCATAAGAGAAAATACTTGTTATACACTCATTTATTTTTCTAAGTTTTAAATTCTAAAAGAAATGAGTGTATTTTTTAAATAAAAATTTATTCGCTTGTTATTAATTGAATTTAACTTTTTAGAATGACAGATAATTGAATTTATAATCTAATAAAAAAACTTTGGATTAATTTGGAGCTGTATTTTAAAAGTTATGAATTTATAATTTTAGGGATTTTTCTAGAATTGTTCTATTTTTATGAATGTATTTGGATTGATTTTGAATTAAAAAGAATAAAAAGTCATATTTATATCACATGCTGACGTGGAGCGGGCGAAAAATGGCGACGCCACGTGGCGCATGTGTATGTGTGCGTGTTTGTACGCGTGTATGCGCATGAGTGTAATTAGTGAGATAAAGCACTCTCTCCAGAGTTTATGCTAACTCATTAATCACACCTTACTTATATACCCGTTAGATTTCCTGAATTTATGCCATGTGGGACTATTTTTATGTTTTTATATGCGCAAGTGACGTGGCATCATGTGGAGCATCTAATCGCGCGATTTAATTGCAATCGTCAATCGTCACTTAAATGAGGGGGTATGTGGTGCATAATAACATGCTATATTAACATCATAAAACATGATTTTTAATGCATATTAAAGTATAAATGATTTCATTTCCATGCATGTTATCATACTTATATGTATTTTTTTATTATTATATGAAAAAGTCATCATAATCTTAAAATAATTTAAATTAGGGTTAATTTTGATAAATTAGAATTTAATAATTTGATAACCCATCTTTTTCTTGAGATTATAAGTGTTTTTAAATTAAAATAACAAGAGAAATCATTTTTATAAACATTTATTTCATTTTCTAAAGTTTAAAATCTTAATAAATGAATGTATTTTTGAAATAATAATTTAAACTCTTGTTATTTATTAAATTTGAATTTTTAGAATAACAGATAATTAAATTTTGGATCAAATGAAAGAAATTTGGATTAATTTGGAGTTATATTTTGAAAGTTATGAATTTTATAATTTTCAGGGATTTTTCTGGATTTTTTCTTATTTTTATTTTTGATTTAAAACCATTTTTAAATAAATAAAAAATTAAAAAAGGGGTTTTTCGCGCGGGTCCCACGTGGATGCAACGTGGCACTCCGGGCCACGTGGCAACGCCACGCGGGCCCACGCGGCGCGATATTATTTACATATATTTTATATATATTCTATATAAGGCATAAGGTTCGGCCTTCCGTATATCGGAAGGGTATTCAAAACCTCTTAAATATTGTATGTTATAAACGCGATATATCTCTTTAATTTTTTTCCGTGTGGGACTAAGTCCCACACAGTGTTTTTGATGCATGTGACGTGGCCTCTCGCGACGCGTCGGATCGTCGGAGCCGTGGAAATTGGTGCGTCGATCACGTGGTGCGCAGACCACCGATCGTGACCAAAACGCACGTGGTGTTTTAAAAGCGTTATAACGGCCACGATTGCATCATGCGGGGAGCATCGTGATCGTCGGATCACGATCCAACGGCGAGAAATCGAAGCGTTTTTATAACGCTTATCCACGCGGCGCATCCGGACCGTTGATCAAGATCGGACGGCCACGACTTAAGCGAAACGGTCCACGATGGACCGTTCCATCGTAACTGTCGATCGAAACGATCGGACGGTTACGCCCAAAAACACTATAAAACATGATGTTCTTCGACATTTGTATGCATCCGAGTTGGAATTCAATCTAATTGAGCTGTCTAGACACCTTCCCTCTCGTTTCTCTCGATTCCATCGTGTTCCTCTTCCATTTCCGCACGCACGGAGCTCTTGAAATCGAGATTTGGTGGAGTAGATTGTGAGAAATCGCAGCTTGAATCTCGTCGAGGCGTTCTTGGTGTTCTTCATGATTAATCGGCTTAATCACGGCGATTTGATCGCTAATCAGGATTAGTGGAAGCGGTTTTGCATAATTTCTCTTCCTATAGTGTTTAATTTCTGTTTAGATTAGGATTTAGATTTCAATTTCTTCAAATTTCATCCAAAATCGCGATTTCTTCGTCTGAAATTTTCTCTCCACTTCAATTTGCAATTTCTCCATGAAATCAAGATCATTTTCGATGATTTTTTATTCCGTTGATTCTTTTTGAAGTTATCTTTCATAAAATACCATTTTCCCCAATTTCTACCATCAATTTCTCGTCCGATTTGATCAAATTCAAAGATTACATCAAGAAATTCCTTATTTCCCTGTGGATTTGACCCTTATTTACCATTATACCCTTCAATTCGATACATTTTCATCAAATTGGTAAGTTTGGAATTATTTTTGACGTGATACAGTGTGAAATCAACGACCTCGCGGTCTCGTCTCGTCAGTGCACTCTGATTCATATACGAATCATTTGAAAATTGTATAATCTCCGCCATTCATCTAAGGAGTTATAACGGTTGAGATTAAAACCATTCGAAACGCATCTAGAGCATTAGATCAAGATCTTACAATGGGTGTTTCATACGTTTCTTCTTCATGCACGACATGACAAAATCTCAGTGGTTAATGTTCGATCCAACGGACGTAATTTAAGCCTAACAATTTGCATATATGCATTTCATTAGAGCTGTTGATCGAAGATTAAATGTCAATCTGAAGGTTACACCCAAATCTCCCTATAAACTAAGATGTTCTTCAATGATGTAAAGCATTCCTGAATATTTTCGAGTAATCAAATTTCTTAGACACAACTATCCTTGAATCTCTTGCTTCCTTTTGCTTCTAGACTCATTTATGTGTCCAAGGGGTGTTTGAGAGGGAGAGTTTTGTTGATAGAATAGGGAGAAATCGATTCTTGAGTGCCAACGATCGTCTTCAAATTCGCGGAATGAAAAGCCTTTGATCCGGCAAGAAATTGGATAAATTCGAACGCTATCTTGGGTTTGAAATCATGTTTTTGTCATATTCTTTCTTCCTATAACATTAGATATCAATTTCAAATCGTAGATTAAGTCAGTTTTAATTTTAGTTTTGGTTTTCTCTCTCTTTGTAATCCAACTTTCTATCTAATTTTTGCTCATTAATTTCTCCGCGAATCTTGATCCAAATTATGTGATTTTTTATTCCGTGGATTTGCCTTCAAGTTATCTTTCTAAATTTATCAAAATCCCTTATTTTTCATCTCAATTTATCATCTAATTTGATCGAATTTCAAAGAATTCTTTTAAAATGCCTTAATTCTCCGTGGATTCGACCCTTATTCACCTCTATATTATCTAATTTGTAATAATTTCTTTAGATTGGTAAGTTTGGAACTTGTTTTGATGCTTATCCACGTGTTTTCAATGACCTCGTGGATTCGCTTCGTCTGCTTGCATGGGCACCTTAAGTTGTGATTGTTCTCCCCCTGTTTATAGACATTTGGCATGTAGATTTTCATAAAAACCTTCATAATTATGTCTATATCTACCAACATCCATAGACCTTATGTGTGTGACCCTCTAAATCCATATATCTCACTAGTTAATAACTCTATAGACCAAATAACACCTTATTGGTCAACCTTAATTAATTGTCCACATCAACATATAGATTAATTAATCAAGGATCAATTTAACCCCATCCATAAGTTGAGTTGCCAGCCCATTGGGTGCCAAGCTACACCACATACTCTAGAAAATATGGAGTATATAAGAACTCACTGATAAAAACTTTCTATCGTCGATTATCATGTAGAAATAGTCCTTCATCCGCACCAGACTCGTGAATGACTTAGGGTATGATCAACTATCAAACCCTAATTGATCTCTCAAGTTATAGTACTGATGAGTTATACATAAATTTAAATGATTATTAATGTAATTTAAGGCATTAAATATTCTATTTCTATGCATGTTATCATATTTTGAGTGTATATCTATCATTTTATGTAATTTTAGGTAATGATCTAAAAATATAAAATTTTAGGGATTATTACACATAATTAAATAATATATTCTTATTCCCATCTATATTTGAGATCATAATTACATTTTCATGATTAACTGATAAGAGAAAATATTTTTATTTACACTCATGTATTTTTCTAAATTTATTTCCTAAGAGGACTGAGTGTATTTTTGAAATAAAAATTTATTATCTTCTTATTTAATATTTTGATTTTTTAATGCAATTATTTAATGCAATTTTAAGTTATAATCTCAAAATACAGTATTTTAGGGATAATTATGCATAATTAAGAATATATTTTAGAATAGATTATTCTCATCTAAATTTAATATTATAATTAGGTTTTAACGATAAATAATAAGAGAAAATGTTTATATATACTCATTTATTTTTCTAAGTTTTGTTTTTCAAGAAGAAATGAGTGTATTTTTTAAATAATAATTTATTCTCTTTTAATTTAAATATTTTAACTTTTTATAATAGATAATTGAATTTATGATCCAATGAAACAAATCTGGATTAAGTTGGAGTTGTATTTTGAAAGTTATGAATTTTCTAATTTTTAGGTATTTTTCCAGATTTTTTTCTGAATTTTTCAAGATTTTTTAGAATTAAACATCGATTTTTCTAATTAAAAATCAATTTTTCAGATTTTTATAAGTGTGCATGTGACGTGGCGCAATTTAGAGCGTCCAATCAATCGCAATAAGCGATAAAAAACGGGAGATGATGTGGCAGCACATGGAGCGTCCAATCGCGCGATTAAATCACAATCGTTGATCGTCACTTAAAGGCGGGGGTACGTGGCGCATTATTACTCAGGCGAATCGTTATAAAAATGATATAATATCAACCGTTCATCAAGAGAGTTATAACGGCTGAGATTAAAACCGACGAAAACGCATCCGAAGCGTTAGATCAAGATCCAACGGATGGCGTTTCGCGCGTTACTTCTAAAGCGCATGACGTGGAAAAATCTCGGGCGTCTATCTCCGATCCAACGGCCACGACTTAACCGTAATGATTCACACTGATGCGTTTTATCATAGCCGTTGATCAAATATCAAACGTTTCATTAGACGGTTACGCCCAAATTAGCTATAAATTGAGATGTTTCTTCGACATTGTAATGCATTCTTGGATGATTTCCAGCAATTGAACTGTCTAGACACCACCATCCTTAAATCTCTTGCTTTCAATCACTTCTAGACTCATTTCCGCATCCATGGAGTGGTTGAAAGTAAGATTTCGTCGATCGATTAGGGAGAATTCACTTCTTGAACACCGAAGATCATTTTTGAAATAGCGGAATGAAAAGCCTTGAATCCGGCGATTAATTGGATCATTTTGATCGCTATCTCGGGTTAGATTATGTGTTTTCCTCCTAATCTTTCGTCATGTATCATTAATTTGTAATTTAGGATCATTAATTTAGTCTTTTATTTTAGATTTATCTTAATTCACATTCAGAAATTTCTCTCTAATTTGCTCTTTGATTTCTACGCAAATCTTTATCCAAATTGAGTGATTTTTTATTATGTGGATTCGTCTTTGAGTTCTCTTTCCAAATATATCATTTTTCCCTAATTTTTCACCTCAATTCATCGTTCGATTTGATCGAATTCCAGATGATCTCTCAAAAATCCCTTACTTCTCCGTGGATTCGACCCTTATTCAACACTATACTCCTTAATCCGTAATTAAATCATAAAATTGGTGAGTTTAGATTTATTATTGACATGAATCGGTGTGCAATTAATGACCGCATCGATTCGTTCCGTCATTGATTTCTCCTTAAATTTTCATGGAAGGAAATGTGGAGAATCTCTAGATGCAACCGAAATTCTATCATGATTTTGAGTGCATTCCTCTTCAAAATGTGTTGTAATGAGGGTTCTTTTCCTTGCAAACTTGACCTCCTTAAAGAACTTCCACACTTTTGTGGCTCAGCTATTGAACTTTGACAATGATACTCCCCTTTCAGGTTGCTCATTGCTTTCATTGTCGATATCTAGAGAAGGTAACATTTTCTCATTATGTGCCATTGGTGCATATACACACCATCCTATGAAGTAATTCAATAAAATGAACGAACATAGGAAGAGCTATAGGGAAATGGAAGTAGAAGAATTTAAAAGATAGAAGAGGAATATAAAGAATTTGAAAGATAGAGGAAGTTGGATGATTTGAAAGATAAAGAAGGAAGGAACATGGAGGAAGGAAAATTGAAAATCTAGAGGATAGAGAGAGATTTAAGCAAAAGGGATTAAAAATCTAGAGAAGCAAAATGGAAGAAGAGGTAGAGGGCAAGGGAGAGTTGAAAGGAGGAAGGGGGATGGAAGAAAGAAAATTTAAAAGGTAGAAGTGATATTGGGAGATAAAAGCGGTAGGATTAAAAAGGTATATGAGGAAGAGGGAGGATGAAAAAGAAAGAGGGGGAGGAGGGACACATAAGGATAATCAATTTAAAAGATAGATGAAGAAGATGGAAAAATTAAAACATATAAAAGGATGAAGAGGGAGAATTTAAAAGACAAAGGAGGATAGAATGATACAATCCCAGATAAGATCCATGTATTCAAGGACATTCAAGTAAATAACAACTGTCACATAGAACCTTGTTGCCATTAGTTACCATGGTGTAGCTTGGCATCCAACGGGCTAGTAATTCGACTTGTCAATTGAGTTAAATCAATTCTTAATTAATTAATATATATTGATGTGAATGATTAATAAAGGTTGACCAATAAGGTGTTATTGGGTCTATATAGAGTTATTAACTAGAGAGATATATAAACCTAGTGGGTCACACACATAAGGTCTATAGATATTAGTATATATAGACATAATTATGAGGGGTTTTATAAAAAAACACATCAAATGTCTATAAATAGAGGAGAACTACCACAGCTCAAGTTTCCCATTCAAGCCTTGTGAGAATTCTCTCATTTCTTCTCTTTCTCTCTTGGTGAACAACTTTGAAGGGGATATCCAACCATTTGGTAATTGTACGGATATTTCTAGATTCTAGACACTTGAATAACTTCAAAAACTCTTTCAGGTGAAAACTTTAAGTATGTTTTCTCATATGTACTATATAATAGGATCATCGGTTCTTGGTGCCTCAATGTTTTGAATATCTAATTTAATTTATTATGTTGCATTCGATCTTTTGATAAATAATTTGGAAGGCTAATCAAAATAAAATCCCTATAGTTATCAAAGCCAGGTTCTACTCTTCGTGAGCTTTACAACAAGAAATGAGAAATGAGAAATGACCATTATAAAATGAAGTCATAATCAAGGGATAATCTCCCCGAAGCTTTGATGTCGAAGCACTGCCTCTCAATGGAGAACCGACACTAAGTGCCACTCGAGCAGCAGTGGTGCCCCCAATTACTGCTAGAGCAGCGACATAGCTGCCAGTTGCCATCAAAGCAGTGGTGGTGCCGCCAGATTTCAACGTACATACTATAAATACTTTTGGTTGTTGTATTTATGTTGATGGAAATCTCGTGGGTTGAAAAATTAAAAAAATAAAAATTATGCTCCTCAATCAAGTGTTGAGTCATACAATGGAGCCATGGCCCATAGAGCTAGAAAAATTGCTTGGGGCATATCTCTTCTCTGTGATCTTGGCATTTCCATGTTCTCACCAATATTGATGTATTGTGTTATATTGCTAGTAATCATTATTCCATGAACTTAAAAGGCTTATGGAGGTGATGTATCATCACACTTGTGAATCAAATTACAGCGGAAGATATCTTTGCCTCATGTCGTCACCAACAACCTATTGGCTGTTAGCTTCTTAATAATGTGTCATTGTGTCTTCTCAATCAAGTGTTGAGTCATGCAATGACTCAAGCTGACCAACAATCAACATGTTGAGTCATTGCGGCTTCTTAACTCTATGATTAAAATCTTTAAGCTTCAAGCTGATCATGAAACAATTTGAGTCTGTTTTCGGTTCTCTTCTCATCTCTCTTCCATGGTACTCTCTCTCTCTCTCTCTCCCCCCCCCCTCTCATTCCCTGCCATCAAAACTTTAGATTTCTAAAAAATTACAAACCATTTGACGCTCATACCTAATTGTGTGGGACTGCCCATGCCATTGAGACCCTATAGATATTCATTAGGGTTAACTCATGTGACTTTTTTAAAAAATATTTTCAATCTAATCAGTACTTTATGCAAGCCCTATGACTAAACAATTTATTTTTATTGAAATCATAAAAGATTTGTGCACATTACCAGAAGAGGATTATATCCTCTCTAAATAAAAAAAAGTTTATCAATTGGATCACTTACCATGTTTCACAATTAAAAAATAACCCTAAACATCACCATCACCAAAAAACAATACCTAAAAGCATGGTATTTTTAGGCCAAATCGTCTACATCAAACATATCTAGTAATAAATCATCCGTGTTGATAAGGGGAAACCCTAGAATGCAGACTCTACAATGAAGGGTGCAGCATGTGATAGTGAGGAGAGGAAGAGAGTGATAGAAAGAGAGGAACGTGAGGTCAAGAATAAGAGAAAGAAGAAAGTGGTGAGAGTGACGAACATAGGCCTTAATGAGCCTACGTCACAATGGGCCGAAGGGGAGGCATTCCAACAATCCTATAGAAATTTATTACTACGGGATCAGTTTTATGAACACTGTTTATTAAAGAAAAAAAATGCAATAAAATTACCTATTTAAGAACAGCCTGCTTCCCGTTCAGAAATTCTCTACTCTGAGCAACTAGCAGATCATCAATGGCGAAATCAGGCTCGTCGCACATCTTGAGAGTTATAATTAGCTGCAGACAGTTATCAGCGGAAGTGAGCGCTCCAGCTGCCGAAGCAATATTGGCCATGGCATCCTCCTCGGAACCCGAATTCGCTTCCGAGATGCGATCCAGACTGAACACGTACCCACGTTCCCGCACTTTCTGGGACTGCAAAGTAGCCTCCCGAGTGGGCAGCGAGCTAGCAAAAAGACTTGCCCAGATCGGCGTCACTGATGTCCACCTCCTCCCCGAAGAAGAGGGCATCTCTTGGTCTCTCCACCATCGCCGTCCAGCAGCCCCGCTTTTTGAGTCGTTGAAGCGCGCCGGGATCATCGTTCATGGTGTCGAAGCTTTTAGGGACGATTTAAATTCGTTGTAGTTTCTCTCTCTCTATCTCTCTCTCTTCTGTCCATGTATCTATCTCTCTCATTGGGATGTTCGATGGGTGTTGAATTGAATGGGCAGGAGAGTGGTCCTGAAGTCTCTAGCTTATTCAACAGAGATGGCGGGTTTGTCTGGTTACCTCGCGAATTTGTGGAGGGTAGATCAACACTCAGCTCCCCTTGTTTGACCAAGAGAGATGCTCGGTTATCATATCAAAAAGGAGATGATAACTGGATCAAAGAGGGATAAGACGATGATAAGTGAACAATTGGACTCTTCAAGTAATGTAATTAACGTAAAAAAATAGATGTAAATGGGACATACGACAGATGTGCGAAGATGAAAAGGAAAATCAAGATGCAGGCAAGTTTTCAGATAACTGTCTAAGATTTTCCCAAGAACAGTCATGAGTATATGTACAATTAGACTCACTTCAAATGTACCTACATAAAATCTTATATATATCAAAAGAAAAAAATGAGAACATGTAGATCTATCGAGGGGCAAACTTGGTACATATATTTCTATGGAAGAAAATCGAATTATCCAAGCATTCATATGTTTGCATGCTCAGTAATTATATCCGGACCAGTAGAAGCTGATAATCTCCAATAAATAATTAGAAAAAAAACTAAGAAATCATCAACATACATTTTCTAGATAATACTGATTTTTCCGGTCAAAATTACGCAGGAAAAATATCACGCTTCGAGTGAATCCTCCGAAAACTCTCTCTATAATCACCTACTTTTTCCTTCCACAACTCATCAAGAACTTACTACCACCTACTTGTTCTGAGGTTCAATCCCTTTTGAAATGATTCAGCCAGAACTTGAGACCGCGGCCAGCTCCTGAATCTCCTCAGAAAAGCTAGGGGCTTTGGGAACAAGGCCAAGAACTTTGAACATGAGCTGGTCTGCGTCAAAGTCATTATTGGCAGTCGTGAGAAGTTTCTCTCCCGTGAAGATGGAGTTGGCACCAGCGAGGAAGCAGAGGGTCTGTTCGGGCATGGAGAAGCGCACCCGCCCTGCAGAAAGCCGCACCATTGCTTGTGGCATCACGATGCGTGCCGTTGCGATCATCCTGATCATCTCCCAGATCTCCACTGGCTGAAACCGAATTTTATGCTTTTGAATCCGATTAAAGTTTAATAGATCAAAGGTTTTGAAAGGAAAAGAGTATGGACAAGATTGATTCCCCGCATGGGAAATTTGTGGTTTTGGGAGTGAAGATGTCCGACACACACACACACACACACACACACACAGAGGGAAGACTGAAGAGTAAACGAAAGAAGGGGGAGAGAGAGTGTGTCAAGGTTTCCCACAAGAATACACAAGCATCAAAACATTGCTTTCTCAATGATCTCCACTGTTCGAGAGCAAATCCAGAAATTTTTTAATCTTAGTTGGTTGAGAAATACAAGGTTTTCTCACATCCCATAGAGGACTCTGAAGCGGAAACTATCATTTTGGCCAACCAGGCTCAGAACATATTGTCCCAGTGGAGAGAGGGGAGAGAGAGAGAGAGAGAGAGAGAGAGTGATCGTAGTTCTACTGAAGGATACATTGGTTGAGACAGTATTCAACATTTTGCAACGACTGATTGTTCCGCTAAGACTAAAGCAATGACTCTCTAGCCATGGAATTGAGAGATTGAAAGGTATAAACGGAAAAAAGGATATGAATGAGATAGATCGATCAGTTCAGGAAGGATTTTGATACAATCCACCTCCATATATATGTGACAAGGCGCCAGAAGAAGACAGATGGAGACAATATTCATAAAGAGAAGGGGGTGTCGGGTAAGTCACATGAGGAGGCATGAGAATTACAAGATGAGTCCAACTGAATTAGCTGATTTGGGCAGGAACATTAAGGGGTGTCTTCTATAAATAGAGGATACAAAAGGGAATGGCATCAAGAAAGTGGCCAGGAATTTGAGGGAGAGCTTGATAAATAGAGGATACACCAGGGGGGGTGGAAGATTAAACATAAATATATCTAAAGAGCATAAGTGATGAGACAGAAGGTACATTCCATTCTTGTCTAAGAGGAGGGGGAAAACCCTCTTCTCTTAGACAATAGAGGGAGAGCATGAGATAGAAAAAAAGAGAGGAAGAATGCCAGAAATATTTTATACTAAACTGGTTATATAAGATTAAATTTACCTTTTGGTCTTGAAGGGGAGTGCCCTTCACTGGAACGAGTGCATTAATGGGGACACTCTCTGGATGAGTAGGGAGGGTGGCTAGCGTGTGCAGGAGTCCAATCCGGTCATCTACTGCTTCCCCCAGCCCAATAATTCCTCCTGCAGAGGCCCGAATGCAGAGTTTTGGCAGAAAACTTATAAAAAGGAATGTACTCAAAATTTGGAGATTTAGAAATGGTGCCTTCATATCAACACGAGAATATTACCTGAGCAGACACTTATTCCTGCCTCACGAACATGTTGGATAGTTTCTAAGCGTTCGTCATAGGATCTTGTGGTTATAATGCTGGGATAATATTCTCTTGAAGTGTCAAGGTTGTGATTATACGCAGTAAGCCCCGCTTTCTTAAGTTCCTCAGCTTGCTGCTTCTCTATCATGCCCAGAGTGCAACACACCTCCATGCCCATCTCCCTGTGTTATCAGTATCTTGGACTTTTATTGATGACTCTATCTTTGAAAACAGCTATAGTAAGTTCTAAATAGACTGAAAGGAATGGAATCTGCAGGCGATGCCTTATTTCTTTGATGTATTCGAGAATCTGGTTGAAATTGGTCTTCCGACCAATTGTATCCCGCCATGCAGCTCCCATGCAGAAACGTGTGCTGCCAGCATCTTTTGCCTGGGTATGATCGTTGCATGAATGTCAATGTAACACTAAGAAAATGAGATATATCCATGATGTGGGAGGGAAAATAGATCTGAAGAAAAGCCACCTATTTCGCACTCTCTACATTCTCTTATTTACTCCTTCCACAAAAACATGACAAAATAACAGAAAAGAGAAACATGACAGATGACAAATAGGTGGCAATAAACTCGAGCCAAAATAATGGCTTTATTTCCTCATTAAAAGAATATTAATTGAAATCTTTATATGATCAAAGAAAAAGGAACCTTTCTAGCTGCTTCCAGTACATCATCCTTGTTCATGAGCCTTTGGGCTTTCAGCCCTGTATCATAGCGAGATGATTGCGGACAATATGAGCAATCTTCGCTGCATCCACCAGTCTTAATGGAGAGAAGAGTACACTGTTGCACTTCCCGGAACTTGTGCATGTGCCTGTGGACTTGGGCCTAAAAGACAAACATGTCAAAGATGTCATAATGTACTTATAATGAATTATTCTCGACAGAATCTACTGAATCTTAGTCTTAAAAAATCTTCTGTAGGCAAAGCATTAAACATCGCACATTTCGCCAATTTCTTAGTGAATTAAAAGATATTTCTCCGAGATAGCGACACAGTGGATTAACGTCTAGTTTATACCCAGGAAGGCAATGTATCACATCTCTGATCTGGGACCCATTCATAGGGTTGACTAAATGTATGTTTAAGTTTACCATCAAATGTCGGAGTCATGAATATTCATATCCCAGAAAACTGGGTAAGGCAGTTGGAAGAATTCTGTGAAGTGTATGAATTAACCTTAAGTGCAAAAAGGGTTATAATTCTCATGGCGGCACCGTCCTCTGGATACATGATTGGATCAAAGAAATCAGCACACTACTTATCATAATTAAATAAAAAACCGTGTCCGGAGACGCTTATTTAAGCATCGACTTTCTTTTCTATTAATGCGAAAAAATTCAGCTAATTACGACGAAGAAAAGCTGGGAAAAAGTCACGATACTCACCCCATGGAAAAGAAGATCGAGGACGGGAGAATCGTAAATCTCTTTGACTTCACCCCTGCTCCAATCATTCCTGGGTCCCTCCCTTATCGTTCGTTCCGCCTGAACAGTCGCCGCCGATGCGGCCGTCGTCGAGAATGTGTGGTTCGAAGAGGAACGACGGATTTGCGAACGGAGAGACCGGATTAACAGCATCTTCCTCTCTTCTATCTCCGATCTCTTCGTTTTCTCCCAGAATAATCGCGATTCGCCGACGTTCCACTCGAGGTAAAACAGAAAAGTGGAAAATGGTGAGTCAATCACAAATAATTTATCTCGAGTTTCTATGATACAAAAATCAGTAAGTTCAACAAATTATTTGGAATACGTGGACGTGGTTCAACCGTTAGATTGGATCGCAAGGGCAGATGCTGTTAAAGCATCATTATTTGTAAAATTCATTAAATTACGCAATATAGTCTTCCGTACGGCAGTTAGCTGTTGATGATTAAAGAGGCGACAGTTAATTTACGATCCGGACCGTCCGATTATTCCCGACTGTTGAAAATAATAATTTCAATGAAACAGAAATCAATAAATATATAAAATAATTGAAAACACGAGGACGAATTGGAACCGTTCGATTCGTTGCCGAGCTTTAGGCATCAGCGGTTGGTCGGTCTCGGTTGGGACGTTATTCATTAAGAAAATGTCATTAAGTTAACGTAAAATTCTTTTTCCGGACGGAAGTTTGTTGGAAACTATTGAGATATTGCCACGTAATCAAACCTGCTAATCCTGACCGTCCGATACTCCAAACAGCGCCTCCCAACAGCACTGGCACTGGTCATTCCCTCTCTGTAATTAGGGACGGCCCTGTTAAGACGACGTCATTAAGAAAAATTTTTTTCCGCACCGCACCAGTTATTGACCGCTGAGATATTGCACGTCATCAAATGGGTAATCTGGACCGTCCAATTTTTCAAACCAATTACTATAAATACCCCCCCGGGCCGCACGGCCCCACTGACATCTCTCTCCCTCTCTCTCTCTCTCTCTCTATGGGCTCGGCAGGAGAGAGTAGACCGGTAGCGCTGACGAAGCCCGGCAGGAGAAGCGGCGAAGGCGCCGCGGCGGCCCTGGAGCCCTCCCGTAACACCCATGGATTCCGTAATTCCATCACAAATGCAGATTCCGAGGCCAACAACTCAGCATCACTCCCTCAAGCATCATCCTCAACGATGCGCCCGATCTCTTTCGAAGAATCCGAGGAGGACGCTCCCCTCAAGGGATCAGATTTCTTATCCAAAATAGAAGTCACTCGCCGCCGCTATCGCCGCGACAAGCAGCTGATTAAGCTTTACAAGAGGATGTACTGGGCGTTGATGGAGGAAGCTAGGGTTCGATTCCGGAGTTATTATTGGACTTACGGGAGGAGCCCCGAGGAAGAAGAGGATAGCGGATCGGACGTGGAGGGAGAGGATAATGATGGAGGAGAGAGCGGAAAGAAGAGGGATAGAGACCGATGTGCATTTCCTGGGTGTAAGACGAAGCCGATGGCATTGACAATGTACTGCCACCCCCATATTTTGTCCGACCCTAGACAGAAGCTGTATAAACCCTGCTCTTTTCCTATTAAAAGGTATGCTTTATTTCCCTGGTTGTTTTTTTTTCTTGAAAATTACGTGGAATGAGGAATACTGTCCTATGGATTTCTATACTATGCATATTTACTAAATACCTAACAGGTATTTTTTTATTAGTGATATTATTCATCTATGATTATTCATCGGTCAGTCACACTGTTAGAAATATATCCTAAACTGGATTTTGTTTGTTCTATTTCTTTGGTCGGTAAGTTCGTTGCCTTGAGTCTCCATCAATGTGGATTGTTGGGGATTGCCCTTTGATTTTTTTTCTAACTTATAATTCGAATTTTATTTTAATTTTACTAATTTCTTTTTCAGTCTCTGTATTTAATACGTTGTCCTTTATAATTAGCTGCATCTCATAGACATTTAATATTAATGATACTACTCATGTATGATTATGCGATAATTATTATGTAATATTGGAAATATACCTTAAAACACAGATTTTATAGTCTGTTTATCTTAGTGTCAAAAAAAATTATCCCAACAATTAGAACCTCTTTCTTCTGGATGGAGCTTATACCATATGAGAATTCTGTTCTACTGTGTTGAAACCCTCGGAGACAACCCTTTAACGGAATGCACTTCAGAACTGTGTTATTGCTATCCCAATACTACCTCTAACTATTCATAATTTCATTACTGCAAGATTATTAGAAAAGCCACTTCAGGAGTTTGAGTTCAAAATGCTAACCATTTCAGTGTTTGATGTGATTCAGCTCTCAATCTGGTCCTGTAGTCTGCGGGAAGCCGATTCTCTGTGCTCCTCAGCTCTCTTATTGTCCCATCCACATACAGAAAGCTCAGAAGAATGTTTCGCAGGCTCTTAGAAGAGCAGGATTAGTCCACAGTTCGAGCAAACCACTCCCAAAAATTAATGCCATTTTGGTCGAGTATGTTCGGCAGATCCAGGAAAAGAGAAAAGAAGCAATCAGAGCTCTGGAAATGCAGAGGGCTGCTGACGATGAAGTGGTGGATGGTGAGGATATGTCTGGTGATGAGTGAAAAAAGGATTTTTGATAAGGATGGGTTCAATTTCAGTCTCCATCCTGGAGATATTCTTGAGAAATTCTTTTGCGGTTACAGGTATTGTAAATCGAAATTTAGTTTTGTATCCATCCTACCCAGTAGAATATTCTTTTCTCTTGATCTTCTCTATCTGTGTATTTCTCGCTCTCCCAAATCCTTGTACCCTTCTCCTTTTAGAGGAAAAGAATTCATGGAGAATTCTTTTTGCTGTCATTGGTGGCATTGTAAATGAGAAAGCAGTCATATTTATCCTACCCTCAGTGACATTCTTCTCTCTCCATCTTCTTATCTATCCTATTTCTCGCTCTAGAAATTGGGATGGGCCCCATGTGTGGGTAACCATCTTCAATTCTCTCTAAAAATGTTGATTAATTCGATTTACCGGTACCAACTAGCCAATCATCTTCGAGAAGCAGAAAAATCAAGGAGAATACATTATTTAATCTCGCACATGTATCGTAAATTGAAGTTAAGCTTTTAACTGTCCTGGGCAGTAGAATATTATTTTCTCCCCCATCTGATTATCTCTCGCTCTGAAAATATTGATTAATCCCTCGATGGGTCTCTTGAGCTGTAGTCTCTGCTGGTGGAGTGCCTCCGGTGATGGTGCCGCCGGTGCTCGTGGGAATACTCAGAGTCTCTACGGAGAGAGCTACTCTGCCTTCCGGTTGACTCTTCTCTCTCTTCCCGTCTTGCCCTTCGTGAAGTTTCTTCTCTCTCTAGAGTGTGTTTCTTGCGCGGTGGAGACATATTGTCTTTCTCCTCTCGCCTTCCACTCCGGTGATGATGGGTTTCTTCCGCTCCGGTGGAACTGCGTCTTGGGGGAGAGGGTATCTGAGAGCGATTGAAGAGAGTGAAACAGAAGTCAACGAGGGTCAACCCTTTTTTGACAATAATAAAGAATCATTCTAAATTAAAATGACGGGTAATTTTTCAAACGAGAGAGAGAAGTTAATTAGCGGGAAAACACCATCCAAGTAGAGCGAGAGAGAGATGATAGATGGAAGGTATCGAGCAGAGAGAGGAGATAGACAGGAGAAAATTATAACGAAGAGGAACAAAAAGATGAGAAACTATAACGGAAAGAGAAAATAGGTGAAGACGAGAAGAGAGAGAAAGAGAGAGAGAGAGATAACCTCAATGCGTGAAAGGTATCTGCCCTCCGGGGGCGGCGGGATGCCCAATCTCTTCAAATCATCGAAGGGAATGGGTCTCCTAATTAAGAAAACAAACCGCTTCAAAAATCTAAAACACTCAATTACAGAACTTGTGAAACAGAGATACAGAGGAGAGAGAAACCATACAAAGGAGCTCGGAATGGCCTCTCTCTTCCTCCAAACCGAAGCTGCCCAGACTCTTTCTTCCCTCCCAAACCCCCTCCTGTTCGAATAACAAAAATCAGTGCACTGAGTATAATTCAAGCGATGAATCAATCAGAACATAAAGAAAGGAAGATTCATGTGAATTCACTTTGATCCAAGAGCATAATCAATCAAAATATGAAGAACCAGGAACCTAATCTCCTGGGAATCCATCCAGGCATCAGCTGCTGACGATTATAATCTACAATGATCTCGCTGTCATCGATGAGCGAGTGGTGGGCTTCCTGCATGATCCATTTTTTTAAATAACTTAGATAATCTGCAAACTTTTTCATAAAACATTACAGATGATATAGATCGTAAAGATTCAAACTTCAGAAAATAAAGAACCTTGTACGCACGGAGCATCTCTTGGTCTGTTTCAAACTCTACAAAGGCATATCCTCTGGATGCGCCTGTGACTGCAGGAAAAAAAACGATTGGAACTTCTGGAGTCGCCAAAGTTGTAAACAATGTGAAAAGGTAAAAATGTGATATGATCCTAGAGCAATATGAGAGGGCTATAAAGAGGGAAGAGGCTAGTGTATTTTGGGGATATGGAAGTTCCTTCAGGGTTGAGCCACCTTCTCTCCTCTTCTCTCTAGTTCCTTTACGGTTTAGATGACAGTAACGCTAATTTTCTATTCATGAAGAATCTTATTCTAATTCTCCCAGTAAATGGCAAACAAATACGCGCGAAAATTATGATCTAGATTGATGAGCACTATTTCTAAAGGTAAAACAGGACATCAAAATATTTTCATGAATGCCAGAAAGTATGATGGTACCATAGCGATACCAACCTCCTAGTTGGGGCTTGAATCTTGAATCCTTAACATAATAACTGATGTAGAGATTGAATAAAAGGATCAAGGAGATAGAAGAAGATATTGAAATTAGCTTTTTAAAACCATTTATGTGAAACTTACATCGTTGATGAATCCTCAAAGTTTATTAACAAATACCTATGTGCCTGACTAGTCGCAGATTCTTCACTCTCCCGTACTTTTTCATAGCCTAGAAGGAAGAATTTCATCAGAATTCTTATCACAATTCTTCATAGCATTTAGAACCCATAAATTCAGAAACCTCTCTGAGAGTCTCCTCGGTGGTAAAATGCGAGAGACGACCAACGAAGAGAGTGCGGTAGGGATCACCGATGACATTAGGATCGCCGAAAGGGTCATCTAGAACAGAACAGACCAAAAAAAAAAAGCAAAGAAAAGAACAGGAATGAAACTATTGAGCAGGAACCCGGGGGGAAAAATGAAGGAAATCTTCTCTATCAGAAAATAGAGATGATGAACGCATACATAATCCGGCAGATGAGCAGAGGAGCGCCCTGAAGACAGCGTTATCGTGAGTGAGAATATCGGTGCCGTCGATGCTTCCCGCCTGGATGGGGTGGTAAGACTCCGCGAAGAAGACCTTGTTCAGGTTATTCCTGCTCATCTCCACTTCCCCGGCTGCAGAAAGCCAGAAAGAGAGCGTTTTCTGAAGAGGGAAAACACTCAATTTCTTATTCTTCCTTTTCTTCTTATTATTCTTATTCTCTCTCTCTCTCTCTCTCTCCCCTCAAATTTTTTTCTTCCTCTTATTCACCATTGCAACCAAGAAACCCAATCTAGCAAGGTGTACTAATGTTACCCTAGGTCATGAAAAATGATAAGAAAATAGAGTAAAATTTAAAATATTATTTCCATTACCTGTATTACTGGATTGTTGGGTTCAGCTTTTAATCATTTTGACTTTAACTTGAATTTGTCCATCAAAGGTTCCCTTGACTTTGATATCATGTTTGTATGCTTGAAGCTTGATCCTTGGGCATGGAATTTGACTTGAGCTTGAGACCATTAGGCTTAGTTGACCTTGAGATATCAACAATTGCCTTGACCTAGAGAGTGGACTTTGACTTGGGCTTTGACCCTTAACAATAAGTTTCATTGACTTTGATTAATAAAATAGTTGAGTATGATCTTTTTCAAAAATCTAGTTCTATATGCATGAAGTAGAATAGAAAGAAATTGTATATTATGTGGTAGAAGCAAAGTCAATGAGTTAAGATTGAGATGAAGTCAATGCAACCTATGAAGTTCAGTATGATCCATGTGGAAACTCAAGATCTCTACCTTTTATACAGTAACGTATAGACCTTAAAAAAGTGAAAGAGAGAGAGTATTTGTAAAAATTTCATTGGTGTGGTCCTTGAGAAGATAGAGTCATGAGACGTGAGAACAATCACCAGTAGATAAAATCTAATAAAAATAACCAATACTAGGTATAGTAGGACAAGGCCCCTAAACATATAAATGAACAAACTCAAAAGGTTAACATCTTGGAACAAAATCAAGACACTCTCAGGTTGAATGATGGTGATTACCATACTTACATGGGTCACACTAAAGAAGGGAAATAAAAGCATGAGAAAGATATTGATAGAGCTTGGAAATACAAGGGTGTTCAAGCATCGATGACAACGTAGGGAGGAGTTCACCATGCTTATCAGATAGGCAAAACCCATTGGTAGATGATCTAGAACACAAAGTTTGTGCCTTTTCTAATGCCCATGACCAATCTTATTCTTCATTCTTGAATCTTGGAATCTATAATGAAAGGAAATAAGCCAATAGAGCAGAGTAAGGTTTGGATGAGTAACTAATCAAAAGAAGGTTGATGAAAAAATTTGGAATAAAAAGGACATCCAAATGTATAAAGAGGTAGGTGGATTAGACATGCCTTTTCTCACTCAAGACACACACGACCGTTTGCTATAAACTGAATATTAGAAATAAAGAGGGAAAAGGGGACAAAACAAGGAAGGTATACTTGACTCACGGGTAGATGCCCTAGAGTCAATGATTTGACAGGGGTGACAAGAGGAAAGAAAACTAGTGGCACGAGGTGTAGAGTGTATTGAAAATTTTCATTTATTAATTTAACTTCACCTGTCAACCATACTCTTCATGCATCATCATCATAGCCAAGGTAAAGGAGGGATAAGTACAACAACAATCAAATTTTCAGATTTTATTGGTTTTCCAACTTTCTCCCAACACTTTTAGACTAGTGTCTATGGTTATCACCATCCAAGACATAATCAAACACATATGAGATATAAGAATGACCATTATTGAAACAATGAACGATGCTCATATGGGGGATAGGAACAACTAATGTCCCATACATGACCTATGCTATCATGACCGTTGACATTGATGAGCAAGCTTTGTGGTTGTTGAAGACACAAATTTCAACTCACGAAATTACAAAAAGAATTCAAGTACACCATTGAGTTGAGGTCGAATTCACGAGGAATTAGGGTTTAAAAGCCGATGGATTTATTAACTTTGTAGAAATGCATAAAATTGAACAATGAAATTAGATAAAAACTATGAAAGTTATAGCTTATGAAAGAGGATGAGAAATGAATTCCAAAAAGTTCAAGAACACTTGAATCAGATCAAGAACAATTAAGAACTTGAAAAATGAAGGAAGTTATGAAAATTTGTCCAATTCATTTTAACTAGTGATCAAAACCTACTTATGCGTGATTTTAGTAAAATACTCATTTCTAATCTAGAAGGGATGAATGAACGGCTCAATTTACATTAAATCATGAATCTATCTACATTTTTGTCCAAATCATGCTTCTATAATTGAAGAAACAATCATTCACCAAGATTCAAACATAAATGGGTTTAGTTGGCCATTCATGGGGGATTTTTTGTTCACAAATGATTGAAAGGGCCATGGATTTCCAAAGGAATCAAGAAATTTAAAAAATGGATTTAGATTAAAAAATGGCTAATAATTCATCAATTGGAAACAATGATTAAAAATCACAATTGCAAGGCCTCAAATAGAGCCACATCACCCTAATTTGAGGAGAGGAGAGAAGAGAGAGAGGTGGGCCACAGAAAAATTATAATGTCCCAATAAATCTAGTTCAAATATTTAATGCCCAAGATTACAATGCATGGCGCAATCCAATTTGCCAACATTGAGGCTTGTGATCTCCATTTTCTAATCACAATCTGATGACTATATTCTTGAGATTCTAGAATCAATGAGAACTTGCCATGACCCCTCTATCGGTAACTGAAATTCAATGGCCATGATTAGATGACACAAATGGGTGATCAAGATGCTACCTAATAACATGCAATCTTAACATGATAAAACATGATTATTAATGCAAAATAAGGTATAAAATATTCCATTTATATGCATGTTATCATACTTTGAGTGCATTTCTATCATTCCATGCAATTTCATGTTATAATCTCAAAATGCGTTAATTTAGGGTTAATTATGATGAATTAAAGATTAAAGATTTTATAACCTATCTTTACATGAGATTATAAGTGGTTTTTAAAGTTAAATAATGAGAGAAATCATTTTTTATGAACATTCATTTAATTTTCTAAAGTTAAAACCTTAAAAGAAATGAATGCATTTTTGAAATAAGAATTAAATCTCTTGTTATTTGAATAATTTCACTTTTTAGAATGATAGATAATTAAATTTCAGATCAAATGAAAGAAATTTGGATTAATTTGGAGTTATATTTTGAAAGTTATGAATTTTCTAATTTTTTCCTGATTTTTCTAGATTTTTCCCATTTTATTTTCGATTTATAACGTTTAAAATAATTAAAAAATGATAAAAAGGGGGACTATTTTCGCGCGGGACCCACGTGGATGCGACGTGGCACGCAAGGCCACGTGGCAGCGCCACGCGGGCCCACGCGGCACCTAAGCGGCTTATATTTGTATCTATATTTTACATATTTTATATAGTGAGTTCAGCCTTCCGTAGATCGGAAGGGAATATTAATCCCTTTGAATCGTTGCGCCTTTTAAACTCAATCGATCGCTTTAATTTTTCCCCTGTGGGACTAAGTCCCACATAGTTTATTTGAGTGCAGGACACGCGGCTGAAATCAGGGCGTTGGATCACGATCGGAGCGCGCCGATCGAGTGGACGCGCGGTCCACCGATCAATCATCACGCTCATCAAATACATTTGAAGCGTTAGATCACGATCCAACGGGCGCCGTTTGATGCGTTTTATAACGCATATCGCGAAGATCAAATCGGAGCGTCCATTCAAGATCGGAAGGCTGAAATTAAATTGTAATGGTTCGCCGTTACGCGTGCATCTGGACCGTTGATGGAGCTTAAAATGCACCGATCGGACGGTTACGTCTAATTTTGTCTATAAAACGATGTTTTCTTCGATTTTTGTAAGCATTCTTGGATGATTTCGCTTAATCGACCCATCTAAAACCTTCAATCCTTGAATCTCTCACTTCTAATCTCTTCTAGACTCGATTCCGCCTCCACGGAGTGATTAAAAGTGAGATTTCGTCAATTGATCAAGGAGAATTTGTCTCTTGAACACCGAAGTTCATGTTTGAATTCACGGAATGAATAGCCGTCGATCCGGCAATCAATTGAATCAATTCGATCGTTATCTCAGGTTAGAAAAGAAGTTTTTCCTCTAATCTATCGTCATGTATCATCAATTGTTAGTTTACGATCTTAATTTAGCTTCATTTAGATTTTAATTTCGGTTTATGTTCTTCGCGATTTTAAAAATTTCGTCCCACTTCACTCCTTGATTTCTCCGCGATTACTAATCCAAATGGATTGATTTTTGATTCTGTGGATAGATCTTTGAGTTATCTTTCTAAATCTACCATTTTCCCTAATTTCTCACCTCAATTCATCGTCCAATTTGATCAATTTCCAAAAGATATCTCGAAAATACCTTAATTCCCTGTGGATTCGACCCTTATTTACCATTATGCCACTCAATTAGAGTTAAATTCCTAAAATTGGTAAGTTCGGTATTATTTTTGACACGAAACCGTGTGAAATCAACGACCTCGCGGTCTCGTCTCGTCACTACCATGTCGCTCATGTTGACACTATATGAAACCATCAGCCAATCATGGACCTCCATGATCCTTAGGGCTCTATGTGATGATTAGAGTCACAAATTTAATCACAACAAATCCAGCCACATGTCCCTACACAAAACTAAGTGTTAGTCCCACGTGGTGAAAGTTAATGTAACACATGTGTTGTACAAAAGGCTTTACATTAATAATATTTGGCGATCATGTTAATGCTAGTTAAGTCTCTCTTAATTGAGGTTTACATGGTGCCGACTTGTGCACCATGCATTTGCCATCTCGGCAAGTGGTGTGACAAACCGATTTAGTGCGGTCATTTAACACACGATCATTGGTTAAAAAAATTTATAATTTCTAACTCATGATGATTTATAGAATATGAAATCAAGTATAATGATGAGATCAAGTCGAACCATAGATCACACGGTTAACTTTTATCGAAGAGTTGACTTGGTCAAATGTAATTCTAATGAGGGTTTTTAAGAAATCAATATGATATATTATTAATATAAATAGTACTAATATATGAGAAAATATATTTTAATAATTTTGAAAAATATTTGGAGAAGAAAAGTCAAAAAACAAGGTCAAATCATTGACTTTGACCATATTTAAACTTTATGTAAAATCATAGAGGAAAAAGGTGAGAAAATATTACAAAAATTATATTTTTAGAAACTAGAGAGAAAAATGAGAATTTTGATATAAAATTTTTAATTTTTAGAAAAGAATTGAATTTACTATAATTTTTCCAAAATCAATAAACAAAAAATCACTAAAAATAAAGGTTTCGGTCAAAATCCTTAAATGGACTGCTCAAATGACATCCAAATCTAGAAAATCTGAGTAGAAAGTTTAAATCAAAGGATTCCAAAGACATTAAAATTATTCAATTTTAATTTTTATATTTATAATAATAGCCCTCGAAAGTCAACGCCCAAATTTGGATTGATTTTGAACGGTAATTGGTCAAACGAAAAATCAAAGAGTCAAACCTTTATGAAAATTGACGAATAAGATATTACAGAAAGCTGATTGAACAATAAATACAATGAAACCAAATTCGTGTCAATTGGACTTAAGATCAGGGAGAAATCCTTGTTCGTAAATCAGTAAAAATCCATGACTAAATTTGGGCGAAATGACAAAATTTCTGATTCCTAAACTCTAATTGGTGGCGTACGACCCCCGTCGCCACCAAGACACGATACCACGGCGCCGGAGGAGCCCTTTTGCGCGCGCGGATCTATCCGCTTATCTTTATTTCTATATTTCTTTATGATGAACTTTTTGACCCGCACGTGTTTAAGCGGGTCCTCGCTTATTTCCCTCTTCCTTTTATGCTTTCGGGTGGGTTCTTCCCTTTTCGGGATCCCATTCGTGAAGCCTTTTCTTTTGTGAACCTTTGTTTTCTATGAGTATTTTGGGTTTTGGGTTGTGGGCCTCAAGTGGGCCCTTTCCCCTCTCGGCCCATTACGGGCTCTATAAGAGGGGAAGGGACCCCCCCACAAACCCTAGCCATCATTTGAAGAAAGAAAGGAGTGATCTCCCTCTCAAGTGGCTGCTCAAGGAAGGCCGGGGAAGGAGTCCAACCGCCGCCGCGCCGCACGCCACGCCGCGCCGCGCACGCCACTGTGCCGCCGCCGCCGCACGCCATTGTGCCGCCGCCGCTGCCGCCGCGACGACCGCCGCCACTCCTTGCCCCGGCCACGGTTCTTCTCCGCTGTCATCGCGACGCCGTCGTCCTCCAGCCACCGCCACCGCCGCCGCCGCCTCCGAACCGCCGCGCCGCCATCATCTCCACCTCCATCTCCATCTCCTGTCATCCCCAGCTTCACCTCTGGCGAGAGCATCTCCTCCACGGACCTCACCTTCCGCTCATCCCTTCCACCCCCATCTCCAGCCATTCCCGCTGCCCAACCTTCCCTGCATTCCAGCGATCCACCCCGTTTCCCCCACTGCCATTCCCAAAATCTCACCGTCATCCTCTTCCCTACTGCATCTTCCCTGCAGAACGTTTCCTCCGACCTCCCTTCCGCCATTCCCGATTCCCATCCCGATCCGTCACCCAGCAAACATCTTCCACAACACCCGATTCCCCTGCCATCCCCTCTGCGACCTCAAGCAACCCCGAAATTCCGCTCACAAGTTCCCCGTGCATCCTCCCTTCCCTCTCCGCCGTCCAATTTCCTCTCCACGACCACTCTCGCTCTCCTCCGAAACAGCTATCTCTCTCCTCCGAAACCACCCTCTCTGTCCCCCACTCCCAAATTCTTGTTGACCGATCTTTCCTCGCACCCGCCGATCGCTCTTCCTCAACATCCTCTCACGGGATTCAATCCGCGATTTCACCCTGTGATTCCCGCACAAAATTCGCGAGGTCGTTTCCTACCAAAATTCTCCTGCACCTTGCGCGCACCCTCTCCCTCTGATTCATCTTCATTTCCTGATTCGCCCGCGATCACCTGCGACAGAATTCGCCCTGCGAATTTCAGCCGGAATTCCAGTTGGAATCCGCCGTGAAGCTCTGTTGGAGACCACCCCTCCTTCCTTCTTCCCCTCTCTGATCCCTCATCCTTCCCATCCCGTAACCTGCCGAAATTCAGTCCAACACTCCGACGGAGTAACTTCCGTCGTTCAGCGGGATACCGTCACCCTGCGGAACTCCTCTCCATCGCCCTGCGGATATACCCGAATCCATCGCCTCACAGAAGCCATCGCCTTCGACAACCCGTTGTCCGCCTCCTCCAGCCAGGCCGAATTCTCCCCCACGCTCGGTCACCTCTCCCTGTCGACATCAATACTCGCATCGCCTCTCCCTCTCGCGCAAGCCGACTTCCTCCCCTAACCGAGTCAAATCTGCGTCGTCGCCCAGACGACGCTCACCCCTGGCCCTAACGATCCCCTCCGTCGCTCAGCCAAATTCCCCCTTCACCTGACCATCCCTCCAATGCCGTTCTTACCGCGCGCCGAACTTCATCCCCCTTCCGTAATTCTTTGATCTGACCGACCGCTACCCACCGCTCCTACCTAAATTTTCGCCTGATTACCCACATTCGTGCCCGGCCGACTCCCCTGCCGAATTCAGCGAAGCGCCTGCGGCACGGTCGCCTTCCCGCATCTTCGATGACGCCAAATTTCATCCGATCGCAGGTTGCGTAGGCCGACTGATCGGCAGGCGGGGCTCGCGATCATTGACTACTTCCCTCGGATGCCCCGCGCCCTGGTCAACAATCCCTCCCCCCTCTTATTCGAATTGGCGCTGTGCTCTTCCCGGGTCAAATCTGCTCAGCTGTGGCCTGCATTTGTTCGCCCATCGCATTGGGCCAGCCCCGGTTCGTGTTCGAATCCCTGAGCGCCCGCGACCGCCTTTCGCGCACCCAATTCCTCTACGCCCCCGGGTAGGCTTGGATCAGGCGTCGTCCCGTTCAGCTGCCCCTCAGTCTGCTCAAGCTGCGCCCGTCGTCGTGCTTATCACCCCGCATTCGTACATCACGTCATGGGCTCCTTAGCATCTACCGTGACATTGATCCGGCCCGCTACTGTCGTCCGTTCGTGCGGCACACGAACGATCTCCCTCGTCACAATCCACCGGGCACCCCGCCCCGCAGGTTAGCTTCAACCCCTCTTTCAAAGTTAATTACTTTTCGAGCGGTTTCCTTTTACTCGTCTCCACCGACGTCGGACGACGTAGATAGGATAGTACGACTATAGGTTCGAGATTTCTGACGCATACGTCAGGTCCGACACCAAGCGTGGGCTGTAGCTACCTGGCTACTCCACAACGAGCGACTTCCACGCCTCCGGACGTGGATCGAGAGGATCTCACCCTACCCATCATCGCGAGTTTCCCCGGGTTACCCGGAGTCGGCTTCGCTGACCGGCACGCCTGCCTGCACTTAGGTTTAGGCTAGAGATCGAATTTAGGGTGTAGGACTCGCCTACCCGTAGGTTAGGTTTGATCGGCTATCCTTAGTCATCCTCAGCTCCATTGATCAGGCACGAGGGTTTTCACCCTACCACGTCCTGCATCACTAATTACCTATCCAAATCTAATCTAAACTATCTAAATTGTAAGGATTACAAAGGAATCACACTACTAACCAGATTGACGCCAAGATTGAGCCTCAAATTGCTTTGATTATTGAGAATTTCTCTGATTCCTTCTTCGTCGTGATTTCGGTGTTGAAGGGGCGATTTTCAAACGTTTTCTCACTATGATTCGTGATTAACTTGCCTCAATCCATGCGCGATTGAGTCTATAGCGCAAGAGAATCATGAAGAACTCAAGATCTTCATTTAAAAATGGTTAATTTTTTCACGTTTAATCAAGAGTTATATTTCTGTAAGAGAGAACATTGATTTATAGAAGAATTCCCGCTTGATATCCGGTCTGTCCTTTTCGCGTAAAGACCTTGAATGGCTACGACGAAGCCACGTAACGCACGATAAGTGGACCACGATCCCCACAATACGGCCCCACTTCCTCCTTGATTTTCGCCATTTTAATATTTAAAAATTCATGAAAAATCATGAAAAATTATAAAAAAATAGTTAATCTTAAAAAATTCACAACTTCATTTCTAAAACTCCTTTTTGCATGAAATTTTATTCATTGGATCGAGAATTTGATCTTCTTTAAATATATGCCCTAAAATAAAACATTAGACATAAAACATAATTATGAGTGAAATAATTTCTAGTTGACTTCTAAAGTCAGCTAAGGTAATTCCTTTTTTTCACTCTTCTTTTTCTTCCTCTATTTAAACCTTCATGCATTCACTTAAGTCCTAAAATATTTCAAACCAAAATTTTAGATCAATAATAAGTGGGTTGACACTTGAAAGGGTCAAACACACTTAAAACACATAAGAATGCTCAATTGATAAAAAATATGGAATTAAGTGATTTGGCATTAAATTGAAGAAATTTCATTTTAAGATGATAACATGCATCACATAGACCAAAATTATGCATTAATAACATTTAATCATGAAGAAAATAAGAATTTAATATGAATGTTATCATGGTGCCACCTAAGATCCACATTGCATCTCCTTTGCACATCACGTAGGAAATGCTTGGCATGATGTTTGGATGTCACCTAAGCTAGGTGGCTACCACCCTTCATTAGCTAGTTAGTTGGCATGTCACCACTTAGGAGTGCTGCCATGTTAATATGGCAAAATGTTTTAGAAAATTTCCCTTTAAAATGTGGAATCTTAAAATCACAAAAATTCATATTAAAACCAAAAAACTAAAAAAATTCAAATGCACACACAAAATTTTCATGTAATTCATAAATCCTCATTTCGGAATCGACATATTTTATTTGTGTCAAATTTTCACCAAATTGTTCTATTTTCAGCCTTCTTTTCTAATTCCAAAATATGTGAGGAAGAAATCATTCCAATGGTAGGCCTTTGTTTTCAAGAATTTTTGGCTCAATCACTTGTCTCATTTTGTTGTTCTTCATAATTTCTTTTGATTAAGCCTTGAAATAGTAAAAACTCGATAAGAGATGACCATTACAAGCTTATTTGACCTTGGGAAAGGTTCAAACATGAAAATTTTACTATTTAATCTCTTAGTTATACAAAAATGGACAATGCATGCTATATGATATATAAAAATTAATAGAAAATATGATAACATGCAGTAAATTGGTGCCAAGTGTGCGTTCAAATGGTTAGTTATGAGGGAATTCCTTTGAGAATAGCATGTTATGAGACACATGGGAGACAAGTGTTGGGTTTAATTTCTATTAAGTCGACCTAATGGATTAGCTATCATTTAATTCAATTATCTTAAACAAGGGGATTAAAACATTCAGTTATGTGTTTGGAGGTTATTCATGTGTAGAGACAATTAAATCAGTTAATAATCAATAATGGGCTGACTAATTATTGATTTAGAGGCTTAAGCTCCCCTCATTCTTTGTAACAGGAGGCCATAGTCCACTTGAGTAACCCAATGCTTATAAACCTCTAGATAGATTCTCATTTCTTCTAGAGATCAAGTGGTTATCTTGGGGATATTCAAGAATACTATTCTCCACTCAAGAAATCTACAATGATGAAGAATCATCCAATGAATTCAGGTGTGAGTTTATTGATGTTTTATGTATATGATAATGCTAATGAATATAAGATGCAACTCAAAGTTTCTAAGAACAAGAACTTGCAAATGGTTCGTCAATGAATCGTTTTAAAAATGACTTAATCTCAGCCATTCATCTGATAAGTTATAATAGTTGAAATTAAAAGCAACCGTTGGACTCCCTTGGACACATGTACTCATCCAGAGCGTCCGATGAAGATCAAACGACATGCGATATGTGGTGTTTCTTCTTCACGCGTGATGTGGAAAAATCTTAGCGCTCTATCTTGGATTGAACGGACATGACTGAAACATAACGATTTGCATCCAAGCATTTCATAAGAGCTTTTGATCGAAGATGAAACATGAAATCCAATGGATACTCCCAAATTTGCCTATTTATATGCATGTTCTTCAACGAAAAATGTATTTTTGGATGTTTCAAGCTATCGAATTATTTAGACATTTCAATCCTTCAATCTCTTGATTTCTTCCTCTTATAGATCGATTTCTGCATTCAGGGAGGGCATACAATTAAGATTTTGTCCAAAGAATAAGGAGAAATCGCCTCTTGAATGCCAAATTTTGTCTTCGAAATCACGGATTGAAAAAGCCCTTGATCCGACGATTGATTGGATGATTTCGAGAGCGAATTTGGTTTAAATTGTGTGTTTTCCTCCTAATATTTATTCTTGTATCATTATCTTTCAATTTCAAATCATAGGTTAGTTCAATTTTAGATAAATGTTTGGTTTTCTCTCTCCTCACAATCGATTTTCTATCTAATTTTTTTCTTTGATTCTCTGTGAATCTTAATCCAAATAGAGTGATTTTTGATTTTGTGGATTCGTGTTTGACTTCTCTTTCTAAGATTACTAAAATCCCTAATTTATCACTTCAATTCTTTGTCCAATTTTAGTTGAATTTGAAGAACACCTAAAAAAACATGAATTCTCTGTGGATTTGATCCTTATTCACCATTATATTATTGAATTCTTGATTTTTATCTTAAATTGGTGAGTTTAGAAATTATTTTGAAATATCTCCGTGTCCTTTCAACGACCACACGGACGTGTCTCGTCGGTCTCTAAGTGTAATGACAATCTTTTATCTATGAATATATTTTCTATTTTCTCTTGAAAAGCCATAGGATTCTTTCAACATAAGGGGAGAAAAATTGTAGAAAAAAATCTCAAAATAACCATCCAATGCACTCTAAAGTTCAAGTTTTTTGAGTTCTTATCAATGACCCTAATATCTCTATGATTTATATTTCATTGTTAGTCAATTCAAATGCACCAAAATATGAATAAATATATGTACACACATATACTTAAATTGTGAATATAGATTATTTCTATCATGCAAGTGCACATGCATGTGAAGTTTAAGGTTGTAAATATGACCAAAATAAATACAATCTATCCGTTCGATACCTTTCACTAAATGTTGTTTGTCTATACTATACGACGGCGACCTCATCTCATGTTTGACTTTGACTTGAAAATATCATTAGCATCCTATTTACATATATACCATGTGAAACTATACAAAGGATGAAGTAAATGTTCGTCTACTTTAGTCACATGCGCTAATCTTTTTATTTTCATTTGATCATGCAAATGTTCATTCAATCTAAAATATGTTCAATAATCTAATTTGTAAAAAATCAAGATAATTGCTATTGGCTGATAATTTGATCAAATACTGACTATTAAGCTGTAATAATGGCTGATAGAATTTTGTTCTAGCATTTAAATTGTGGATAACCGCATTAGTTTTTCTATGTCCATTCATCATAAATGTTATTTAGTATATAACTTTTTAGTTATTTAGCTTCATTATTTACTATCCTGCCACCCGCCAATTTCATATTTCCGTTTCCCGCGCAATGCAACAGACTATTTATCACCTCCTCGTGATCGACACCGCAAAACGGCGAGGGAAATCGAGAAGTCTGCTCGCTATAATCCGAAAATTAGTTTACGACAGAACGACGGATCTCGCTGACAAAATACTGCCGAAGAAAAGTTTGCAGGTGCGATCCATTTGTTCGTTTAATTTACCTTATATTCATTAAAACCTGGACAAGTTGGAATCAGCAAATAAATTTTTGTTCCAAAATAACAACGGAGGAAATCGAGAAATCTGTTGTATATGACCCAACATCGGTTTTCTTCAGTTCAACGAGGGATTTCGTAAACAAAAGACTGCCCAAAAATCTAGTATGCATTTTTTTTTCTCCAGTTAATTAATCAATCCCTCGGGGAAAAATCAGATGCGTACGATCCGAAAATCAGCTTTCTCCAGTTATACGATATTCGATATCGTGTTTCCTCTGAAAATTTGGTCTAGACATTAGGATTCCTCGGATTGACCGAAGAATTTCCCGGAAATGGTGATTAGGATGTTCAGCAAGGCAATTTCCTCGTCAGCAGGATCTGTCTTCTTGGATAGACGCGCGGAGCTCTTCCGGAGTAGCCGCCTCATGCAGGATCCCATCTCGGCGTCCAGCGGAGAATCAACTGCCACGCAGAGCGCGAAGAACCACTCACAATCGTCGCGCGTTAGAGATCCCGCGGATTCGAAAGCTCTCACGCGGTTTCTCAGATTCGCTGCTCTGGCGACGGGATCTAAGTTTAGAATCGCGGTGAGAGTAGGAGAGTTTTTGTTTGATTCTGAGGTTTGAGAATCTTCTCGTAGGTTGATGGGATTGGATGAAGGCTCCAGCTTTGAGAAGGCCTAATTAACAGAGGAAGTATTAGTTCATCGGGATCCGTGAAAAAGGAAAAACACAGATGAAAAACCCAGATGTTTGTAGGAGAATTTAAATATGATCATCTTCGTCTTTTGATTAGTCGGTTTCGAGATGTAAAATCATCTCTTGTCTCGCCAATCTAAAATTTCAAATACCGTTCGTGAATTAGAGTCAGGATCATTTCAACTGTTTAATTTCATCTTCTTTTTCGTGAATTAGAATAAGGTATCTCAATAAAATCAGGGGTCTCTTTCAAACTCACGAGTCATGATCATCCCACCTATCTTAGCTTAATCAAATGCCTTTTTTGAGAATTAGAATCAAGTGCCTTTCTCAGAGCCTTGATCATCCAACAGGGCTTAATTTCTTTTTCTTTTTCGCGAATGAGAATCAAGTGCCTCACTCAATTTCATGATCATCCCACGGGGATGAATAAAATTTTCTTTTTCATGAATTAGAATCTAGTGCTTTTCTCAGACTAATGATCATCCCAGCAATCAAAAACTTACCTTCATTGACATGAATAGCATCGGTAGTCTTTCTCAAACTCATCAACAAGTTTTAATTTCTCCTTCGTGTTTTAGTGAATTGCAATAACCTACTTAACCTAAAAAATATAAATCAAAACCGAAACTCAGAATTTACCTGTCTAAGATGAGAAAAATCTGAAAGAAACTGATCCACCCATGTTTTTGATGGCCTCAGATCTTCCGGGCACTTGGCGATCTCGGGAATCTTAGGCATATAAGGAGTCTGTTCGCCGCTCAGTTTTTTACTGTCCACCTTGGCGCTCTTCACCTTTGGCATCAGAGCAGCTTCCCACCTACAATAAACCCAGATAGCTAGTTGAATTCTATGCTTTCAGTCAATGTGCAATCAAAGCCACAACAATCTGATCCATCAAGAGATCAATCAGACCCACATGCTTAATTACCTCACACGTCTGAGATACTCCCAGCCATCTTGAGGCGGCCCAGATTCATAATCTGGCTCCCCATCTACTACAAATGCAGGGCGTTGGATGCTATAATAATCATCATCGTCGTCGTCAACATCATCATCATCATCATCATCATGTTCTTCCTCCACAGATATACAGCTCTCCTTATTCCAGTCCTCTCCAGGTATATCTTCCCCTTGCCTTTTCAAAATTGGGTCGCCTGAAATCAAGAATTTCAAATCAGTTTCAATTAGATCTTAATGTTCATTTTAGGAATGGGGTAAGCTTACTCTTGCCTACAGCATGCTCATTCTTCCTCTCCCATAACTTCCGATTCTCGATTTTCTTCATTGCCTTCTTCTGATCATTCTCAACCAGTTCATCATACTCTTGCGAAACCCTACATTCGAGTTCCTGACGAATTTGACTCCATGTCTTCGCCTGTTCATGCGCATCAACAAATCTGAGAGCTTCTAGGTCGGATCTGGTGTACTTTCTGACAGCCCTGTTTCTATGTGTTCCGTACTCTCTATAAGAATCAACAGTTGTCGAGTTCGCAGAAGGTAAGGTTTCATTCATTTCTGCAGCAATCACGGAGGAAGCTCCGGAGACTACCGGTTCTTCGCCGTTCTCCATCTCGAGGGGAGTCCGTGGAGAGAATGGTAGACGAGATTAGGGTTTCGTTGCCGCAGTTAGGACTGGGCAATCGGAAGCGGTCGATTTGCCGCCCTGTTTCCTTGCTGCGGAGAATTTTAACTCGTTTGACCATCGAAGCAACTTTTCATTATGTTTATGGCCTACATACGTTGTCGTATTTTCTTGAAATTTCGGCTGCTAAAAAGCAATCATTTTTTCTTTATAAATGCGAAGGTAAATAAATAGATTCTCATGGATGGTAAATACAAAAAAATACGTTCCCCTGTATATTAAATATGATCATTCATGGGGAAACTTTCATCTGGATGATTATTTGTAAAACTGCAGGCGATGGTGGAATTAAGAGAATCTTTTGGAAAAACCAACGTCTTGGGAGGATAGGATCAAGAAATTTTTGGACTAAGGGTGAGCTGCATGCTGTGAGCTCATTGTTCTTTGTGATTACTGGCATGAAGTTTCTTTTGTCAACCATTACCATGGGTGTTTGAGCTTAAAGGTAAGAGCCTGATTTCCAATTTAGTTTATTTCTGGGACACTTGACATGGGAAGATAACATTCTTAAGCCATAATAAAATAACTAACTTAGAGGTGTGAGAGCTTGGGTGAATTAGGAATTACTTAGGCAAAAAACTTGCATAAATATCCTAGAAAGCTGATTTACCTGATTTCCTAGAAAGAATTGAGACTGATATAAATATTTTACAAAGCGACTGTAAAAATTGATAACTTAGGGATATGTACTTGAAATAAACTTCATAAAATTCCCTGATTTCCTAAAATTTTGGAATTCATATGCTTAAAATGCAAGAATTTGGCTTTGAATTTAATAATTGTTTCATCCTTCACATATGCATAGATAGTCCTAGCATATCTGACAAACATTTCATCATAACCAACATGCCATCAGTATTATCTCGATCACGAAAACCCACAATAACATGTTGATAACGTGTCATTGATACATTCATTTTCATCATTATAAATGAATTTTAACACACAATTCTTGTTAATATAATGCATGTTATCATGTTTTTTATGATATTTTTGCATTAATTATTTTATTCAACTCATATACTCAACTTGCATCTATTTAGTGCTAATTTGGTAAAAAAAAATGTCCTATCATGCATCATTCTTTTCAATTACTTATACTATGATACTAACCCCATTTGACTCTTTCAAAGTCAAGTGGTTGAATTCTCACATTTTCTATGAGTTATGTAGATGTAGGGACATAGGTATGCAAGTAGGAAAACATGAATATAAATGACGATAAGAGGAAAGAGAAAACAACTCTATACTAAATTTGAACAGCAAGCCAACCATATTTATATGAAATATGGTAAATAAGGTTAGGATTTTATAGACGGATCATAAGGTTTTTAGGATGATTCAAAATTAATTTAGAGTTAATATTGGGTCAACCTCCTTATTTTTAAGGAGGTTAGACCAAGCTTAAATTTTACTAAATGAGATCTTAATTTTTTCTCATGATTTTAGATATTTTTGGATAAAAAGATAGAGGATTAAATTCTTGATCCAATGGAGAAAATTTTGTGAAAAAGAGTTATATTTTATGAGATATTTAATTTCTAAGTTTAGGGATTTTTTTAGATTTTTTTTGGAATTTTTCTGAATTTTTAGGGACATTTCAGATTTTGAGCATATTTATGAAAATGCTACTCCGATTTTTAAAGTGAAAATTTATAGAAATACCCTTCCGATTTTTGAAGTTAGAAATTTAGAGAAATGTCACTATTATTTTTAAAGTGAAAATTTATAGAAATGCCCCTCTAATTTTTGACGTAAAAAATTTACAAAAATGCCGCTTTGTACTATCTTAATCAAAGATTAGGATATCTCTAAATTAAAATCATCACATCTCATGATCTAGATGAAGTTTGAGCTGAAATTTTATTTCTAGATTCATATTTTAACCCTCTATCCATCCATACCGTCTTTTTTCTTTCATTTATTTATCTACACCTGCTGGTTACCTCGCTCCTAAGCCTTCTTTTTATCGTTACCCGCTGCCGCCCTACAACTCGCGCCTTCTTTATCATCGCCGCTCCCGCTCGCTCTCCCTACAGTCTCACTCGTCAGGGGCCTGTTTATAGTCCTGGTTCACACTACTTACGAAAGTCATCGTTAGGTGCGCTCGCTATATTGGTATGTTCGCCTTTTGAATAACAATAGAATGGATTGTCATTTTTATTTTTCTCGAGATTGGCTCAGGTGGTTAGTTTAATAGAGAAGAGAATAAACGAGCAAGTAATATTTAGAAAGATTCTTCTTTATCGATGGTGATCGGTCATGGTATCCATAGCCTTGCATCTTTTTCGGCCAAATCTAGATTTCATTTTGCTTCTCTCGGTCATAAATAAATCTTATGGATCCTTGGGATTGGTGGATTCGTTAATATACTTGAGTTGCAGACCCTAGTTAAAGCTAGGGGTAGGGTAACTTGCCTTCTACTGATTCGTTAATATACCCTTGGATCAAAGAATCGAGATGGAAAAAAATGATTATAATAATTGAACTCTTTTACCCCTCTTTACACTCAAACCCTAGAAACCCACCTATCAAAGCCTTTATTTTCTCTCTCCTTACGTTTTTTGGCTCTCTCTTAGCATCAAGCTACTAGAATGAAAGGGAGAGGAGGTCAAGGCCTAGGGAGGAGCATTTTTTGATGCTCAACCTTGTAGTGGAGAAGGGAGCAAGCAAAGATCGTGATCGGAGTGGATCAAGCATCACCCGGCCTAGGACGGGCACACCAATGGGGTTTATGCAAAGATCTAGATTGGATTTTGGCTTGGGAACATCTCCATATATAGTAGACATATATTTTCTTTTATTTTATTTTTCTTTTTATTTTTCTTTTTCTTTTATTGTAGTAGCTTTGACATCATCTCCGCGTGCATATCTCACTCTCACCCTTGCCTTACATTTATCCATTGCTATTGCCATCTATTTTTTCATCTTTCCATCATATTATCTCTATTTTAATCTCTATTAATCTAATTATCTCATCTATTTTCTAATTTCTATCTTAATTCTAAGATAAACTCAAAATTATCTTTCATACTCACCTCCACGTACTCCATTCCAACTCACACATCTTCCTCTGCCCTCATCTTTATTTTAAACACATAACCTCATTACTTTAGCTCCTTTTTTATTCGACCCTTGCTGACATTATACTAAGTAAGGATCTATATTTTATTGCATGAAATTGACGCACAACAATGACGAAAAACATACGCGATCGAGTTCATCACATGTAAAATAAATATAATATAAATTGAACATATATTTTCTTTGACAGTTTAAATGAGGGAGGTTAATTGATAAAACAAACTAAGTCTAAGTGATGAGTAATGGATTATATTTATTTGGGTGGATATAAGTCTAGTGTTAGGAGTGTTTTAGCTATAGCAAGGGTAAAGACGAATTCCATGTTAATCATGCTCAAGCATGCACAATTATGGGATAGATAACTTCGTAAAGCTTGATTTAAAAAGATCATGCACCCAAGTACTCCTCGGAACCCAATGCAAAGTTTCCATCATGGAGTATGGGAGAGATTCATCATGATTTTTCTGGAAAAATGTAATTATACCTTGATAATTTGTTAGGTTGTGAGGGTAGGCATTGTGGCTTCTCCCTCACATGATGATGTTGTTGACGAGAATGTAGGAAATTCTTTATTTAATATTTCTTTATTCAGACACACAATAGATTTTCAAGAAACAATATTCAAGGTTCCTTTGGAAACATGTGGGATACCCCTCTCAAAATCTCATTTGTACCAATGACTAAACACAAAAGGCACCCCATGTAATCCTAATGTGCTTAGGGAACAGAAAAATGTCTTGATGGATTGTTGGATCCTTGATTTGATGATTCTATTGACAACCACAACCGTTGATTATTATCGTGATCATAAAAAATTCCCACTCAACTGTTATCATTGATTGGATTGCTAGATTGACGATCCAATGATTGATCAACTATACCAATTTTTGTGGCAATTTGATGTAATTCGATGGCTATAAATCATATTAGTCTTAAAAAATGTGTACACTTGATTGTTGATCTGATCGTTGCACATCATCATGGACAACACAAGTCTATCTAGACACCAAGCATAGTTGATGATCTTGAAGTTGTTTACACATTTATACCCACAACCTACATATTTGTAAACCAAAAAACCATGACTTGATAGAGGAATTTAGGTTGAATAACTTTTCTATGTCAATCCTCAAGGATTTTAGGAGAAAGATAAAAAAGAGAAAAGTCTCATAAGTCAACTATGAGAGTTGATAAGGAAATGGAGAAGAGTTGGTTGATTTTTTCTAAAGTACTAGTAATCCTAAGAAAAAAGAAATATCAAAATTGGAACCTCAAGATTATAAATATTAAGCTAAAGAACTTATAATCAAGTCTACCCACAAACTTATAATTCAATCCACTCACGCTCTAAGTCAGTGGCCCCACTCCTTCACTATCGCTCATCTTGTCTCCCAAGAAATCACTCCAAGAGCTCCCGTTACCGCTCTCTACTACCTGAGAGTTGGCTTGCCCCTTAGAAGTCCTTGATCCTCATCATCGATCCATGCATGCTCTAAGAAGGTACCAAAACCTTGATCCCACATGATCTTACAAGGTAGGAAACAAATGCACTTTGAGTTGACTATCAGATCAACCCACCAAAATGGTCATTAGTCGAGCATTGTCTCACGAAAAGAGTCTCCCCTCACCCTTATGGTTAAGTATGAATCGCATAGAGTCCACACAATGTATATGAGTGGTTTATAGCTATTCATAATTCTTAATGTAACATAAATATAAATAAAATTCTCATACTTAACTAAAAGGAAATAAGTAGATGCTCATAAATATAAGTTGTTGGAGTAAAGCTCAATAAGGCTTTTTAGAGGCATTAGTCCCACATTGAACATATTCTCATTTTTAGAGGCATTAGTCTCACTTCTCTCTGATGGATATTATGTAGCATAATATCCAATCACACTTTCATGTATCTTTTTTATGTTCATTGAAATGAAATTTATTCATTGTCAATCATGTGTGATAATTGGAATGAATTTCATGAGCATATGCAATGACTAAGTGAATTATGAAAAGATCATAATACAGTGATCACTAGTCTTGGAACATATGTTCTAAACATTAATGTTCGTGAGATATTCATGAGGGACATATAATTATAAAAAAAACACTATGATCTGACTCATATGATGAGTACGACTCATCTTGTAGCCATCGGTGTGGAAACACTAAGCATAGATAGTAGGTACTCCTCAGAGAAAGAGTTCACTGAATTGATCCATATGAATCCCTAAATAGTAATTAAACCTAATTGTCAATGAGGTTGATTTATGTCACGGTTATGTGATCCTTCGACTTGAGAGACCAAAAACATCTTGTGGATGGATAATCGTTTTTTGATTATGACTTACGAATCCCTAGCCACGAGATATCTAAAACGTCATATGTTAGATACAATATGAAGTCCATGGAGATGTATTTGAGGAGATTGACTCAAGGAATGAGATGCGATAAAATCCTTGGCCAAGGTAGTAGAAATATTAGAGAAGAATTTCTCGATGATTTCTTATATGCATTAGAACTAACTTGAGTGATCGATTAGGATTTGATAATTGACCAAATCCTTAGTCATTTGTGAGTCTCGTACGAATGAAGGATTATACATACATGGTAATCGATGATGAAAAGGTTCCATAAGTGAGTGCTTATATACTCTATATCTCCTAGAGTACGTGGTGTAGCTTGGCACCTAACGAGTTGGCAACTCAACCTATCGATTGGGTTAAATCGATCCTTGATTAATTAATCTATATGTTGATGTGGATAATTAATTAAGTTTGACCAATAAAGTGTTATTTGGTCTATAGAGTTATTAACTAGTGAGATATATGGACCTAGAGGGTCACACACATAAGGTCTATGGATGTTGGTGGATATACACTTAATTAGGAGTGTTTTTCTGAAAAATCTTCATAGCAAATGTCTATCAATAGGGAGAGAATGACCACAACTCAAGGAGCCCATGCAAGCTTTATGAAAATTCTGTCCTTTCTTATATTTCTCTCTTGGTGAAGGGCTTTGAAGAGGAGATCCAACCATCAAGAGATCGTGTAGATACCGCTACAGGCTAGACACTTGAATATCTTCAAGAACTCTTTCAAGGGAACCCTATAAGTATGTTTTTCATAAATACTAGATGATATGATCATTTATTCTTGGTGCCTCGATGTTTGGAATAGCCGATTCAATGTATTCCACTACATTTGATATTTTGATAAAAATTTTGTAAAGTTTATCGACCTCAGATTCTAACACTCTCTTCTATATAACCATATATGTACTTGTTGTTTCTATTTATCTATTATAGTTTTCTCTCTCTACATGATATCAGAGCCACGTTCCTGCTAGGCCTTATTATTTTCTCCCTCTAAACCTAATATTTTACCATCATTACATTCCTCATTTCAAAACCCCTCACGCCTTCTATTTGTGTCGATCAAACATTGTTTGGGCCTCCTTACAACTTTTTACCCTTTCTTGCATAGGGATATTGATGGATATTATGTGCCTTAAAAGCCAATCATGTTTTCATATTTCATTTATAATCATTGAAATGAAATTTTATTCATAGTCATTATTGGGTGATGTTTACAATGAAGTCTATGAGCATATGCAATGACCAAGTGAATTATAATGAGATCATAATATAATGATCACTAGTCTTTAAACATATCTTTTAAATATCCTATTCGTGGAATATTTGAGAAGGATGATAAAATGCAATCTTAACATGATAAAATATGATTATTAATGCAAAATAAGGCATAAAACATTCCATTTATGTGCATGTTATCATACTTTGAGTGCATTTCTATCATTCTATGCAATTTATGTTATAATCTCAAAATGCGTTAATTTAGGGTTAAGTATGATGAATTAAAGATTAAAGATTTTATAACCTATCTTTACTTGAGATTATAAGTGGTTTTTAAAGTTAAATAATGAGAGAAATCATTTTTATGAACATTCATTTAATTTTCTAAAGTTTAAATCTGTAAGAAATGAATGTATTTTTGAAATAATAATTAAATCTCTTGTTATTTAAATAATTTGACTTTTTAGAATGATAGATAATTAAATTTCAGATCAAATGAAAGAAATTTGGATTAATTTGGAGTTATATTTTGAAAGTTATGGATTTTACAATTTTAGGGATTTTTTCCGGATTTATCCGATTTTATTTTCGATTTAAAATGTTTAAAATAATTATTTAAATGACAAATTGGTTAATTTTTCGCGCGGGTCCCACGTGGATGCGACGTGGCACTCAGGGCCACGTGGCAGCGCCACGCGGGCCCACGCTGCGTATTTATTTATATATATTTACATATTCTATATAGTAAGGTATTCAGCCTTCCGTATATCGGAAGGGTATTCGACCCTTAAACTGCCTTACATTATATACCGAAGAGTTTCGTTAATTTTAGCCATGTGGGACTAATCCACACAGTTATCTTCATTTCAAGCGACGTGGCTGACGGAGGAGCGTTGATCGGGCGGAGCGCAGAAAATCCGCGCGTCGATCGCGTGGACACAGACCACCGATCATTTGATCGTGCACGTGGCTTTAATGTGGAGTTATGACGGCCACGATTTACCGCGCAGAAATGCATCATGATCGTCGGATCATGATCCAACGAGCGGAAGTTGATGCGTTTTATAACGCACATCGCGAGGATCCATCCGGAGCGTCCATCGGCAATCTAACGGCCATGACATTTTCATAACGTTTCGTATTGATGCGTTTAATCTGGATAGTTGATGTGGATTAAACGCATCAATCGGACGGTTACGCCCAATTTCGGCTATAAAACGAAGTGTTCTTCGTCTTTTGTAAGCATTCTTGAGGGATTTCGCTTAATCGACCCATCTAAACCCTTCCTCTCTTGAATCTCTCACTTGTATTCACTTCTAGACTCGATTTCGTGTCCACGGAGCATTTATAAGTGAGATTTCATCGATTGATCATGGAGAATTTGTCTCTTGAACACCGATGTTCACGTTTGAATTCATGGAATGAGTAGCCGTCGATCCGACGATCAATTGGATCGATTCGATCGTTATCTCAGGGTTAGAAAACTTATTTTCCCTGTAATCTATCGTCATGTATCACCAATTTTTAGTTTAGGATCTTAATTTAGTTCAATTTAGCTTTTAACTTCAGTTTATGTTCTTCGCGATTCCGAAAATTTCGTCCCACTTCACTCTTTGATTTCTACGCGATTACTAATCCAAATCGAGCGATTTTTGATTCCGTGGATAGGTCTTTGAGTTATCTTTCTAAATCTACTATTTTCCCTAATTTCTCACCTCAATTCATCGTCCAATTTGTTCAATTTCCAAAAGATATCTCAAAAATACCTTAATTCCCTGTAAATTTGACCCTTATTTACCCTTATACCCTTAAATTCGTTATTAATTCCTTAAATTATTAAATTAGGCTTTATTTTTGACACGAGACCGTGTGAAATCGACGACCTCGCGGTCTCGTCTCGTCAAAGGACATCAAATTATCCATAAGGAATAACACTATTTGATCTAACTCATATGATGAGTATGACTAATCTTGTGGCCATCAATTGATTGAATTGATTCATATAAAAATTGATTAAATTTAGAGAAATAGTTTTTTAGAGAAATAGTTCATTGAATTAGACCTAGTGGGTTACACACAAAAGGTCAATGGGCGTTAGTGGATATAGGCATAAATATAAGGGGTTTTGCAAAAAGTTCACATTCCCAAAGTCCATAAATAGGGAGATAACAATCATATAAGGGTGCCCCATGCAAGCCTAATGGAAAACTTTCCCATCTCTTCTCTTCCTCTCATGGTGACGAGTGTTCTAGAGGAGATCTAATCATCTAGTGATGTATGGATATCGCTAGAGGCAGGATACTTGAACGGCTTAAAGAACTCCTTTAAGTAATCCTTGTAAGTATGAATTTTATTCTGTACCAGATGATAGGATCATCTAGAATTGATGATAAGATCATTTATTTTTGGTGCTACAACATTGTTGAATGTTTTGATTCAACCTCTTTCGCTGCAATCGATGTTTAGGTCCAAACTTAGGACAACTTTTTGAGCCTCATATCTCAACAGAAACAAGCTCTAGACGCACTCATCCTATGCAACTATTTCAACCAGTCTTGCCTCCACCTCAAGTACACATGCTTTTATTGTTCTCGCCCATCTTGGGTTATCAAATTAAGGGGGATTCACTCATATTACTAGAAAATCCTTTACATTTTTCTCCCTTAAACCTACTTTTGCATATCTTCCAGTGTCCATTGTTGATGGTTGTTTCATGTGATCATCTTTGTTAAAGGTGATAGATTTAATGCTTAACATGCTCTCCAAATTTTGATCAAAATATGAAACATCGCGGGGGACATTAAATTGATCATTCAAGACATTGATATTTCTATTACCTTAGATACAGATTTCATCACATCACATTCCTTGAGCCATTTCCTCTAATTCTGAGGGATTTGTAACTACATAGCCATCTTAAAGGAATTCATGTTTATCTAATTTATGATATTTTGGAGATCTTGTGGCTAGGGATTTGTAGGTCATAGTCAAAACATGATCAACCATCCACAAGATGTATTTGGTATCTCAAGTCAAAGGGCCACATACACAATTGTGATTTGAATCAACCTAATTGAGAGTTAGGTGTAATATTAACAAAGAATCCATATGGATAAATTCAATGAAATCTTTGTCCAAAGACCACCTATTATCTATCATTGGTGTCTCCACACCGATGGCTATCGGATTAGCCATGTGGTGGCGTACGACCCCCGTCGCCACCAAGACACGATACCACGGCGCCGGAGGAGCCCTTTTGCGCGTGCGGATCTATCCGCTGATCTTTACTTCTTTATTTCTTTATTATGGATCTTTTGACCCGCACGTGTTTAAGCGGGTCCTCGTTTATTTCTCTCTCTCTTTAGGCCGTTGGTTGGGTTTCCCTTTGTTTCGGGACCCTAGCCTAAGGCCCTTTCCCTTTTTGTGAACCTTATTTCTATTTCTATGAGTATGGGTGTGGGTTGTGGGCCTCAAGTGGGCCCTTTCCTCTCTTGGCCCAACAAGGGCTCTATAAGAGGGAAGGGACCCCCCACAATCCCTAGCCGTCATTTGAAGAAAGAAAGGAGTGTTCTCCCTCTCAAGTGGCTGCTCAAGGAAGGCCGGGGAAGGAGTCCAACCGCCGTCGTCGCCGCCGCCGCCGCCGCCGCCGCCGCCGCCGCCGCCACCGCCGCCGCCGCCGCCGCCGCCGCAGCGCCGCCGCCACTCCTTGCCCCGGCCACGCTGATATCCCTGCTGTTGCTCCAGCCGCCGCCGCCGCCGTCGCCGCCGCCTCAGGCCGCCGCCACCGCCGCCGCCGCCGCCAGGACGCAGCTCCGCCATCCCCTCCGGTCATCCCCCTCCACGGACCTTCCTCTCCATCCTCCCCACGTCCGCTTCCCTCCACATCCTTCTCCGGCGAACCGCCCTTCGCCGTTTTCCGATCATCCTCCTCCCACGATTTCGCCCTCTACCCGCCCCTCCACGGACCCTCAATCCTCCTCAACCTCCTCCACCACCAATTCCGGTGAACCCCCCCTCCAAACCGCCGCCTCCTACTCCCTCTTCCCCAGCGATTTTCCCCCTCCTTCGACCGTCCAAGCCTCGACCGCCGTCGTCGCAACCCGCCACCACCGATTCCCGTCACGTCCGGCCGCAGGCGCCCCGCATTCGCGCTCGCCGCCTGAAGCCACTCCCGGCGACCGGTTCCGCCGCCGGCCGTCGCCTCCATCCCTCCCCGTCAAGCATCGCGCCTCCATCCGCCACAAGGATCGTCGTCCCTGCCTTCTCCCTCCATTTCGCCGTCCGACGAGCCTCCTCCGCCGGAATCGCCGCGCGCCGCCCAGATCGCCACAGGGGAAACCCTAAACGGGGGGAAGACAAATGGACGATTCCCGCTGAGTCGACTCAGCGGGAACCGGTCCTCCCCCCTCCAGCCGGTCCGAGTCAACCCGCCTGCACCGGACCGCCTAGGTCAGCCCGGGCTGACCAGACTCGGCCAGGCTGCCCCGACCGGACCGCCCTGACCAGACCAGGTCAGGCCGCCAGTCGCGCCGCGCCCCATCTGATCCGCGCCGGGCCAGACCGGCCCAGACCGGATCGGCTCGACCGGTCCAGCCCGCCTGCTTCGCCACCGAACGGACCGAACCCCTCGGTTCTGCCCCCAGGGCCGCCTCAGGTCGAGCCGGGCCATCCGGTCCAGACCACCTCGGCCGCCCCTGCCGGTCCGAACCGGCCCAGAGCGACCCAGGCCGGCCCAGACGGCTCAGGCCGGTCCAGACCGGCCCACCACGGTCCAGACCGGCCCAGGACAATCCAGACCGGCCCAGCCTGGCCCGGACCGCCCTGAACCGGCCCCGACTGCTCCGAGCCGGCCCGACCGCCTCCTCCCGCCTTCTCGTGTACGCCTCGACTCGTCTTGCTCGCCGCGACGCGTCTTCGCCTCGCTCCGCGCCGATCGCTACTCCGCGCTCCTCCACCGACTCGCCCGGTGACCGACATCGCTGCCGCGCCCGACGACCTCCCTCGCCACGACCGACCGGGCTCGCGCCCCGCAGGTTAGCTTCGACCCCTCTTTCAAGTTAATTACTTTTCGAATCGTTTCCTTTACTCGTCTCCACCGCCGTCGGACGACGTAGATAGGATAGAGCGGATATAGGATCGAGATCTCTCTCGCGTACGTCAGGTCCAGCACTGAGCGTGAGCTGCAGCCTTCCGGCTACTCCACGACGAGCGACCTCCACGCCTCTGGACGTGGATCGAGAGGATCTCACCCTACTCATCATCGCGAGTTTCCCCGGGTCACCCGGAGTCGACTCCGCTGATCGGCACGCCTGCCTGTGCTTAGGTTTGGGTTAGATCTCATACTTAGGGTCTAGGATTTGCTTATCCATAGGTTAGGGTTGACCGGCTACCTCCGGTCAACCTCAGTCCCATTGATCAGGCACGAGGGGTTTTCACCACCGTGTCCTGCATCACCATGCTTATTATGCAATTTATATTATATTGTACTATTCTTTCTAGATAATTTTATATTCTCGAATATTCTTCAATATGAATTTTTAGAATATATGTTTAAAGATTAGTAATCATTGTATTATAATCTTATCATAATTCACTTATTCATTTCATATACTCATGGATTTCATTACAAACATCACATAATAATCACAATGAGTATATTTCATTTGAATAAATAGAAAACAAAACATGCAAGTGTGATTGACTTGTAGGCTAAGAAATATCTGTCAAAAGGTTATAAAGCAACATCAATTCCTCCCTCATTAGCCCTACATGATGTCCTTTATGTCCTTGACTTCCCTACTAACCTCCTTGATGGATATTATGTGGCGTATAAGCCAATCACACTTTCATGTATCTTATTTATGTTCATTGAAATGAAATTTATTCATTATCATTCTGGTGGCGTACGACCCCCGTCGCCACCAAGGCATGAAACTACGACGCCGGAGGAGCCGACACCCGCGCGCGTCCAGCCCCCTCGACAAGCGAAGACGAAGGATGCCGAGTTTCATTACACCAAGTGAGGACCTCATCTCGCCACGACACATTTCACAGGGCTCGTGCGCGTGGAGTTATCTTTCCAGTCTTTTATTTTATTATGAATTTTATTAGCCCGCACGTGTTTAAGCGGGCCTTTGCATATTTTCTTCTCTCCCTTTTAGGCTCTCGGGTGGGTTCTTCCCTTTTCGGGATTCCATTCGTTAAGCCCTTCTCTTTGTGGACCTTTTTATTTTCTATGATTATGCTAGGTGTGGGTTGTGGGCCTCAAGTGGGTCCTTTCCTCTCTCGGCCCACTATGGGCTCTATAAGAGGGGAAGGGACCCTCCCACAAACCCTAGCCGTCATTTGAAGAAAGAAAGGAGTGTTCTCCCTCTCAAGTGGCTGCTCAAGGAAGATCAAGGAAGGAGACCAACCGCCGCCTCCACCGCCGCCACCGCCGCCGCACTCCAACGTGCCACCGCCGCCGAAGCCGCCGCCTCCCCTTGCCGTGATCACGTGAGTCATCGCACAGGCCTCCCTACACCGCCGCCGCCACCGCCACAGGCCGCCGCTGCTGCCGCCGCTTCCGGAGTGCTGTGCTACCAACCCATGCCCTCCACGGTCCTATCAGCCTACCTTCCCCTCCAACGTCCTGCTCCCAGCATCACTCTGCCCTCACGACCCGCCTTCCTTCCTCGTTACCCCCCTCTCGAATTTCTGCCCTGCACCCTTTCCGGGATCCCCGTCTTTCCCAACCCAGTTTTCGTCCCAACTCTCTCCCCCCACATCTCCTCCAACGGACACTCCCGATCAGGCCGCCGTCACTTCCGTCAACACCAGCGAACGCCACCCTCCAAATCCACATTTCCGCAGCCCTCCCACCTGCAAAATTCTCACAAGACATCCCGTCATCCCTCCTCTGTCCCCACAGCGACCAACTCCGTTCTCCTCCTTCACTCCCGCCGTGAAAGCAGTACCACCGATCTCTACCCAGAATATTTATGGGCTCGAGTATTTCCAGGGCTTGGGACGATCCCCCCTCGCCATCCTGTTCCCACCCGTTGCGCTCGAGCCTACTCCCCACGCCTTCTTCCCGGCCTCTCCCCTACGAAAATTCCGCACGACCGTACGTGTCCCCACCGAAAAACAAAACTGCCGACGCCTCCCTTTCCCTCCTGAAATTTACCACCCTGCCCCGTCCTACCTTCCCGTACAATCACCTACTACCCCCCTATTTACCGTGTAGGCCCTATCGTCCCATCCCCAAACGGAAATCACCTAGTATCCGCCCTACCTACACTTTCCCTGCCGTAATTACGCACCCCGCGCGATTATCGTTCCCCCCCTATCTCTCTCCCCCGACACCGACCTACGGTATCACGAACTGTACCCGACACCACACTCCTCACCCCAAGCGGCGTACCTCCATCTCCTACCTCGCGCCACGACTCATCGCCTGCCCGGGAATCACCCTCTCACCTCCCTTCCGTGCCCATCTTCGAGGACATCTCCCTCCTGTGTACACTTCCCGTGCACCCCCTCCTCTTCCGCTCTCCCGCATCTGTCTCGCTCGCCCTCTCTTCACGAGCTAAGGTCAACCTCCCAGATCTCTCACTCTCCCTGTCTGGTCACTATCGCCCGCACGCTGTACTCTCCCTGTCTGTTGGAGAATATCCACTACGCCCGCACGCTGGATTATCTCTCCCATACAATGCCTCTCGAGGATTTCGCGGCATCGATTCGACCCACGTCCGCCGACCGCTCGTGCCACGTACGAATCACCAACCCCTTCACCACGACCGACCGGGCTCGCGCCCCACAGGTTAAGCACACATTCCCCTTTATTTTACGTCAAGTCTATATTTCCTTCAGTATTTCCCGCACCGTCTCCGCCGCCTTCGGGATTTAGTATCGGCGAGTGTTTAGATGACTTGATAGGATTCCAATGGTGGTCCAACCCGTCGGGTTGGCCGTCGAGCTCCCCTCGACGACTCACGACCTTACGCTCGCGAGGACGTGGACCGGAGGACTCTCGGACGGACTCTACCCGGCGCACCCCAGGGACTACGGCGACGACACCTGAGGTGGCACTCTGCTTGATTGCATTATTAGTTTACTACATCATATTAGAATTCCCCTAGTCCATCCCTAGTATCGCGGTTAGATCGGTTTCACACCCGGTCCTGCATCACATTCTTGTGTGATATTTGCAATGAAGTCCATGAGCATGTGCAATGACTAAGTGAATTATGATGAGATCATAATATAGTGATCACTAGTCTTTAAACATATGTTTTAAATATTCCTATTCATGAGATATTCGAGAAGGACATCGAATTATCCATAAAGAATAGCACTATCTAATCCAACTCATATGATGAGTATGACTGATCCTATAGCCATCGGTGTGGAGACACTAAGGATAGATAGTGGGTGCTCTTTGGAGAAAGAGTTCACTGAATTGATCCATATGAATCCCTGAATGAGATTATTCCTAACTATTAATCAGGTTGATTCATTTCATGGTTGTGTATATGGTCCTTTGACTTGAGACACCAAAGACATATTGTGGATGGATGATCGTGTTTTGATTATGACTTACGAATCCCTAGTCATGGGATATCTAAAACGTCATATATTAGATACGACATGAAGTCCACGAAGGTGATTGTGTGATCAAGGTGGTATTTGAGGAGATTGACTCAAAGGAATGAGATGCCATGAAATCCTTGGCTAAGGTAGTAGAAATATCGAAGGAGTTCTCGATGATTTCTACACGCATAAGTACTAAGTTGAGTGACCGATTAGGGCTTGACAGTTGACCATACCCTAAGTTATTCATGAGTCTAATGTGGATGAAGGATTATACATACATAGTAATCGATAACGGGAAGGTTTCATAAGTGAGTTCTTACATACTCCATATCTCCTAGTGTACGTGGTGTAGCTTGGCACCCAACGGCCTCGCAACTCAACCTATCGATTGGGTTAAATCGATTCTTGATTAATTAGTCTATATGTGAATGTGGATAATTAATTAAGGTTGACCAATAAGGTGTTATTTGGTCTATAGAGTTATTAACTAGTGAGATATATGGACCTAGAGGGTCACACACATAAGGTCTATGGATGTTAGTGGATATAGACATAATTATGAGGGTTTTTATGAAAAACCCTTATACCAAATGTCTATAAATAGGGGGAGGATGACCACAACTAAAGGTGCCCATGCAAGCCTTGTGGTAATTCTCTCCTTTCTTCTCTTTCTCTCTTAGTGAAAAGCTTTGAAGAGGAGATCCAACCATCAGGAGACTGTGTGGATACTGCTAGAGGCTAGACACTTGAATAGCTTCAAGAACTCCTTCAAGGAAAACCTATAAGTATATTTTCTCATACATACTAGATGATAGGATCATCTGTTCTTGGTGGCTTGATATTTTGAATGTCCAATTCAATGTTTTTTGCTGCATTTGATGTTTTGATCAAAATTTCAGAAAGATATCGACCTCAGATCCCAACACTCCTATCTATTAGTCTCATCACTCATCCCTTTAAATCTATTTCCATCCTCTACCCTTTTCATTATGTCTTCTAAGACTTCCACACAAGTCAAAGGATTGGTGTGGGACATGAAAATTCTTTCCCTTTGTTACTTCCACTTGTACTTTTTCTCTTTTGTGACATTATATAACTGGACATTCATTTTTTAAAATTACAATAATCTTAACCATGTTTATCTTTATGCGAGTTAGTGAGCAAGTCATACCAAATGGGAAAAATATCATCTTGCCTCTTATCATGCTTGAGATTCTACTCCATCATCTCACGCCTTTCAATTAGTGCATTGTGACGTCTAGGGCCCTCCCATCTTCTATCTCTTGAAACCCCCTTTTCTAAATTGTGTTCGTTGATCATACTCGAGTTAGCTGGGAGTATTTTATCAAAGATCTTACTCAAGTTATTGACATTGTTCACTAGTTTGTCCAAGAGATCAACACCCAACATTCCACCACACACAAAATCCTTTGAATAGAGAATGTTATGGAATTTTCTCAAGTAGTTTTATAAAAAAAATTTTCTGCTCAAGGTATCATCTATCAAACCACATGCCCATATACTTCATTCCAAAATAGCGTTGCCAAAAGAATGCATTACATCTTACTTGACATTACTTGCACACTATATGAGATACATGTCCCTCACTATCTATGTTCCGATTTCATCACAAGGGTTACTTATTTTCATAATCATCTTCACTTTTCTCTTTTTGAGGGGTGTGATTAGATGAATCACAATTATGTAAGATGTAAATTGAAAACCACAACCATACATGTAAATTGAAACCAAAATTATTGATAGTATGGATTAGTCAACTTTAAGTTAGTATAGAGGTGAGTAAGGGTAAAATCCAAAGAGAAATAGGGTGTGTTCTTGAGATGTTTTAGAATTTCATTTCTTGAGATGTTCTTGGGAAATTAGATAAAAATACAGACTTTGAAAGAAGACTCATAGATCTATCTACATAATAAAAAAATTAGGAGAGAGAAAATTGGGTTTCAAAGAGAGAAAATGGTAGAATTTTATGAAACTCACTTACTCTAAGCTTCCAAATTGAAATCTAATGCTAAGTGACAATAGATAAGGAGAATATATGAAAATTAACCCAATTTTAATATAAATTGTATGGAATGATGAAAATGTAATCAAAGTAGGAGAAATCAAGGAGCAAATCAAAAGACAAATTTTGATCGCAAAGAGAGAGAAATTGACAAAATTAAAAGAAAAAAAGCTAATATGTGTATCAAAAATTAAAATATAATATTATAGGATAAAAGATTAGGCAAAAAACACATAATTTAACCCAAAATCACGCTTCAAATGATCCAATTAATTTCCAGATCAAGGCTTTTCAGTCCTCATTTTGAAAAGCAAGAATTCAAAGTTCAAGTGGCGAATTCTTCCTTCTCCCTCTTCCCTCGATGAAATCTTGATTTCAAACACTCCTTGGGCACATAAATGAGTCTAGAAGAGGAAGAAAGTAAGATATTCAAGGATTTAGATGTCTAAAAGGTTTGATTGATCGAAACATCCAAGAATATCTATTTTGTTGAAGAGAGAGAGAGTATAAATAAGCACAAATTGGGCATGACTGTTCGCTCTGACGATTGATCTTCGATTAATATCCCAGATGAAACGCTCGAAGTTGAATCATCATCTTTAAGTCATGCGTGTCAAATCTTCATTGGAGCATCTAGATTTTGTCAGGTTATTGCGTGTACATGAACTGTCGTGTAATTGCCACCTTTGATCTTTATCGGATGTTCTACATGCACATACATGTCCACAAGAGTCCATAGGGCAGGATTAATCTCAACTGTTAAAACTACTCACATGAATGCCCAAGATCGAACGTTTAAAATAAAATTATTTGACGACGAATCGTTATGCGCCACGTACCCCCTGGCTTTAAGTGAAGATCAATGGTGTTGATTAAATTGCGAAGATCAAATGCCCCTCAAGATGCCACGTCACCTGCGATAAACATAAAAATACATAATCTCTTGTTGGAAAACTCACAGAACCTTTTGCAAATCAGTTTAAATAGGACCTTATGGCCTTAATGGGTGCTTAACCACTAACTACATTCACACATGTGCCCCATGTGGCATGTGCGCACACCACCACCTGGTGACATGCCAGCGCATGTGCCATGTCAGCGTACACTTAGAAACTTGTTTTTTTAATGTTTTAATTAGATCAAATTTGAAATAAATTTAGAAAAATTCCAAAAAATCCCTAAAAATTAAAAAAATTGTTAATTTTAAAATACAACTCTTTTTAATCCAATTTTTTTTCTTTGATCAGAAATTAAATAATCTATCATTCTAAAACTTTAAATTTAATAAATAAAAAGAGAATGAATTTCTAACTAAAAAATATACTCATATTGTTTGAAAGATAAAACTTAAAAGATGAATGAGTGCATATAAAAATGTTTTCTCTTATTATTTTACATTGAAAAATCAATTCTAATCTCAAATTTAAAATAGAATAATCTACTCTAAAATATAATCTTTTAATTATGCATGATTATACCTTACAATAATGTCTTTTGAAATTATAACTTTAAATTGCATAGAATCATAAATAAGCACTCAAAGTATGATAACATGGATAGGAATGGAATATTTTAATGCCTTAATTTGTATTAATAATCATGTAATTATAATATAAGTTATATGTTATCACATGCTTAAAAAAATGAATTTAATTACAAGCAAATATTGCTTGTTATCATGATTCCTCTTCATTGCCTCTTTCCTGATTCTACCATATTTGCCTTATCACTAATTGTCTTTGGGTATATGAATTTTTTCAGGACTATACTCCATTTCTATCTAAGCTTGATCCTAGGGAGCCAAAGGGAGCTTTTGTTGGTCACTCTTGCATGCAAAAGGAATATTATGTTTACTTACATAATATGCGGTGATATGTTTACCTTTGTTGATGTCATCTTTCATGAAGATGTTATTTAATTCTCTTCTCGAGCATCCTCCTCTTCACCACTAAATTTTCCCTGCAACCTTGATTCAATTATTGCTACACCTTCCAACATTCTCCCTTGATTTATTGTGTTTGAGTGTCAACTCTAGCTACATAACTAGAGATAGTATTTGAATCATCATCATTCGTGCCCCAAACCAACTTTGCTCTGACAATTGACCTTCTCCATGACTATCCATTGAGACCACCTCCACTACCACCACACAATGACTCATCATCTAAATGACCTCCACCTTCCTATCGCCTTGCGTAAATGAAACTCACTCTTGTACCCAACATTCTATTGCGTAATTTGTATCTTTTTATTATTGATAACATGCATTTATAACTTGAATTCTTACCCTAATTAACTCATATTCATGCTTATTTTATGTGAATATGATGCATGTTATCATACTTTTTAGGAATTTTCTCCATGGGCATGTCATTTCACTAAAGTTGATATTTATGTATAAATTAGGGATAATTTTATGCTTAATAGATGATTAATCTTTTGTTTAAATTAATAGAAGTAATCTCTATTATTGAATGATTTTTGACTTTCGTAAATGTTTGGAAAGATAATTTCAGGATGAATTTATGATTTAAAATGTTTAATGAGAAATGATTTAAGTAAATTCTAATTCATCTTGATTTCTTCTTTTAAAATATATTTTAAATGACATGATATTAAAAAGAAAAGAATTTGTGATCCAATGGAGAAAATTTGGATTAAAAAGGAGTTGTATATTTTAAATTATGAATTTCTGAAGTTTTATGCATTTTTTCTGATTTTTATTTGATTTATAAATTGAATTTCTATTTAAAAAATTGCAAAAAAGGGGGTTATGTACCTGCAGGCGCTGATATGGCGAGCGGGCCTAGGCGGCGGCTGACGTGGCGCACGGGACCGCCTTAGGGTGCAACGCGGCACTAAGGCCACGTGGCAGAGCCCGAGTGGCCCACGCGGGGCGCAGGTGGCGCTGACGCGTGGCAGGGGGCCACACGGACGGGCCACGCAAACGCCCGTGAGGGGCGCCACGTGGCGAGGCTGGTAAGTGGATGGCCCACGGGTTAGTGGGACCCTGGTTAGATATTAGGGGCGGTAACGCATTAGCATTAAACCGCCCCCCTATTTAACCACGATAAACACGGTCATTTTCTTCGTGTGGGACTATGTTCCCACACGGTCTTACCTGTGCAGGACGCGTGGCAACTTACCGGACATCGGATGCGATCAGGACGGCTACGATCGCGTGGACCGAAGTCCACGCGATCGTCAAATCCATCACGTGCGCAAAAGGGAGACTTGAGTGATGACGATCGGACGACTTACCTCGCGCCACGTGGCATCCTGAGAAGCTCCCGATCGGCATCAATCGAAGGCCTTAAGTTGATCGTGATCGGACGGCTGATCTTCATCGAGAAACGATCGCTATCGGACGGCTGGAGGTTGACTCGCATCATGATTGTGGCGCACGGGATCGGTGAATCGCGATCATTCATCCAACTGGAGCCTCATCGGACGGTTTAGAGGCTTCGTGGAAGAACTCCACGATCGCGGTCCGATCGAGCCGCGATCGCGGCGCGATCGAGCCGCAATCGGGGAGTTTACGTGATGAAATCGCCTCCAGTCGATCAGAGAACGATCGACGACGGACCAGGACCTCGATCGTGGCCCGATCGTGGGTCTTTTTGAGGCGAAAATCATGGCCATTTCGAAGCGAAATTGTGGCTGAGTCAAAGCCAATTCGGAAGCTACGTCCTCGCTAAGTGAAACCGCCTCCACGACGCTGCAATTCACCCCCACGAACGCCTCTATCATCCACGATTCCGGGCCAATTTCCCCTTTAAAAAAAGCCATGTAGCCATGTAATCAACTTTTGATCGATTCGTGAAGGAATTAAGCGAATTTCAAGGAAGATCTCTAGTTCATCGTGATCCCCCCGCGTTTAGACTCCAATTGTGGCGCAATTGGAGCGGGATTGATCGCGAATTCCTCTTTGATTTCATCGAATTTTCCCCTTAAATTCCGAACGTCCGCGAGGAAGAATCCGAGCAAATTCGCTTCAATCCACGAGAATTGAATCCCCATTCTTGCGGCAATCAAGTTAGTAGTGAGATTCAATCGATTATCTAGAGGTAATTTGAGTTTTTATTAGATTTAGAAGTTTAATTTTGCAAATTAGTTCATAGTGTTCTTCATTTTCCCCAATTTTAGGTCTGAAAAGTCGCTGATTTTGAAAACAGGATATCTCTTTGATTATAATTCTAAATCTTCTGATTTAGATTTTATTGGATTCCTCTTTTCATCAGCTTTCCGTGGATAGAAAAATCATCAAATTCCGAGTTTATTTGACCCTCCAATTTGACGTTTGACCAAGGACTGTTCATCTTTCATCAGAAGTTAAACGTTGACTTTCGGGGTCAGTTACTTTTGATTTACAAATCATAATTTTATAATTTCAGTCTTGTTGGATTTCTCTGGCTCTTAGCTTTACATTGACATAGAAATTGCAAGATTTGGATTTAATTTGGCTATTCAATTTGAAGATTTCCTCTGAGGTGTTAATTTCGGGGATTTTCTAATAGTTGATTTTCAATAAATCATAATAAATCCATTTCTTATCCAAAAATTACAAAATATATATCAATAAATTCCATTTTCTCTTTAATTTCCAAATATCTAATTTTTGTAATCTTCTGATTCTGTTTGATTCTCTGATTTTGCAGAACATCTAATGTTGGTCAAAGTTAATGCTTTGACTTTGACTTTTGACTTTTATCTGTCAAATCCGAGATTTCAATGCTTAAAACTTCTTATTTACCTTATTTATATCATTTCCATTCCTTACATCATATCTTCTCTTATTTAAAACTCCTTTTAAACCTAAGTTTGACCAAGTCAACTCTGCGATTAAAGTCAACCCTGCTCTCTGTGGATCGACCCGATACTTACCCAATACTTGATTATTATATCTTGTCTATGTGAGTTCGGTTTTATAAATTTTGTTTGACCATCGTCTTTGTGTTTTAACGACGCACAAAAATGACACGTCAATCACCTTCACCCAACCTGTTGGACCTTTGCTCTTAATGTGTATTCCAAGTTATTACCCATGTCACATCAATAAAATTCTTTAGGTAGCCCAATGAAAGACCACTATAGATCTTGATTATTGGTCTTTCCTGTACTATGGTACATGGGACCTACTGTCTCTTTGCATAGATGCTAATATTATGACATTCAATTAGGTCTTCACTCAAAACTATAACCTTGATAGCACAATGGCTCCTCAAAAGGCACAATTAGTGGCATTGGCTATATTGAGACATATTATCTCTACCAATTTTTTAACCAAGCATGACCATTGTATCCATTGGATATTTCTAACACCTTTCTACATGGTGACCTTGATGAAAGATGTCTTTGTTGAGCAACTGATAACATGCAATCTTAACACGCAAAAACATGATTATCAATGCAAATTAAGGCATAAAACATTCCATTTGTATGCATGTTATCATACTTTGAGTGCATTTCTATCATTTCATGCAATTTTAAGTTATAATATCAAAATGCACTAAAATAGGGATAATTATGCATAATTAAGAATATATTTTAGAATAGATTATTACCATCTAAATTTGAGATTAAAATTAGGTTTTAATGTTAAATAATAAGAGAAAATGTTTATATGCACTCATTTATTTTTCTAAGTTTTATTTTTCAAGAATAAATGAGTGTGTTTTTGAAATAATAATTTATTCTCTTGTTATTTAAATATTTTGACTTTTTACAATGATATCTAATTGAATTTCTCATCTAATGAAAAAAATATGGGTTAATTTGGAGTTGTATTTTGAAAGTTATGAGTTTTCTAATTTTTAGGGATTTTTCTGAATTTTTATTAAATTTCTAAGGATTTTCCAGAATTAAAAATCAATTTTTCTAATTTAAAATCAAAATTTCAATTTATTATTAGCGTGTAGGTGACATGGCGCAATCTGGAGCGTCTGATCAATCGCGATCGACGATCAAACACGGGAGACGATGTGACAGCACGTGGAGCGTTCAATCGCGCTATTAAATCGCAATCGTCGATTGTCACTTAAAGGTGGGGGTACGTGGCGCATTATTACTCGTCGGCGAATCATTTTAAAAATGATATAATCTCAACTATTCGTCAAGAGAGTTATAACGGTTGAGATTAAACCAACTAAAACGCATCCGGAGCGTTAGATCAAAGATCAAACGGATGGCGTTTCAAGCGTTATTCTTAAAGCGTGCGATGTGACTTCATCTCAGCGGTCCATCTCTGATCCAACGACCACAACTTAATCTTAACTTTTCGCATTGATGCATTTCATCATAGCCGTTGATTGAAGATGAAGCATTTCATCGGACGGTTAAGCCCAAATTCGCTATAAATTGAGATGTTCTTCGACATTTTCATGTATTCTTGGATGATTTCGATCAATTGAACTATATAAACACCTCCATCCTTGAATCTCTTGCTTTTAATCACATCTAGACGCATTTCCGCGTCCACGGAGTGGTTGAAAGTGAGATTTCATCAATTGATTAGGGAGAATTTGTCTCTTGAACACCAAAGATCGTTTTCAAAATCACGGAATGAAAAAGCCTTGAATCGGCGATTAATTGGATCATTTTGATCGCTATCTCAGGTTAGATTAATTTCTCACCTCAATTCATTGTCAAATTTGATCAAATTTCAAAAGACCCTTATTTCTCTGTGGATTCGACCCTTATTTACCAATATACTATTCAGTTCATGGTTAAATCATAAAATTGGTGAGTTTGACTTTATTTTTGACACGAATCAGTGCACAATTAAAGACCACATCGATTCGTTCCGTCAGCAACCACTAGGGTATGTTGCTCAAGGGTAGTCTACTAAGGTTTTCTTACTTTATTGTGCTAAATATGGACTTTAAAAGATGTCCCCATACCTGGTTTGTAAAGTTTAGTCATCTTCTCACTACTTATAGGTTTATCCCTTGCACCGATGATCTGATGATGATTCACAAGACCACATCTAAAGGTATTATTGCTTTAGAGGTTTTTGTTGACGATATTACTTTGAGAGTGGTGATGAGGCCGACATTTCAGCTGCCAAAGTTTATCTTCATCACTACTTTCTAATTGGGATTTTCATATGCCACACTACTTCTTTGGGATTGAGTTTGCTTACTAGTCATGAAAATTAGATCTCTCTCAAAAGAAATATGCCCTTGATCTTTTGCAAGAGACAAAATTACTTGGGTGTGAACTTGAGACTTTAGCGATTGAGGTTTTGGGATACTAATTCTCTATTGTTGATGGGCGGAAACTACTATTGATCACTATTGGGGAAATTGATATACTTGATAGTGACTTGCCAATGCTCGTTATTCCACTTATGTGTAGAGGCATTTTAAATGTCATGTCTAGAAAACACTACTTGTGAGATGGTATAGCTTTAGTCTCTTCTTCAAGAGATATTGTTATCGCTTAGAAATCTAGATGAGAGAGAAAGAGATGAAGAGAGAGACTATACAAAAAGAAGGAAGATAAAAATAGAGGAGAGTGAATATATGAAAGAAGAGTAAAAAAATAAAATTGTGGAAAGGTCAGACAAGAGAAAGAAGTGGAAATCATGGGAGAGAGAAAAAGTGTGTGGAGAGATAAGAAATCAAAAGAGAAGATAGCAGAAATAGGAAAATTTGAGAAAGATCTAGGTGGAAAAGAGGAAAGAGAAAGAGAGAATGAGTAGAAGAATATAGGGAAGGGAAAGAAAATCTAGAGAGACATTGACAAAAATGAAAAAAGTCAAAGGAAAGAGAAATGAGAAGAACAAAAATAGGAGGAGAGAGAATATAGGAAAAAAGTGAAGAGGGAGAATTGGGAGAGTGAGAGAGAGGAAATAAGAGAAAATTAGAGAGAGATTACATGAGAGAATTTGAAGGATAAAAGAAAAGAGGGGAGAGAGAGAGAGAGAGAGAGAGAGAGAGAGAGAGAAATTTGGAAGAAACTAAAAATCTAGGAGGAGAAACTCGAGTGAAAGAGAAAAAAGATTGAAATTGGAGGAGAGAGAAATTTAGATGAGAGAGAAAATAGTGAAGTTGAAGAAGAAGAAGAAGAAGAAGAAGAGAAAGGGAGAAAATAAAAAAAAGAAATCATGAGATAAGGAGGATAAACAGAAAGGAAAATAATAAGGAGGAAAAAAATAGTGAAAACCCATTTCATGGATTAAATGGATCCTGAAAAAATGAACATTAAGGTCTTTAAAATGTCCCTTCCTTTGGAAAGCTTTTCCCTTGAGAAGATGCTCCTCATTACTCTAAAAAAACATACCTAGACTATTTTGTGGATTTCTTACAAATAAGGAAAATAAGATTTATGTAAAACAATTCCATCGAAGGACAATTATCTTATAAAAAGACAAAGTCATGAGATGGTGGATTCAATGGCATCTTCAAAAACTTTTTATAATTAAATAATCTTAATTTACGAGCATTTAAAATTACTTTTTATGTACTTATCAATAGCTCGACGACGAACGGATTGAGATTGATCTTGATCCGATTGTCAATTTGATCAGGATTGGCAATCCCTAACTAGTCTATGCATTTGCCGAACGAATATCTTAGTGAACCTCACTCTGCATCAGTTCCATGCTTGGATCTTCACATTGCTCAGACTAAAAGTAATGCCATAGCTCACATGTTTTGTGATTTCTTCAAGAATATTTCAATTTTCTTCCTAGAAAGCTGTGATTTTTACCAGTAAATTTAGTAAATATATGCGATATCCCTCCCTCCCTCATTGATTTTATGGACATAGCACTGCTCTAGGGTTTAAGCCCCCGGTTTAAACCCTGACAGCAGCGCCTGGTCGAGCTCCTGGCCATGGCGCTGCTCTCTCTCCCGAAAGAGCTCCGCCACGGCCGGGTTCCCCTCCCTCCCGCTTTCCGCTCCTACCTCAACATGCTGGAGCACCATCCTCAGCTGACATTCTTGGCTGCAGAATGAGAAGTCCAAAGACTGCTATTTTGGTCTCTCGTACTCTTGGCCTTCTGTTTTCCCCAAACCCCCGAAGTTGCTTTTCCCGCTTGATTCCTCATTCTGTTATTGGGCTCAAAGTGTTCTTCCTTAGTGGCAGCTGCGCAGATGATAACTTTGTTGGGTTTAGTGAGTCTGATTTCCAGCACCCGCGAGAAAAAGGACACGGAAAGCAATTGGATAGCAGATTATCTGCAAAAGATTTCGTCTTTCTGCTCGATGATATTAAGAAAGATGAGAAGGGTACCCCTAGATCCGATTCTGCCGATTTAGAGAGCTCCAAGGAGTCCGCTTTAGCTATTTCTGCGGTTATCAATTCTGCTTGCCACATGTTCGACGAAATGACTGTGAGATTTTTGAGACAATTTAGGGGAAAACTTGATTGCCCTTTGGTTTGTGAGGTGTTGAGACTTGTGAGAGATCCTCAATCAGCGGTGAGATTCTTCATGTGGGCTGGGCAGCAGATTGGGTACCAGCATAACAATTCTACTTGTGAATTGCTGTTAAATGTATTGCAATTAGGGAAAACTAATAGAGTTCCTGAGATTTTTCTAAGGGAAATCGGAGAAGAGGATAGAGAGATTCTCGGCAGGCTTCTAAATGTACTAGTACTCAACTGTTGCAGAAGAGGGCGCTGGAATGAAGCTTTGGAGGAACTTGGCAGGCTCAAGGACTTTGGATACAAGCCCACGAGGAGCGTTTACAATGCTCTAATTCAAGTTCTTTTGAAGGCCGATAGATTAGATTCTGCTTTTCTCGTTCACTTGGAGATGTCCAGATCAGGTTTCTTCATGGACAGCCTGACAATGGGCTCCTTTGCTTATGCGCTTTGCAAGAATGGTAGATGGGCCGAGGCTCTTAATATCATTGATAAGGAAGATTTCACTCCGGATACCAATCTATACACTAAAATGATTAGTGGGCTTGTTGAAGCATCTCTCTACAGCGAAGCCATGGGGTTCTTGGATAGAATGAGGGCGGCCTCTTGCCATCCTAATTTGTTAACTTTTAAGACTCTGTTGCAGGGGTTTTTGAGAAAAGGACAGCTCGGATGGTGTAAGAGAATAATTAAGACGATGATGATTGAAGGATTCCATCCATGCCCATCCCTATTTAACTCCCTTGTTCATGCTTACTGCAGCTCTGGGGATTACTCCTATGCTTATAAGCTGTTAAAAAAGATGGCTGCTTGTGGGTGTGGGCCTGGGTACATCACTTACAATGTTTTCATCGGATCAATTTGTGGGGGTGGCAATTTGTCAAGCTTAGAGAAGCTTGACGTGGCAGAAAAGGTTTACAAAGAGATGTTGGATGCGGGATTTGTGCTTAACAAGGTTAATGCTGGAAACTATGTGCATTCTCTCTGTGCCGTGGGTAAGTTTAAAGTGGCATTTTCAGTCATGAAGGAGATGATGAAGAGGGGATTTTTGCCCGATGCCAGCACGTATGGAAGGGTGATTGAAATCCTCTGTGGGGCCTACAAGGTAGAAGAGGCATTGCTCCTCTTTGAGGAAATGAAAGAGAATGGGGTTTCTCCTGATGTATATGTCTACAGTATCTTAATTGATAGCTTCTGTAAGGTGGGCTTAATTCAGCAGGCCAGAGACTGGTTTGATGAGATGGCGAGAAATGGCTGTGCTCCAAATGTGGTTACTTATACATCACTTCTTCATGGTTATCTGAAATTGATGCGTGTTGTTGAAGCGGATGAGATCTTCCAGGCCATGGTTAGCGCTGGCTGCAGGCCAAACGTGGTCACTTACTCTGCCCTCATCGATGGGCTCTGTAAGGCAGGAGAGATAGAGAAGGCCAGACAAGTTTTGGATAAGATGAGGGGAAATGGTGGAGAGGAAGATGAAGCACAGAAAGTGAATCCGAATGTCTACACCTATGGAGCTCTGGTTAATGGGACTGTGCAAGGTCCATAAGGCAGACGAGGCTCATGAACTTGTCAATACCATGCTTCTTTCTGGATGCATTCCTAATCAGGAAGTGTATGATGCCCTTATAGATGGCTTCTGCAAGATTGGAAAGCTGGACAAAGCCCAGGAAGTGTTCACGGAAATGTCGGCACGTGGGTATTTCCCAAATGTGTACACATACAGCTGTTTGATTGATCGTCTATTCAAAGACTCAAGGCTCGATCTTGCACTCAAGGTCTTGACTAGCATGCTGGAGGAGTCTTGCCCTCCGAATGTGGTCACCTACACTGAGATGATTGATGGGCTATGCAAGATGGGCAAAGTTGAGGAGGCCCACAAGCTCCTGATATTGATGGAGGAAAAGGGATGCAACCCAAATGTCGTAACTTATACTGCGATGATTGATGGGTTTGGGAAGGCTGGTATGATCGATAGGTCTCTTGGGCTACTAACCCAGATGACTGCAAAGGGCTGTGCTCCAAATTTTATCACTTATAGGATTTTAATCAACCATTGTTGCACCTCTGGATTGCTTGATCAAGCCCTTGGGCTTCTAAAGGAGATGAAGCAGACCTATTGGCCAGTGCACTTTTCACTGTATAAGAAGGTGATTTCAGGGTTTAGTAAGGAGTTTCTCAGCTTGCATGGGCTTATGGAAGACATGCAAGCCCGTGGTCATGTTCCCACTCTGCCTGCCTATTCCTTGCTTGTTGATCGATTGATAAAGGCGGGAAGGCTCGATGAGGCTTTAGAGCTGTACTGGGAGCTGAGCAGTGCTGCATCAGTTTATTCCAGATGTAGACATGAAGATTTGTGTTCCTCTTTGATTGAGGCTCTGTGTGTGGCGCTCAAGGTAGATGAGGCTCTTCAGCTGTATGCTGACGTCTCGAGGAGGGGGACAGTTCCTGAATTAGATATGTTTCTTTGGATAGTTAGAGGCCTCTTTATGGCAGGCAAGTGGGATGAAGCCATTCAGATGTCTCACAGCTTATGTAACATGGTAAGCTCTCTCTCTCCCCCTCCCCCCTCCTCTCTCAAACACTCTTCTTCTTCCTCCCTCTTGAGATTGTTTTTTGTTGATCAACTTTTCCTTTGTCTTTGCTCTTGAACAGGAGATCAATTGGCATGATTCGAGAGAAGAACCCGATTTGAACACTGATCGATCTCCAACATAAATGCTTCGAAGCTTCCAATTACTGGTATTGATGGTCAGCAGAAGATTTGCGGGGTAGAAGGCTGAGATCATTCTCATCCATCATCTCACTGAATCCTCGGTGGACAACTGGTAGCTCCTTAGAACCACCCTCCCCCAGTCCGGTTTCTCTGGTTATCTTTTATATTAAAGCAAGCAATCTACATCAAGCTGCAGGTTCCTGGAAATGGATTGATGTTCCCTATCAGTCAGAGTTTGTTTAAAAATATTTAAGGGAAAGCAAGTTGTCCTATTCCACAGAGATTACTCCTGCCAGTAGTCATCGACTGCAGATTTCAGCCCAGTTCAGTGGTGGGCTCGGAAATTTCACTGAATAATTCTGAACGCACAAGCAATGCACCTTCGACAAGGATACCTCAGCAGTGGTGGGTAAGGTATGATTTCCTTCTTGTGTAAGATCCCGTGGACAATCATCTCAACTGTCATATCTTCTTTCTGACTGTAGGATTCCACTGCTGCTTCTGTTTTGACATCTTGTGGATGTATTCAGTCTAACATGCTTCTTCAACGGGCACTGTGCTTTATTTTTGTCATGATTTCTGGCTGTGTTTGATTTGATGAGATGATGGGTGAAGTCCCATTTAAACCAGGACAGTCTGAGTTAGGAAACTTCATATTTATCACCTCGCATTGGGAGAAGGTGGCGAGAAGATTCCATGGTTGTGCTTGATAATGCCCATTAGAAGGTCTGCATTTTTTTATGAGAATTCCAACCTTAAAATTGACGATGTTATTATGATGTTAAGTACTACGCCTTTGAAGAATCTGTTTGATCCGGAGGCTATTGATATTTAGAATGGTTTTTTTGTCAACCGTACATTACCTTTTTTATTTAAACTGCGCCAGTATTTATTTCTTCAACTAGTTCTGAGGATTGTGCTATATTATACTAAGTTTGACTGTTATTATCGTAACTCAGGTTCTTATAAGTCCCGTTGCCAATTATACTAGAATTTCTGGTTGTATGAGTTTATTAGTGCTTCTATGTTGAGACTTTGTCAAACAACCTTTTGGGAATTTGTGTAATTGCATTTTCATTTATTATTAGGCTTACGGTCTACCCAATCATGTGCCAATCACTAGGAATTTGAGTTTCCGTTCATCTATATTAATGTTAGATTTCTACATTATTTGAAACATTTATTTACTTCGGCAATATATCTCATTGTTTAATTCCAACTTCATTTGCTTCCAATTGTGCCCATTCAGTTCCTGTTCTGAATAGTTTGTGCATGTGCTGTAGGACATGATGCGTGGAAGGGGCGGACCATCAATCAACATGATCTCATGTTCACTGCTGGTTCAATTTTTCTTGTAGAGGGAAGGTGATTTATCATTGAGAACCGAATTCACAAAAGATGTCCTGGATGGAAAGCTGGAATGCTGGTCCAACCTATTCGATTAACCAAAAGTGATATAATAGAGACTACTAAAAGAGACTATAGACTGATACACAGGATTAGGAGTTGTTTTTTCGTTGTCTACTTTTTTCTCTTTAATGTACAAGAAGAGAGGTGTAGTAAATGAAGATTGTTTACTGTGTCCATCTAGAGACCTCTGCCCCTCTGTCCAAAGGGGAGAATCTAGAAGAAGAATTGAGAAGGTTAATACGTGGATACATTTACCTGGGCAGATACATGAATCATTATCATGGGAAAATATGAGGAGTTAGTGAATCTTGGGATACAGGCCTAATTGGGCCTTCTAATTGTGTGGGGGGGGGGGGGGGCGGGCTGGAGGGAGAGAGAGTACAAGCACACGTTATGGACTACTCTTTCTCTCGAGATGGAGCATAATACTTAGCTTATATACCAATCAGCCCGTTGGTGAATATTTCTCAAGCTTCTGCATTGTAGAAGTGAAATTCACAATATATCTTTATTATTTGAAGGAGAATAATACACATCAGAGTCTATATCCTCAACAAGAACGAGGGAAACTTATTTAAAAAGAAGCTTCCATAGCCAGGATACACACTGTGTAATCTTACTGCAGAGAAGCTCTCAATTATCTTTAGTACTGAAGCCTCTAGCTACCATATGTTTCTTGTATCAATTCATGTATCAATTTATGATGAATAGGTTGAACCCATCTACAAGACATGATGTTTCATGATCACAACGGGGTACAAGACCTCAAATGTTCTCTAATATTAACACCCCAAAGTAGCTATGACTCAGGGTGGAGAAACATGGTCACATGAAATGAAGTTAGAGATATGTGTGCTGAGAGCACATGTGTTTACCTTTTCAAAGGGAAATGGGAAGATTTAAATTTCATCAGGGTTGATTTATGCTTGACGTTGGAATATGTTTTATTTATATGACATTGTAGGTGAACAGTCTCATCAAAAGGTTTAATCAAATTCTCTTGAACCTCAAATGCTTGTTCTTTATTACTCCACATTATCAATAGATCACCTGACATGCGCTACTAGCATGGCATTTCCCTTGTAGTCATTGTGACAATGATGAAAGAACCATCTATGATCCCTATTACTCTATATAACGGATAGCTTCGATAAATCTCCCAAACCAAGCTCAGGGCTATTGTTTTAGACCATATAAGCACTGAAATTTTTTGGAAATTCCTCTCTGAAAAATTATAATGTGATTTTGTTGTGTACCAACTAGAGCTCTGACTGTTACAGGAAACAAGGCCTGTCCCGATTTTAATAGCCACAAAAATCTCTCCGGATGTCTAGAAAAATCATAACTCTGGCCTCTCACTAGTCTGTGGTCCATTGCGCTCTCTCTCACTCTTCTTTTCGGCGGTCATGTCCTCTTTGTGCCGTCTCCTTTCCTTTAAGGTTCTTAGCATTTTTTTGTGGAAATTCCTCTTTTTAGGTGTTTCTTGTTTGGTATTTCCTTTCCTCTCCTCTCCACAGCAAATATCGATGAATCAGTGTTTCCTCGACTTCTCAGCGAATTAAGAAAATCCTTCAATTTTCAGATTGACACCCAGCCTTCTTGAGTCTCATAGTTTGCAATCGGCCTTGACATATTCGTCTTTGAGCTTTCTGTTGCATTCAAGTTAATAAGTTATCTTTTGATGTTTTTTTGGTTGATATTTTGGAAGATGCTAGGGTTCTCTCTTCACTTCCAGATATTTTTGGGGCTGGAAATTAATCTCACCTAATCAGCTTTGATGGGTTTTGGCTTTCAAGGGAGGAGATGACTCAACGCTCAGGGCCCTAGGGACACCAAAAGAGACTGCCCATGCCCTATTCGGGATTTTCATTGGCAAGGGCCAGACTTTCAGTCTCCTATTGTCATCCAATGAATCGAAAACGTGGAGAGGAGGCTAGATGGGTGGCAGCTCAAGGTGCTATCCAGGGGGGTGGGGGTAGACCCTGGTGTTATTGTGGTCAGTACTTTCGTTGATCCGCATCTTTTATCTAGGAGTAGTGTTTTGGAGGGCTCGATGAGGAAGTTTCTCTGGAAAGGTCCAGGGTGGGGGCAGATAGGGGGATGACACTGGTTCCAAGGAATGTAGTATGCAAATCAGTCAATCAGGGAGGGCTCCGAGTTCTAAAGCTACAGAAATATGAACTCAGCATTACTAGCAAAGTGGACAGATAAAACAGCAAGTTCCACGGAAGAGCTAGCCTTGAAAGTTTTTAAGGGATAGTGATGGCACACAGCAGGACTAGGAGGCATAAAGTGGCCTCAATTTGAGCAACATCTACGATCTGCAATGGCATAAGTCTGGGAGTTTTTCGGCCAAATTGCAGGAAGACAATGTATTACTCTACTAGTTGGATGGCTAGTCCACCTGAGTGATCCTACGAGACTACTGGGATGGGATGGTGAATCCGATACAGTAGGGTACCCGATTGGATCAGAGGGAGGAAAATCCTTTGGGCATGTAGAGATCCTTGATCACTGTCAAACCTTTGCTTGGTTGTATTATGGTTGGGTCTGGAAGGGACATCTCCATGTGTCTGAGGGGATGTACAAGAAGTTTAGAGTTTAAGAGATAGTGGAGATGGCAATCATCAGTCATATGTATAATATCATATGGAAGCGGAGGGTGCCATTACAGGTCTTAATTTTTGGGTCTCTGTGCTTTAGAAGAAGACTTGTGACACAATTATTCCAAAAGGAGCTATTTCCAAACATTTGGATAGAGCGTGTCATGTGTACAAGGGGTGAAGATTATTGTTTCCACTTCTTCAAGTGATAGTTTGCCAAGGTGACCTGGGCTACCTAGAAGACTCCATGGGTGGAATACTTCCTTTGAGAAGGTCTTATGGGGATTGCTTTAGCCACAGCTTTTGAGACGGAGGCTAAATAGGAAGGCTTTCATGGTTACATGGGTGATCTGGTTGCATCAGCATGAGATCTTCTTCAAGGGAAGGATGACCTGGATGGATGGGGAAGTCCACAATGTTGAGGGCTTTATTTCCTATTGGTTCAGGGAGAGAGAAGGGGCGGGGGGTGGTAACCAGCTAGGGCATGGAGGATCAGGATGGTCGATCTAGAGTAATCTTCCTCCTTTTTTCCAAAAAAATAACTACCACCGTTTTTATTACATTTGATTTGAATGTTTTCTGTGAGTCTATGATTCTCTCTTTCTCTCTCTATTTGATTCTCTCCCTCATTTTGCTCATCTTCCTTGATCTCTTTGAATTCTTCTCTCATTCTCTCTTCCTGTCTTCTATCTTAATTATTCTCACTCCCTCTCTGTGATATTTAATTATTTAGATTTCATAATTATTCTCAATTTCTCTTCTCTCTTGCTTCCCCCTACCTCTCGCTCTATAGTCCGTATGGTTCTCTCTCGTTAAACCTCTTTGCCATCTTATCTCTTTATTATCCTTGTCTCTTCTCTTCCCCTCTCTCTCTCTCTCTCTCTCTCTCTCTACCTATCTTCTTTCTAAATCCTTCCTCTCCTCTCACATTCCATGTCTCCCACTTCACTCTCTCTCTCTCTCTCTCTCTCATATATATATAATGTCTTCTTCTCTCCCTTTCTCTATTCCTGTCTCATTATGTCACTCTCTATCTTTCTCAATGTGCTTATGTCTCTAAGTTATTCTATTTCCTTGTTCCTCTATTTATTCGTAATCTTTATTTCTATTCCCATCTTTTCTCCTTATTCTTCTCTTTCCCTCTTGTTTTCTTTAATTCTCTTTCTCCATATCTTCTCTCTTTTATCCCATTCCCCTATATATTTCAATATCTTTGTGTTGTGGATTACTTTGACTCTAAGTATGCAAGGTAAAAGGAGATCTAAAGTCACTACAGCTTCCTACACATGATGATAGTAATCTAATACCTTGGCACTAAGGAAAAAAAAGGTTGTTTCTCGCACCAGTGCAAAAACCAAATACTATACTATGGTTGAGATGGCTTGTGAAATAATTTGGTTCTAATCTTTATTAGAAAACTTGGGATTCACTCATTGAATGATATTCCCATTAACTTTGACAAACAAGTTGCAAAACACATTATCTGAATGCACAAAAACACATCAAGATTGATGATAACATGTAATATATGGTTGTAATTACATGATTATTAGTGCATTTTAAAGTATAATCGATACATTTGCAACACATTTTATCATGTTTAGAGTGCATTTCCTAAATTTGATGTCCTTTATCTAAAATTCTCAATATGCATAGTTTGATGTTAATTTTGTGATATTCTTTTCAAACTCAAAGCTCTTTCAATCTTAGCCTTATTTATTTTGAGATTTTGAGTAAATGTATTTATATGAATATAAGTACATATAAGAATAAGAGATTTCATTTTTAGATCATCTTTGAAATTTTTCTAGTTTTTGTCTAAATGAAGTTTTTGTAGTTTTCTAGTTTTTGTAGCATAAATAGTTTATTCTCTTGTTATTTCTAAAATTAAATGATAGAATGATAGATTATTTATTTTCTGATATCAACGTAGTTTTATTTTTAAAGAGATTAATTTTCTACATTTTTAAAGATTTTTTTTTGAATTTTTTTCAATTTATTGAAGCAAGAATCTCAAAATGAGGCTCACTAAGGTGGCCGACATGACATATATGACGTGGAAATGTGCACCTAAGAGCCCACATGCAAAAATGCCTAAGGATGCCAAGTAGGTGCATAGGTGGTGCTTGTGTAGTGCCCTAATAAAGGGAATATTAGTTTTGACATTAGGTGCTTAGATAATCAATTCAATTTCGCATAAACAAAAATATTTTGCATGTTTACCATGTGGGACTATCTTATCTCTCTTTTGATTTCAAGTGACATAGTGCACTCCAGGGTGTTAGATTAGGCTCATTGATGATATTTAATCCTAGCCCTCCATCATCACTAATACAAAAGGGGTATATATGGCTTGATTCTATTGGACATTGATTTCATTTAATAAATTGCAAAAACTCTTAGCTGTCAATTTGGGGTTTATGTAGTGTGATTTTGGCCAAGACTTGCTGTCAATTTGGGGTATAGAGCTTGATGGACTCCCTTTTGACTACTTGCGTGATTTAAGGTGTCAAATCAAGATCTAGTGGTTGTTATTACACGATGAGTCATCTACATGTGTTGATGTGGAAAAATTTAGAGTGTTCATTGCAGATCTTGCCTCCATCACTTAATTATAATACTACACATGTTGTCTTTCAATCCTAATCGTCCATTGGATCTGAGAAGTCAATCAAATGAATAGGCCAAAATCCCCTCCAATCTCAACTCTCTCTTCTCAGTAACATGAGTATCCTTGGCAGTGCTTTCATTGTTTGAGCCTTTGGACAGTTTTTTCTTAAATCTTTTGATCTATGTGTTATATACTCATTTTCATATCTTTTGAACATTTGAAATTAAGATTTTGTTGAATGAATCATGAGAATTTGTCAATTGAACTTCAAATGTCTGTCAAGAACACGATTGTACAACAAGCCTTGATTAAAAAGAATTGCGTTATTTTCTTGGAGGTTTTGTGTTTTTTCATGAATCTTTCATCATATAACATTAATTTTGAATCTAGAATGGTAGTTTAAGAGAATTTTAGTGTTTTTGTCATTTTCTCTCTCTTTGTTGGTGCTATTTCTCTTTATAACTTCTCTCTTTGATTGAACTTTTCTTTGCATCATTTTTTATTCCTTGGAAATATCTCTTTCTAAAAGACATAATTTTATTGAAATTCTTCCCTCCATTCAGAAATTAATTTAATTGAATTCTTAAACATCTCAAAAATGAACTTGTTCTTAAATTCCACTTGTGTTCACTAATTATACTTAACTAGTCATCACTTACAAGGAGTTTGGACTTGTTTTGGCCTATGCTCATGTTTTTTTCAACGACCGCATAAATATTCGATGACCACAATCAAATATAATATGCGATGACATGACAAAATTTGAGCGCTCCATTGAAGATCTGACGATCACTATTTAATAAGTTTGATTCACTTCCTTATGTTTAATGATAATTTATTATCTCATCAAAGATAATATATGATGGTCATGTATTATGTTCACATGTATTAAGTTCCTTCTCCTTTGATGGTATGGGCATTCTTGAAAAATCCAATTAATTGGAAAATTTGAATAGTCATTTTTCTAAACTCATTTGCACATACACAACGCATTGATAATCTAGATGTCGATAAAAAATTGGGAAGAAATCACCTCTTAAACTTCAGAATTTCACTTTAAAATAAAAAAAATTTGATCCACTGATTAATTAGATCATATTTAATATGTTTTTGGGTTAGTTTATGCTTATTCTTCTAAATTTATCATTTTCAGCATTAGATTTTCATTTTGAATCATAATTTGGAAAATCTAATTGATTGAACTATTTGGACAATGCTTCTTTAACTCTCTTATTTTAGTAATGTTCTAGACTCATTTATGCATCCACAAAGCATTTAAAATTAAGATTTTGATGAAAAATTACGGGGAAATCTTTTTTTGAACTTTGGAATTCCACTTTGAAATTATAAAATAAAAAACCTTTGATCTGGTGATAAATTATATCATTTTCAGTATGATTTTGGGTTACTTTATGCCTTTTCTCCCTAATCTATAATCCAAGATCATTTTGGCCCAATAATGCATGTGATCCTCCTTAGGATACACTTCCAAAAGAAGTTCTTTTTCCTTAGAAGAATAAATATCTCTAGATGAAGTTTGCTTTTATGAAAGACGATGATATGAATATGAAGGCAAGTGGATATGCAATTAAATGGAGAAAATGATGATCACTAATACTTCAGGCAATTAAATCCCTTAGCTTAGTCAACGATCCCAAAAATTATCATTAAACTTAAAAAATTTCATGTTAGCCACGATGGCTGCCATGTTTCAATACTAACTGATTCAGAAGTTAGTTAACTGATTAAGAGACGAACTGATCGCAACTGATGATTTCACTTCAAAGGCAAACAGCTGACATGGACGATGACATGGCGATGACATGCTGATAGAGTTGATGACATGTCCAGTCCACATAGGTAAGCCCGATGAAGTGTTAATAGGGCTGACGATGCGGTGGCAAAGCGAGTGCACCATAGGCGATGTGGCGGCGCCACACAGGATGTTGCTGATGTGGACATTAAGCTAGTGACAACTAATTCAAAAACATGATGAATCTTGCAGAGGGTAAATGATGAGAACGCCCTTTAGATACTTTGTAATGAAAATTTTGTTCAACCTTGCCAATTATTCTCTAAGCATATTTTTCCATTATAAAAAATGTGAAATTAATTTTAGGACAGCTAATAAAAACTAACTAAAAGAAAATTCAATTGGCTTGCATCGAAACCCTTGCATCTTTGCTGGTGGATTTATGCTGTGCCCAATTTTACACGTCAAAAGTTTCAAACATTAATCAAAATCTAACCATAAATAAACAAAGATTTATCACATCACTTAATGACCCTGTTTTCATTGATCATGACACTCGGATCCAACTGTTTTAGAAAGCATGGCTGTTCTAGAGAACCAACTGCTTCCTTCCCCCTTCACTCAGACATGCGGATCTTAGAATCTTCTGAAAATGGAAGAAAAAGCTTGAATATGTTTTACTCATCAATACTTTATCGAAGCACAATTCCAATAATCCCAGTTCAAAGCTTTATCTTCATAAACCTCAGAAGGAAAGAATTCAAGGCCAGGTAGTGCCGGTTGGTTCAAAACCAGTGTCATACCTGCCTGGAAAGGAGGACATCCAGAAGAAAGGTCTCAGTGCAAAAATAAAAATCCCAGTCGAAAATGCCCTAAGAAGCTCATGGTTCCAGAATTTACATCAATTAATAATGAATCTTGAAGAGAGAGAAAAATGAAGAAGGTGTTTTTACCAATTGAGATCAGTTTGAATCAGGTCCAAGAGAATTATCAACAAGGAGGATCTTCTCGGGATGAGATGGGCCAAACTCGGTGTCAATGATGTGGCTCTGCCACTGCAACCGGTCAGCCACCTTCTTTGCCTCATTGACCACATCAACTTTGTCCCGGATGATCACAGCTCCATCTGGGCGCAGGATTCTATCCATCTCCAGCATAATATCCAACATCTCACACCTATACCATCCATCAAGATCAATAAATAATATACTGACTATTTATAGGTAATTTGACCCACCTGTATTTGTACATGCTGAACAGGCCAGCAGCATGAATGAGATCATAAGTTCGAGGGTATGTGGAGAAAGCTTCACACCTGAAATGAGTAGGAATTAATCAAAATACCCATGTGCAGTTTCAATTTAGAGAACTTTTCATGTGGTACAAGGAAAAGATTACCAGTCCATGTATGTCCCAATGAGACCCCGTTCAAAGATGACACCAAGCATGTTATTCTCCACATCAAAGGGAAGAACATTCATTACCCAAACTGGGAATCTAGACAGTGCAGCGCCAAAGCCACCAAAACCAGCATTCATATCCATGATGTTCCGGAATCTCTTATTGGACTTAAAGTCAATGTGACTTTTGTAATGTGATACACTTTTTTCCCAATAACTTGTATCTTGATTGAATGCATCAGTTGTGATTCCCTTCGAGTTTTGATATGTAATTCTTGGGGGAGTTGATTGTAGTCTGTCAGGCCAGAGCTTGAGGGCTCCACCGGAGACCTCATCAATGGCTTCTACACTCGGAAGAGGTGTTATGCACGAATCCATTTTCTCATACCTTTAGAAAGATAAGGGAAGTTAACATTTTGTACGTGAGGCTCAAAAAGATAGTGCACAATGGTTTCTTTTGTAAAACTAGAGAGAACAATCTAGACAGATTAAGATTCCTGATCTCAGTGAGGCAGCATCTTGCATTTTGAGCTTCACATGGATCACTCAATAGTAGGAGGTGAAGAGAGAGACCGAGAATAAAGTGGAGAGAATAATAAGCCTTAGACAGAGAGGGAGAAGAGAAAAAAGAGAGAGAACAAGAGAGCATAGAGAACGCCAAAAATATAAGCAGGAGGAGAGAGGAGCATATAAGGGAAAATAAAACAGCAAAAGAGAGGGGAGAGAGCAGGAGAGACAGCCGAATCTAAAGACGGGTGAAGAACTTCAGACAGAAGAAGGGGAAGAGAAAATTATGGAGGGAGAAGCAAAGCCAAATAAGAGTAGAAACATTTGAGAGGGAGAGAGAGAGAGAGAAAGACAATGGAAGTCAAAGAATACACAGAGAGACCACTCACCATGCAGCATCAGGATCACCACCTTGACACAATGGTACAGATCTCTTTACATCCAAGCTCTTCTTGCAAAGAACATGATTCTCAGGCTTCCTCCAAACTGCAATGCCACCCTTCTCCGCAATCTTTTTCCAGCAGAGCCTATTTGCAAGGTCCACTATAGACTTCTGCTCTGCCCGAAGATCCTCTGGAGTTCGTTTCCACCCTTTATACATATTTTTCCAGTTGATCGGTGGCCCAGATAAAACCCAGAAACCTCCTGGCCGAAGAACTCTATCAATCTCCAATAAGTAAATCCCCTCTGAAAATTCAAGACCACAGAGTCAGCTTCTAGCAGTGGATTTCAAAGGAAAACCCATAAAAACTCTTTTTTTTTGTTCAATTCATAAAAACCATAAAACCCATTTTTTATTCAATTGACGAAAGCCATAAAAAACCCAATCTTTTATTCAATTCAAAAGAACCCAATTTTTATCATTCATGCAAAACCATAAAAACTCAATTTTTATTCAATCCATTAAAAACACAAAAACCCAGTTCTTGTTCATTTCACAAATACTATCAAAACACAATTTCATATACCATGAGCAGCCCACGGGACAAGGCATCTGGCACAGTGAGCCATATCAAAGGATCTCGACGGATAGGGTAACCTGTAAGTGCTTAAAACTCCAAGCATAGCTGGAATTCCCCTCTCCAAAGCGAACTGCACTTGCGCTTCATGAACATCTCTGGGCGCAACTGACATCGTCACAATATTAAAATCAAGCAATCGCCCTCCAAAGCTGGCAACCTGCTCAAAACCCAACAATCAAGACTCCCCAATTCCATAAAATTATCTCAAAAAATCATCTTTCAACATACCCCACAACCTATATCCAGAGCAGTCCGGATCTCCCCAGTCTTGAGGGGCAGAAGCTTAGCCATGGCAGTAACATATCCCTTCACACCATCAGGGAAAGAAGTTCCTCCCCCGGGGAAGAACAACCTCTCTCCCTCCACTCTCACCCAATTCTGATCCTTTTTAGCTATGGTCAACCTTGTGGAAGGAATATTGCTGAACCAGATTTTATCTCTGCTTTCCGGCCATCTAATGGGCGATCGATAATTCACCGGTCTGGGTACGCGGCAGCTCTTTTTTTCCGCTGAATCAGGGCAATGACGCTCTCGGTGGAGAAGATTATCAGTATGAAAGCGGCGCTCACGATTTGGATCCTGGCAGGGACAGTAATCGGTGAAATTCTGCTCGCAAAACTCGATCCGAATGAGATCGTCGCTGCGCAAGATAGCACTGGCGGAGTAGTGGGTCTCGAAATCGAGAGGCTGAAGATCTGACTGGAGTGCGCAATTTTGGGTGAGATTGGAGACTTGGTCAGGGCTGGGGGCGTGGGGTCGAGAATTGTGGTAGACGCTGAAGATGTACGAGAAGGTGCAGAGGATGGAGAGGAGAAAGAACCTGGCAAGGGTTTCCCGGTTTGGACTCGGCAGGAGCGATGGATTCGACCTGAACATGTCTAAATGAGAAAATTTTCGGATTAAACCTCTTGGCGTGGAGGTTGTCCGTCTGCCCAGCACTTAACATTTATACAGGAGTTCTTCTTGAAAACTTCAATGTTCAAAAAGTCAATACTGATTCCTTGACATTTAAAACCTAAACCAGCGATTTCCGGGAACATGGTATGCGAAGCATGTGTGTCCATGCCGACCTGGAGCGAAGAGAACGGAGACGGGCCCACTTGTGGCAACCATCATTTTCCCGGTTTCCTCGATCGATTTCTCCGTCGTCAACTTCTCCGGAAACGATGGATATTTATATGTGCATAGAAGAATCAGAGTTTGTATTCAGGACAAAATTTCAGAAAAGCCCCTAAAATAATATGCATTACAGTAGAACCTACGGTTCACTGTGCACAAATTGCACTCGACCTATGCTTCTCCCACATCGACGCCCTTTCTCGTCAAGAACTCCTTGGCTTCTGAAATATCCTGCAAGATGAAGAACATTTTAATGGAGTTAAATCTCTGTGACGGATGATATGACTAATATCGAAAGGACAGTTAAATGGTGAAGCTGATGAATGAAGAGAGCAGAGATGGAGTGATCAACGTAGGGATACATTCTGGGTCGATTCAACTTGACAATTTTCACAAGGGTCTCTCGAATCTGTCAGAGAGTGATTAATCAAGTTGAACAAGAACGACGAGGAGAAAGAGCCTTAGAATGTTGACGAATCATTGTAAAATTTGTCAAGATCTATTACATCCATCATGCGAAATATACATAAGAAGCATTCACGAAGGTGTATCACATTCATCTTGCAAAATTTACAACAGAAGCATTCGTCGAGATATCCATCAGGACAGGAACAACGAGGAAGAGTCTTTGGATGTGCACAAATCAAGTTAAGCATTCGTCAAGATCTACCACATTCAGCATGAGGAATTAACGTCAAAACAAATTTCCATGATCAAATTTTACCTTCTGAAGCAGTGTTGCTTCTTCCGGGCAAGTCGGAAATACCATTAAACCGACTCCAACCATTAGCAAACCGTAACAACCAAGAGAAACAATGAAGTAGATTGGGAGCTGTAGACGAAATTCAGGATTAAAATCCCCAAATCAAGACGCTGTGATCAGTAGCCTAAGAGAACTCACCAACCAGACGTAGCCGTAGGGAATTACTGATGTTTTTATGAGTCCGATCCAGCATGCTGTGATAGCAGCTAATAACCCAAGGATTTTTAAAATATGTTTCATCCTGTCTGAAGAAAATGCTATTTCGCCCTTGTACGGAATAACCTCGATTGATTCCTGAAAAGAAAATTTTCTGCTGCCAGGTCACAAAAAAAAACCAGGGTCATTTACTTTTTCTTTCTCATCTTCGGATTGGAAAGCAGAAACACAACCATAGATTAGACGGAAATAAATTTTTTTTGGCGATGGCATGATTTGATCCAAACCATCAAATAATAAAAATGAAGAATATAAACCCGGAGATGAACATAATAAAGATTCCTATTAGAGGCATTGACGACATAAGCAAATAGCATGGAGAAGTACCTGAGCGACAGAGCGAGAGCGCGCGGGAAAATCAGGAAGCCGAAGAGATTAAATTTGGAGATCGTTGCCGCACTGCGCTCGGATCTCTAACAGGTTCGATTTAGGTAATCAGGTCGAACAGTGGCAGCTGTCCCATAAATAACTACAAAAAAGCCCAAAAGGCCCAAACAGGCATTATACATTAATTAGCCCATAAAGCACGCAAATCTTGATGGGTCACGACTTGGCCCATTAAGGTGACCGTTGACATGGCCTTCAGAGGTCACGTGGCGTTCAGTGGAGGGGAGACATCAAGTGAGGTTGAAATTTTCTTCAAACGTACGTTAAAAGAGCATGTTGTGACTTCTAGCGTGAGAATCTCCAAAGTCATAGGCCCATTATTATAAACCAACGTGTTGCACCACATTTAACTAGGGGTTAAGTAAATGTTGGCTACTTACTTGAAACTAGGGATGGGTGGATCAATTTCAAATGATGATTGAGATCTTCAATCGCTGATCAATGATCGCAAGCATTTCTCACATTTTTACCAAGAAAAGGATGAAACCCTAGTTAGTTTAATACAATTCTATAGTTTAGATCGCCAATGATCTGGTCGCATGAAGGAGATTGAAATTGTGATTAGTTTCACGAATGTTGCATACATAATGAAAGAACGGTGGGTAGTCTAAAAAAATTCTAGAGGGAAGATCGCCGATAATCTCATATTCCCATGATGGTGATCTAGATTGCCATGCCCATGATCAACTATTGCAAGCATTTTCCCATATTTTTTCTACATGAAGAAACACTACTTGGTCTTATACAACTCTTTTGTATCCCATCAATGTTTATCTCTATGTGATACCTTGTAGAAATATGTCATTTTCCATTTATGACAAAAAGAAAAGAGCCGACTCTCATGAATGTTTTTCATTTAACATGTGAGAATCCATCATCCACATGAAAGACATGTGATGATCTATAATTATATATATGATTTGATGTTAAATGCACAAGATATGATGGAAGAATGGAGATGGAACTCCAAGATAGATTGATGAGCTCTAATGAATGTGTACATGGCCAGGCATGGTAAATTCAAATTTAGAATGTCTATGATTAACGATGGTGAATGAAAATATACAAAGACATTCAATGAGGACCGAGACGTACCTGAAATGTTATGATCCAGGATACCGAGGAAATGCCTTCAAATTCAAGGAAAAGACCATGGATACATAGATGATAGACATGTAGATTGATGGTTGGAAGATGGTTTATTAAAAGAGGTCTATTTATATGTGTAGAGAGATAGATGAGGGTGAGGGGATGTTCGTCATTTTCTTATTTTGCATCCGGGGGCAATATGGATCTCGCCTGCCATTATTTAAATCGTCGAGCAGGAGAGATCTCGGTAATTTAAGAGTCGTGCTCTTCCAAGAGCACGGTGGCGGCTCTTTTATGAATAGAACTCGCGGCGACATGCATTCGGCAGGCCATATAGAGCCGGCTGGCGGCGCCGCCGCCGTGCCCGGCCCGTTGTTGCCGCGTGTGGTTGCATGCACTAGCTGCGCCACGGCAAGAAAAGAGAGATATTCCCCCCAGAATCGGTTAGATCCTATTCTTCATTTGGAGACGGGGCTTTCACCGTTCCTTTGACGACGAGTGGTCAACTTCTGGCGCCGTTGTCCCGCGGGAGAGTGCAACGTAAGGAACCCTTTATAAAATTGACATTCTAAATCTTATTCTCTTACCAGCCATTAATTACTGTAAGCAGCAAACATGGTCGTTGCATCTCCCGAGGCGCGTCGGTATCAGAAAAGGCTTCCCTAGAGAGAGAAACAAGAGAGGGAGAGAGAGAGAGAGAATGGTAAACCCTAATGGACGAACAAGTGGAATTCTAGTGACCATCACAGAGTGCACAAATCTCCCTGTTCTTTTCTCGAAACCTTGCGTTATCAAGTAATCTTACTATAAAAGACTGATTCTAGGTTCCTAGCCCTTAGAAAAAGCAAACCTTTGACGCTGACTGCTTCATTAACTACTAAATCAACCATCCTTTGAACCTTCTCTCGTTCTATGTTGATTATTCAGATCTGGGCATGTCTCTCACACATCTGGGCCTATCTATCCATCTATGTATCCATCTATTTATCTATCCATATATTTCTTCTTGTGCGTTAGTCACTCAAATCTGAGCATACTCTTGAACAGAAATCTGGCTATCTTTCTATTCATCGATCTATCTATTCATCTTTATATTTACCTATAGATCTATATATCCATCTATCTAGCTATCTATCTATCTATCTATCTTTTTATTTACTTCTATATCTATCTATCCAGCGATCTATCTCTTTGTCTCTTTCTATTTATCTAATCCTAGGCTCAGTGATTTGACTATGTTCAACGAGATACTAACCCTTATGACTCTCTCTCTCTCTCTCTCTATCTCTCTCTCCCTCCCCACCAAAGAAACCTCTCCCGCTTTCTCTCTCTCCCTCCCTATCTTACACAACATAAAGAGTTCCCGTCCAGTAAGACAAACTCCTCTCTGTGTATATCATCTGCGGCGATTCTTCTGACTTGTGGTCTCTCCACCGCCTGAATCCATCTCTGCAAAAAAGATTCAGCGCATGGGTTCTGCAAGCAACTGGCTAGCCTTCTCTCTCTCCCAGCAAGAGCACCACACCGCTCCGCCGCCCCACCAAACCCCCGATCGCTTAAACTACTCCGCTGCTGCCGCCGCCGCCGCTGCCTTTTCCAATCAAATCCGCGGCCGATCTTTCACTTCTCTTGAAGGTCTGACCTGCGGTGCAACAACCTTCAAACTCTCCTCCATTTTTCCAACTTCGCTTCATTTTTTTTCTCCCTTTTTCTCAGACGGCAGCTCATCTGAGTTATCAATGGTAGTAGGCAGCGTGATCAAGGAAGATAATCCTGAGCCCAAACTGGAGGACTTCCTCAGCGGAAATTTCTCCAGCCATAGCCAGAAGCTTCCTCCAGGGTGCAACTCCATGACCTGGACCTTCGATAATAGCTCCAATCTTCAAATCCCGACCTGTCAGTCAGCTGCAAAAGAGGTTTCAGTAACCGGTAATCACGCTGGAAGCGACTGTTCAATCGGACTTTCAATGATCAAGACATGGTTGAGGACTCAGCCGGCACAGCCTTTTGCGGCTAAGTCTCAGACCCTTTCCTTCTCCATGAATACGCCTTCTCGGGTTAGCCCGTCTCCCGCTGAAAATGGCGGCGATGGCCAGGAAGCTTCTGCCGAAGCAGGTCCGAGAAGAAGCACCGACTCCTCGGGCCATCGAACTTCAATATATCGTGGTGTTACAAGGTTTCTGGCATCAACGAATTGAAACCCTAATAATTCATGAACCCCCTTGTAGGGCTGTGTTTTTATCAGTTCTTTCTCCAGGCATAGATGGACAGGAAGATATGAAGCTCATCTTTGGGACAACAGCTGCAAAAGAGAGGGACAGACTCGCAAGGGAAGGCAAGGTTTGTCTCTCTCTATCTCTAACGATCTCTCTCTCTATCTCTAACGATCTATCTCTCTCTCTCTATCTCTCTCATGGATTGTCTCCATCAATGGGCGTCATTTTGGGATCAACTTCATCCGCAGTCTACTTAGGTAGGCAGCTAGATTAAGGGCTTCGCTCTATCAGATTAATGGAGGAAGCGCTTAATTCTTCTCTATTTTTCAAGGCGGATATGACAAGGAAGAGAAAGCCGCTATCGCTTACGATCTAGCCGCCTTGAAGTACTGGGGGACGATGACGACGACGAACTTCCCTGTGAGAACTCGTAAATGATCAACTATCATTTATCGTTCGTAAATGATCATCTATCATTCTACTGTCTGACTTTTCCAATCATCATCATCATCATCTTCTTCTAATACTTTTAGTATTCCTATTATTTTCCATATTCTGGTTATTACTCAGATGAGTAACTATCGGCGGGAGCTGGAAGAGATGAGAAACATGACCAGACTGGAATATGTCGCTTCGCTGAGAAGGTTTGACGGACTTTCTCTCTCTAGATTAGGGTTTTGGAAATGGTAAGGATTTGACTCCGGACTTCGCGTTTCGATGCAGGAAGAGCAGCGGGTTTTCTCGAGGAGCGTCTGTTTACCGAGGAGTGACGAGGTTTTCTCTCCGTTCTTCTAATTTAAGAACGCTCTCTTTCTTCCTCTCTCACTCTGTCTCTCAATATTTCCCCAACTTGACTATTTCTTCTGTGCCACAGGCATCATCAGCAGGGAAGATGGCAGGCGAGAATCGGAAGAGTCGCAGGGAACAAGGATCTCTATTTGGGCACATTCAGTATGATTATTTTAGCTATTCAACACTGAAAAAAACATGAAAACTCTGAAAACTATCAGACATATGGCACTAACCAGTCCTTTTTGCCTAATCTCTCTCCCTCTCCTCTCTCTCCACGTGTTTTTAGGCACCCAAGAAGAAGCCGCAGAAGCATACGACATCGCAGCCATCAAGTTCCGTGGTTTGAACGCTGTAACGAACTTCGACATGAACCGGTACGCTCAAAGCACTACTGTCTAGTCTAATCTATCTATCTGTCTATATATATATATATCATTATTGATTTCTATCTTTTATCTATATCTATCTATCTATATATTTTTGTGTCTACATGTTTATCTTTGTATCTATCTACCTATCTATCTATCCATCAATCTATATCTCGATCTATTACTTTATCAATCTATGTATAGGTCCATGTATCTACTTATCTATCTATTCATCAATCTATTTATCAATCTATGTCTGGGTCCATGTATCTACTTATCTATCTTTCTATATATCTATCTGTGTCTATCTATCAGTTTGTGTATATATATATAGATACCTGCCAACCTATCTATTTATGCCCATGTTTATCAATATCTTTATTTATCTTTGTCTTTGCCTATCTGTTTCTACCAAAATACTGAGATAAAATGCTGCATGGCGCAGATACGACGTGAAGAGCATCATGGAGAGCAACGGTCTTCCAGTCGGAGGCCCAGCGAAACGTTCACCCGACCATTCTTTTATCGTCCCCGTTCGATTCGAAGGCCACGAAAGCGCCACCTCACTGGCCCCCGGAATCAACACCTCGAACTTCATTTCCTGGCCTGGGATTCCATTCAATCCTTCTACAGCCAGCTACTCGTACAGCCAACTGCAAGACTGGAGCAAACAAGATCACGGCACATTAAGAACCCTAAGAGATCTCCACCATCACCAATACGACGGAGCCGCCAATAGATACCTTCCGCCGCCCATGCAAGACGCCGTGAGGCTTGATTCTAGCCCCGCCATCTACGGAAGCAGCAGGGAAGGGTTTCTGGGAGAGCAAGGAGAAGATTTCCCCACTCCTCGACCTTTCTCCTTCCGTAATATGTACAATATCGCCGAGCAATCTCCGAGCAGCGAGGCTATCGGAAACAGTCTCCCAGTCTGCTATGGAGGCCCTCTCTTCTCCGTATGGAACGATCGCTAGGTCGGAGAGGTGTTATCTCGGAATAAATTGAAGGCCATAATATACCCGTTTCCAATGGAGCTGCTTATAAAACTCTCCTGCAGCGTTCGAGGTGCTACCTCGCAGCAGGTTCTGGATGACCCGAGACTGGAAGAATCCTTAGAAGAGCCCCTTGAAAACGTGAATAGAGAAAACATCAAAAGAAATACTTATACATATTGCCAGTTTTATGTAATTTCTCTCACTTAGCTCAAAAGCCCATCTATATAGTTTGTTCAATTGTCAGTAAGTATGTCTGTCTATCTGTATGTATGTATGTTTGTATGTCTAGATATGTCTATCTGTCTGTCTGTATGTATGTCTATATGTATGTATGTATGTCCGTATGTCAATATATATCTGTTTGTCTGTATGTCTATATATATATATCTGTTTGTCTGTATGTATGTACGTACGTATGTATGTATGTGTGTGTGTGTCTCGTAGTAAACATGATGACCATGTTAACATTACTCAAAGTCAAGAGGATAAAGCGATCTCTAACTAAGAGTTTTGAAAATTTTAGAAAGATCAAGGTGGTATAATCAATGATGGAAGATTAAGGAGTCAATTTGAGTAGACAAAGATGCTAATAGATATTGTGATGATAGATCAATTATAGTTGACAATGACCATGAGCATTGTCATAACCATGCCCTCTCCTCCTTCCTCATCTAGCAATCATGGAGATAATCAAAGCGCGATGAAAATAGTAAAAAGAGAGTTGTATGGAGGAATATACATGAATACTTGTTCAAAAGACTTGTTCAAGATTAAGTAGACACTCACTAATAATATGTCATTCGTACTTGCATTTACATCATCATTAGCCCATTTTAATGTATAATTTGCCTTAGTATGTCATACATTATCATTTTTGTCATGTTTGAGCACTTAATTGCCTATTTTTGCATAATTTGGAGCTAAATGGTAAAATATAAACATTTGATAATTTTAAAGGCCAAGGAACTTTGACGTAATCATATGTTCTCAAATTTACATGATTTCATGGGTAGGGGAAGAAATTACAAAGAAAAGGGAAAACAAAATGATGATATGCCGCATGAGTGTCCAAAGCTTAACATGCCACATTTGGAGCATTATGTAATTTTTTCCTTTTTTATTTTTTAGAACAAGATGAATAATATGAAAGAAGATTGAAAATGTATCAATCTTGAAAAAACATCATTAAAAACTCATAGATTTTACGATATTGTGTTTTAAATTTATAAAAAAAATTGATTTTTTTCTGCATTTTGTGAATTTGATTTGATTTGATTTATTATTATTTAGGAATTTTTGAAAAATTAGGGGCCACATGCCAATGGGCCACTGCTGGCATGTGATAAGATGACTTGGTGCATGTGCATCAAGTCAGCCTTTGCTTACGAGATGCGCACTTGGACAGTCATACTCAATCATCCACCCATGCGGTGCATAAGTGGTCGATGGTGAGAGCGACTAATATTTGTTTTTGTGTAAAGACATGTTATGAAATCTAGAACATTAATCTTGTGAAGTTTTAGGAGTGTATTTGTGCATCATCACCATCCATCTTCACTGAACCTTCAACGAGTGTATTGCATCCATCTTCACATAATTCAGCATGCAGATTTAAAGATGAGGAGCATTATATGTGTCTACATCATAGACCTCATTTAATGTTCTTTGATGGGCTGTGGTGAATTCCAATTGGATGGAGGAGGCAAAAGCATGCCAAAAGATTATTTTCAGATGATGAGCTATTGACCCAGATGGAGGTGACAGATGGTTTTGTACACTGGTGAATAAGATTGTGACACGTGCTTAATTCACTTTAATTGCATGATCACGATTTTTTGCATTGCTTGATCTACTCTCGCTCTCTCTTCCCTTAAAGGGATGATGTGACTACTTACCTAGTTGTAATGTCCCCCTTTTGGGCAATCTAAAAGCCAAAAATAGTGAAAATACCTCTCCTTATCAAAGCTCTTGTTTCTGATGTGTTTTATCATTGTTTTACCTAGAAAACTCCTTGTGCACTTATTTGCAAGAAAGTTCTTTAGCTAAAAACAGGTAGATCAATTTTTCAACCAATTTAGGTTAGAAAAAGGATTCTTATAATATCATGGAGAAACTTAAACTTATTTATGTTTAAGTTTGTAATTTGCATAGCTAACTAGGCAATTAATTTCAATTTCTCTCATTACTGATAACATGCAATATATATATATATGAAATTATATGATTATTAATGAAAATTAAGGCATAAAATATTCCATTCTTATAAATTTTATCATGTTTTGAGTGTATATCTATCACTCTATAAAAAATTAAGTTATAATCTCAAAATGCACTATTTTAGGGATAATCATGGATAATTACAAGAAATATTTGAAGATTAGATTATTTCCATCTATATGTAATATTATAATTAGGTTTTAATGTAAAATAATAAGATAAAATACTTCTTATTCACTCATTTATTTTTCTAACTTTATGTTTATAAATGAAATGAGCATATTTTTTAAATAAAAATTTATTCTCCTATTATTCATTAAATTTTAACTTTTTAGAATGATATATATTTAATTTATAATCAAAAAAGACAAATTTAGATTAATTTGGAGTTATATTTTGAAAGGTATGAATTTTCTAATTTTTAGGGATTTTTTTCTAAAAATTTTTCATGAATTTATTTGGATTTCTTTTTGAATAAAAAGAATAAATAACCATTAAAACATCGTGCGTTGACGTGGCAGCTGATGCAGTAGAGCAAAAAATGTGTTGCCATGCGGTGGTGTATGTGCACGCCACGTGGCACACACGTATGCATGTGTTTGCATGTGTGATTAGTGAGATTAAGCATCCTTTTCAGGATTTTCGCTAACTCACTAATCACTCATATGTTATATGCCTATAGATTCTCATAAATTTTTGTCATGTGGGATTATTTTTGTCTATTTTTATGTGCAGGTGACGTGGCAAAATGTGGAGCGTGCGATCAAGTAAATCAAATCGTGATCGTCGATCTTCACTTAAGTGAGGGGATACACTACACAATCTGATTGGGCGACAATTCGTTTTAAAATGTTTTAATCTTTGTCGTTCATCTGAAGAGTTATAACGGCTGAGATTAAATATGCTCGATGGACTTCAATGGATGCGTGGTGACATCTCAAGCATCTATTCCCGATCAGACAGATGCAATCGCGCGACGCTTCTTCTTCACGAATGATGAGACAAAATCTAAGCGCTCTATCTACGATTGAGCAGATGCAAATTAATGGCAACGATTCACATCCAAGCATTTCGTTTGAGCAGTTGATTATAGATGAAGAGCCAAATCAAACAACCACACCCAAATCTGCCTATAAATACACATGTTCTTTGACGATGTAAACTATTCAAGGGTGTTTCAAGTAATCAAATTGTTTGGACATCTCAATCCTTGAATCTCTTGCTTTCTTCATCCACTAGATCAATTTTCACATCCAAGGAGTGTTTGAAAGTGAGATTTCATGGAGAGAATAGGGAGAAATCGCTTCTTGAATGCCGACGATCCTCTTTAAAATTCCGGAATGAAAAGGCTTTGATTTTGTCATCAATTAGATCATTTTGAGCACTATCTCAGGGTTAAAATTCACTTTTTCCTCCTAATCTCTCTTCCTATAACATCATATTTCAATTTCAAATAGTAGATTAGGTTCATTTTAGATTTAATTTTGGTTTTCTCTCTCATAGCTTTCAAAAATTCTATCTAATTTTCTCTTCTTGATTTCTCTATGAATCTTGATCCAAATCGAGTGATTTTTTATTTTGCGAATTTTTCTTCAAGTTATTTTTTTTAAATTACTAAAGTCCCAAATTTCTTACTTCAATTCCTCATTTGATTTTGATCAAATTTGAAGAACATCTCAAAAAATCATAATTCTCCGTGGATTCGATCGTAATTCACCATTATACTCTTTAATTCTTGATTTTTATCTTAAATGGTTAAGTTTGAATATCTTTTTGACACATCTCTGTGTGTATTCAACGAACGCACGGATTCATCTCGTCACTTGTCTGGGCACCTTGAGTTATGATCGTTCTCCCCTATTTATAGACATTTGGTATAAGAATTTTTCATAAAAAACCCTCATGATTATATCTATATCCAGCAACATCCATAAACCTTACATGTGTGACCCTTTAGATTCATATATCTCATTAGTTAACAACCCTATAGGCCTAATAACACCTTATTAGTCAACCTTAACTAATTATCTACATCAACATATATATTAATTAATCAAGGATATATTTAACCTAATCGATAGTTTGAGTTGCCAGCCCATTGGGTACCAAGCTACACCATATATTCTAGGAGATATGAAGTATAAAAGAACTCCATTATGAAGCCTTTCCGTCATCAATTACCATGTATATATATAATCCTTTACCAACACGAGACTCATGAATGACTTATGGTATGGTCAACTATCAAACCCTAATTGGTCACTCAAGTTAGTATTGATGTGTGTAGGAAATCATCAAGAACTTTTTCTTCGATATTTCCACTACCTGGGCCAAAGATTTCATCGCATCTTGATAACATGCTAATTATACTTGATAATACATGATTATTTATTCATATTAAGGCATAAATGATTTAATTCCTATGCATGTTATCATATTTATGAGTATTAATCTATCATTCTATGAAAAAGTCATTATAATCTCAAAATACTTTAATTTAGGGATAAATATGATGAATTAAAGATAAATAATTTTATAACCCATCTTTACTTGAGATTATAAGTATTTTTAAAGTTAAAATAATGAGAGAAATCATTTTTATAAATATTTATTTAAATTTCTAAAGTTAAAATCTTTAAGAAATAAATATATGTTTAAAATAGAAATTAAAACTCTCATTATTTCTTAATTTTGACTTTTTAGAATGATAGATAATTAAATTTCGGATCAAATGAAAGAAATTTGGATTAATTTGGAGTTATATTTTGAAAGTTATGAAATTTCTAATTTTTAGGGATTTTTCTAGAATTTTTCTGAATTTTTAATGAATTTCTAAGGATTTTCTAGAATTAAAAATCAATTTTTCTAATTAAATATCGATTTTTCAGAATTTTTAAAGCACGCAGGTGATGTGGCGCAATCAGAGCCATCCGATCGATCGCGATCAACAATTGCGATGAGGAGGCGACGTCGCAGCATCGTGGATGTCCGATCGCACGAGTGATTTCGACAGTTGATCTTTACTTAAGATCGATGGACCACGTGACTTAAATCGGAGTTCATTGATCATTTTAATCTCGACCGTTGATCGCAAGGAGTTATAACGGTTGAGATTAAACGGGATCAAAAACGCATCGAGGCGTCCGATGAAGATCCGAAGGATGCGTTTTCGAGGCGTTTTATAACGCACAAACACGTGGCATCATCTCGAGCGTCCATCCGCGATTGAACAGCCGCGACTTAACGGTAATGGTTCGCGATGGACTGTTTCATCAGAGCCGTTGATTAATTCGATCGGACAGTTACACCCAAAATCCCTATAAATTGAGATGTTCTTTTGATTTTTAAAGCATTTGAGAGCAAATAAATTAAATTGATATGTTTAGACACCAAATCTCTTGAATCTCTTGATCCTAATCTCTTCTAGACTCAATTCTGCGTCCACGGAGTGCTTAAGATCAAGATTTGGGCGAAAGAAGAGGAAAAAATCGACGCTTGAACTCCACGATCGCGATTTTTTGTTTTTTTATGAAAAGCCTTGATTCCGGCAATTAATTGGGTTAATCCAATCGTAATCTTGGGTTAGTGGAAGCGGTTTTGCCTAATCGATTGTCTATTACCATTTAATTTCAGTTTAGATTAGGAATTTGAAGTTCATTTGTTTCTATTTTTGGTTATCTCGCAATTTTGATTTTCGGATATCATCCCTCACTTCAATCTTCAATTTCTCCGCGAAATCAAAGTCAAATTCGATGATTTTTGATTCCGTGGAATTATCTTGAAGTTCTCTTTCATAATGTACCATTTTCCCCAATTTCTACCATCGATTCATCGTCCAATTTGATCAAATTCGAAGAGATCATAAGAAATTTCCCTAATTCCCTGTGGATTCGACCCATATTTACCATTATACCCCTCAATTTGAGATATTTTCATAAAATTGGTAAGTTTGGAATTATTTTTTACTCTTGACCGTGTGAAATTGACGACCACTCGGTCTTGATCCGTCACATCTCATTCCTTGAGTCAATCTCTTCAAATATTGATGGTGGATGATCTCATATTGATCATCTTCGTGGACTTCATGTCGTATCCAATATATCACGTTTTAGATATCACATGGTTAGGGATTCATAAGTCATAATCGATTGGTGTTTGGTGTTTCAAGTCAAAGGACCATATACACAACTGTGACATGAATCAACTCGATTGACAGTTAGGTATAGTTACCATTCAAGGATTCATACGAATTAATTCAGTGAACTATTTCTCCAAAGAGCACTCACTATCTATCCTTAGTGTCTCCACACCAATGGTTATAGGATCAATCATACTCATCATATGAGTTAGATCTGATAGTGCTATTCTTTCCGAATAATTTGATATATTTCTCTAATATCCCACGAACAAGAATGTTTAGAATATATATTTAAAGACTTGTGATCACTATATTATGATCTCATCTTAATTCATGTAGTCATTGTATATGCTTATGGACTTCATTACAAACATTAGACACGAATGACAATAAATAAATTGCATTTCAATTAACATAAACAAGATATATGAAAGTGTGATTGGCTTATAGGTCACATAATATCCATCAGTAGGTTGGATAGAGTGTATGGAGAAAAAGGTTGAAGTGTATATGTTTTATTATAGAGGGCTTCAGAATAGTTAAAGGTATAGGTGGGAACACTATTTTCATAGAGTACATGATCCCTTAATTAAGATACAATAGTAGGATGAATCCATTAAGTTAAATGTGTGCTACAGCTTCTAGCGATATCATATAAGAGTATTGCAAGTTGATTCTAGGCAATTGATAGAGCCACAATCTAGGATGGGTACATTTTATTTAATGTAAGGATTGTGGAGATAGAGATTACTTTCTTGTGTGCAAAGAGCAACTCAAAGAGCTCGACAACCTAGGTGATGTTGGTCTTGTTGATGTACAAGTTCTCCATGGCTAGACATAGTTTGGAAGGAAATGTGATACTATGTTCTAGACAATAGAAGTCTTGACAGCCTAGAGCATCCAATGTAAACATTGTTCAGACCTTGAGTCATTCATGAATAGATGCAATTAATTTCTTAGTAAGGGGCTTTTCATTCCAAATTTTTCTTGAACAGTTTTTTAGAAGATAGGCGGTGAATTCTTGATTTGTCTCCAATCTCTTCTAGAAATCTTTGTTTCCTGGATTCAAAAAATTAGAAAAATGAGGGTAGACTTCAAATTCTTTCAAAAATTGAAGTATACTTTATCCACACGATCAAATTTAATCAGATACTCCAAGAAAAAATTTATCATTATGAGAGAGAAATCTTAAATAGAAATAAATGGTCATAATTAATTTGGGTTTCTTGATTCTTCAACTAAAATCAGCTACTCATATGCATTGGGTCCTCACATGAAATGATGAATTTAAGTGTAATCTTTGCTATCGATTTGCTTTGAGGGCAATGTGGAGCTTTGATAGTGCCATGAAATTTGAACACGAGCAACATAGTGCACATTATCATCCTATCAAAAGAGGCCATGATTAACGGCTATGACTAAAGGCCATTTAAAGTTCACAATCTAATAATGATGGAGAATTGCAATTCTTTGAACTGTTGATGAATCAAACGATGAAACATACCCGCTTGAGTAAGTGTAGATTAATTGTGATGATTAAAGCAGTTGAGCCAATGCTCTTGATTGTGCCACATGATTGGCCATGAGGTGTATGTGCGACATGAGAGTGTACACATGAGCTATTGTTGGAGTGCTATGTGGCATTGCAAGCATCTCACCACAACATGTCAACTCCATGGATAGATCTCTCAGAGTTGACAATTTTTTGCCTTAAAAAGTTATTCCAAAAGTATAGAAAAATAATAGTAGCTGATGCAAACATACAAATTAATAATTTCCAAAATTTACGGTCTTTCAACTATTTTTTGAGACTAGATCATAATTTTAATTTTAAAAATTATTATGATGTTTAGAAATTAAATAAAAGCAAAATAAGGAGATGGTTTGTTTCCTTGGTGCGGTATTATTTACGAAGTTGAACTATGTCAAAATAAAAAATGACTTGAAATCCTTCTTTCTCTCTGATTTTCATCTTTTAGATTAACCATTTGTTTGAAATCATTTAACCCAAAAATATAGATATATTTCAAAGTGTTTGACTTTAAAAACATCAAACAAACTTAATAAAAAAATAATTTACATGAATTCATGCACATGCAAGAACAAAACTAAAATGGCATGATGTAATCAAGACACATTTTATCATGATAACATGCATGGGGTCAAGTGGACAACCACTTGAAATTCACACTAAAAATAATTAATAATCACGTAAATGCAAGTATTTGTTCTTTGTTGTCCAAATGAGAAGAGAGAGAGGACTAGGGTTTGAGCGTCAAGCCACTGACAACCTCATTTCCGTAGCTTGAGTCCTTTCGATAGAACAAACATGGGGCCAAGTGGACCCCTGTTTGGTGATTGATCAGGGATTGATACTTAGTTTGCTAGCCTCGTCAACCCTGCCCATGACAGCACAACCCGTTGTCTCCGTGAGCTAGAAACGGAGGTTTGCTGCATTGCCAGACAGAGGTTTATGGATGACACGAAATTTGAAAGCGAGAAAATGGAAAGAGGCTATTGCTATTCTGTTCTTCAGCAAAAAGGAAACCTGAGAATGCCACAATTCTATATCAGGAGAACTCTTCCTATTCCTCTAACGAAAGCTGGAAAAATATGCAGAAGACTTGCTTCATGGAGGCGATGGTTGACGGGAAGTATGGACTAGACCATGGGTAACATGACCCGGAGACAAACGCAAGGGGTTGGGTCCACGCACTAGATCCAGAACGGAGCCATATCCGATGCCCGGGTGCATTCACCGGACCGGCATCATGACAGACTAACGTTGACAACACTACAAATTAAATAAATGACAGAAAGAGGTGAAAGTAAGAGGTTTCCTCTTTTATTTTAGATAAGATATTTGTACAATTAAAATAGTTTGGGGATCTTTGCTTTCAATTTTACAGATTTGTCTGGTCGGGCCCATTCTCGGGTCAACGGGTCAACGCCCTAACCGATTACAAGAGAGGTTGACCGAGAAAGCGATACGTGTTGAGAGATCTGAAGAATCGTCATCAGCAGAGTGTGATTGTTGAACAAAATCTTCCCCGTCCGATGCGTCTTCAAGAGATGACAATAGAAGAGACTTCGAGAGAAATCTATCCATGAATCAGTGGCTCTATCAATTTTTATTCCTAAGTTTCTATCTGGCGGTCTACCCCATCAATCCAAGAGTGGAATATCAGCTTGGTTTCACACTCTTTTAGGACCTCACCTTTTAGGAATAAGCTGAAGAAATCCCGACAAAATTAAGGCGAAAGGAGCTGAAAGCCCATGAATCAGCCTCGATATTAGTTAAATACCGAAATTCACCACAAATCCTGCCAGCGCTCAATCGCCTCTGAACAATCCCCACCCCTGTTAGGGTTCCTGATACGAGATCATCAGAAGACGCATTTTTGTCAACAGCTAAGTCTGTCAAACAGTTCACTCCATCTCAATATAACTTACATATCCCGAAGGAGCGTCCCAAGAACAGCTGCATAAATGAGAGAGAGAGAGAGAGAGAGAGAGAGAGAGAGAGGTGGTAAAGTTCATGGCCATCAAAATCTAGTGTACCTTATGTGATGATCTCAGATAAATTTCATCCCAGCAATTCGAGTGCGTCTTGAGATCAAGTACTGGGCTAGAGAGTAGAGAATGCCCAACAAGCCCAAAACCCTAATGGTGCTCACATCTGTAATAACTATCGATGGCAGATTCAGGGGCATAGTGAGGAGGAGCATCCCATCTGTCTGTTTCACGTAATCCCACATGAACCGGCTGAAGAGGATATGATTCGGCAGGGTAAGGATAAGTAATCCAGCATTTTTTACTGCAAATATCCAGCCGGGCCCACCAATATCCATCCCCCACCCGCTATCTCCTTGCCAGACCTCAGCCCAAATCCTCTGGATTGCCAACAAGAACAGATAAATGGATATCGTGACCACCACTGGGAAGTACCTCTGCGGATCACCAAAACCAGAGAAGAAGTCCAAGTCCTGATTTAGAAGCAGAAGGATTGGGGCCAGGAGGAATACGGAGTAATTTGAGCCACCAGTCAACGTTAAGCTTATAATGATGCAGATGATGAAGCAGAGGACAGTAGCGACGTTGCCTACCGCCGGCATCCAGACTGCCTCTGCTACAAGCTTCTTGATTGTGAATGAGGGAGCAGCAGATGCCCTTCTCTGTTGAGACAGCCTATTTTTAGATGGCAACCCAGAGTGGTGGCTTGTTTGACCTCTCTCCGCCACTTTCTCTTTCATCAATGCAGACAGCTCAAGCTTTACTTCAAGAGCAATGAGCAAGAAAAGCGCAGCATAGAGACCCAAAAGGGACATCCTCGCTCCTTCAACCATCAGCAGGCTAGTCAACTTGTCAGGTGGTGCTTCCCCTTCTTGGAGGTTTGATCGGGCCCTCAGTTGACCTTCTAGAAGGTATGTCACAGGAAGAAGAGACACCATTAGGGCAAATACCCATGGAAGTATCCTTGGGCTTGACGCAGAAGGAAGATGGGTAAAGACCATGAATACAGTGGCACAGACAATGGTGGCCACCAGAAGTGGGTATAACATCAGAGACTGAAAGAAGTACTCCGCACAGATGTAGATTCCGAGAGTGAAACCGGCACCAATGGCATATAATGCTCGTAGCTCAACGACATATTTTACAGGGATGATGGATGTGACAGCTGCTAATGTGAGTAAGATGGTGATTATGAGAAGCCACGATGGCCATGAAGGTTTTGAAACTACAAAGCCATATATTGATAAATCATCTCCAGTCTGATGGGCTGCTTTTATTAGATCTGAATTATAGGCCCATGATAGTGGAACAGGTGGCTGCAGAAGAGTAAAAAGCAGGCCTGCAGCTATCAATAGAACAAGGGATCTCTTCGCAGACTGCAGAAAGAAGACCAGAAAGATTTAGAAAAAGAAAGGATTATAAATTTGAGCACTTTGAATTAGTCTGTATGGTAATGGAATCTAATAGCATCACAAAATATTGCTGTCCCACATTATTTACATAGAAAAATATAGAAACACGTGGTTATTCAGATGTCACTACAATCAAGGCACATGCCTAGATGTTCCTTCCAGGTGACAAGTTAAAGCCCTTATTCACCTATTCATAACGAAAGAAATTCATCAAATTGCACGCTTAAACTCAAAATCAGATCGAAGGCTAGGGATAATTGCAAGGGACTTCTGTCCTGTACCCTTTGTACAGGGGAATAAATAATGACATTTAGCATATCGACAGCTGCATCCCCATGGCGAAAGTAAATTTATGAGCATACGTGCAAGAAGTAGCTGAATGGTTGTACATTTGCATTAAATAATGCCATTGCATTCTAAACTGTAGTGCCTAAGCACCATGGCCATCTGATAAACCTTCCTTTTGAGAGTCTTTTACTATGAAATTAATAATGGAATGCAAATATGCAGGTGCGATATCAATAAGTTCAAACCTGAACGTGGGAGAAATGAAGGGCCACAATAGGTATGCATGCCAGCCCAGTAAGGAGTAAATATGATCCCAAAAGCAGCCCATCAGAGGGAGGCCTTCCATTAAGCCACTGGAGAGCTTCAAATATTGTTTCTCTACAAAGCCAGGCCGAAATAGCTACAATGGCAGCATGAGTGAAACCTTGCCACACTTGCATTCTTGATGCTATTTTTGTCTTGTTTCTGCAGAAACCCAAAAGAATATAAGAAAACAAGATGAAATAACAAGTCTTCCACACAGTCATATGAATATATTGATATCTATGAAAATTAAGACTATACTTTCACACATAATTTTCAAAAAGGAACATCTGGTTCAGATCGTACTTGTAAAGAAGCAGAGGTGGAGAAATCGCCAGCAACAGGAGAGCTGATATCCAAAGAACAGATTTTGACGTCATGAAAAGCATCGAAAGCTTTGATAAATATAAGCAGCTCAAAACCCAGACAGCCTTCTGCCCTATTCTGCAGTCCATAGCCAATCTTCTGGTCAGAACCAGACCCAAGAACGTTGTTGTCATTACCATGTAACTGGGATACATTACTTCATCGTCAAATCCAAACCAATACATGTTTGTGTAATTATAAAACCTGTCCTCTATGTAGCATAGCAATAAGGCGTGGGCAATAAGGCCAAGTTCCCCTAAGAACAGTAAATTTGAAGGCAAGAGGATCAATCCAGGGATAGATAAAGCTAGCGAAACACTTGCAACAATGAACTTGCAGAATGACTTCAGAGGCATGCCGGCCATCCAAATATTGAGATCCCAATAGTTTTCCACCACAAACCATGCTGTCATGAGACTTGCTAATCCAACGAACAAGAAATATGATGGCAAGCTTTTTTTGGTGAGGAACCTCCCAAGATAGTACCCAGATAATAGAGGAACAGCAATGAACTGCAAAACAATGAATAATTTGAGTGGAAATTTTGATTAATTATAAACGACAGCTGAATGTAAAAACCTGACAGCAAATAATTTGAATTCATATAAAAACTTATCCTAAGTTCCAAATCAACAGCAAAAGTTAGCATGTTATAATTTTTTCTCGTCCTTTCAAAATCAGAACTAAGACAGAGACAAGAAAACATTGAAACACAGATCTGTAGTTCACCTTATCCCTCAAAACTCTTTACATTCTTCTGATAGCACTAACTACATAATTCAGCACATTGAAATGGTAACGTCCAAAAGATGACATGACGTTTCCCTACCCATTAAAAGCAACCGGGAAAAGAAGGGCTAAATGTTTATCATTGAACAATTATCTAACACGAATCTAAAATTGAGAAATAAAGTGGCTTAATGAAATCTTAAAGAACAATGAAAATACTCACAAGCTTGGGGAAACCAATAGCAACAGCACCAGCTCCACTTATCAGAACCAACAAGACTGTAAACACCATAGAGCTGAAAGCATCTCCAACAAGACCAAGGACAAAGGCTCCCGTGGCTGATGAAGCTCCAAGCATTACCACAGTCACGAGAAAGTAATTCAGCGGCGGAGGTGCATGCAAATATCTCCCAAATGAGTGGAAGATGACCCTCACTTCAAGGCAAACTATGACCACAACCATAGCAACTGCACCATTAACTACCCGGATACTTTGGACCTGATACTCGTCTTTTGTTACCCACCACAGTGCACCTCTCGTAGAGGCATAAAGCTGAAACAAGAAGGGAACAAAGAAGAGAAGCAATAGATCACAGACAGCTGAGAATGAAGAAAAGGTAGTGGAGTAGTGAGATGCAACATGGAACGAAAGCGGGCCAAAGAGGAGGTGGAGCGTGTGAAAGCAAGATTCAAGGGACCCAACAATTTGGTTTTCCGCTTCGTGCTTGGCTTTAAAGGATGATGGTCTGGGTATGGAGAAGAGCCAATAGAAAATTGAGGCGAAAACCATGTAATAGTAGGCAGCATTATGCATTCCAACAGCGAGCACAACAGCCCATGTGAACAAAGCAGGCGCCACAATTGGCAAACAAGAAAACAAAAGGCGTTCAAGCGCGATCACAATCGCGGGATTCTCGATCTGGATCCACCGGAATTGGAGTGACGCCCACACACCAATGAGAAAATTGGTCTCCGCGCACAACAACATAGCAATCAACGTGAGCGCAACAGAAGGAAAAGAAACCGAGGAAGCAAAAAAGAAAGCAATCTGACACCCTAAAAGAGAGAACCAGATAGCAAAGAAAGACGCCATTTTCATCTGTAGAGAATCAAGAATATATGAAATCATGAGTCCAACTATGAGCAAATATAAGACCACCGATCCGCCGAGATCCAAGAGAAAGGCGGCAGCCGGAACTAGGGCTAAAGCAATTCTTGCATTGTGAGAGAAGGAATTCTGCGACTGAGATCGAGAACTAGGGTTCCGGGAAGAAGACGACGACGACGACGAAGGCGGAGGAGACCAGTTAACCCTAGAATCGAAGGAGGGGAACGACGGCGCGCTCATGGAGGTTGCCACGAACGCGCGCTGACGCGAGAATGACTCATCGAACATCATTTTGTACGAAATTGCAGCTAGGGTTTAGAATCTCTAGAAATGAAAATCGTGCACTAGATTTCGGGGTTTACGGAGTTTCAGGTGGTGAAAAACGAAGACAAGGCGTTGCGGAGATGGCGGAAATGGAAGGAATTGAGCATAGCTCGATGGACGAGACGGATCAGAGAAGTCGATCTCTCGGTCGCTGCTTCTACCTTGTATGACTTGACTAGAACCTTGAAGACGATCTTGAACAAATTGTGGTAATACACCTTTTGGAAATGGAAATTTCTGCTTGCACGCCTATTATACTTTTTTAGTTTGGTATCCCTAGTTTGATTTTCGAAGAAAATACCCATTAAAAAATTAGTAATATTAATATATAATATGGAAATGGGCAGGCCAAGATATTGAATGGAAGTGGGGTGGCCAGCCCTCAAAACTGGAGCAGGTGACGACTATTGCAAGAATTTATTTGAGTTATTTTTTTATTTAATTTTCATTACCTCATACGAGTAAATATCCACTTTTATTTTATGAGTATGATGAAAATAATATGCATGAAGTCTATGATGACAACCACATTGAGATTTTATGATGTGAATACAAACAAATCTTCAGGGCCTCCACTTGAGGGAGGTGCATAACATCATTGTAAGCTATGGTTCAAGTGAAGATGAAGTGACCCATTTTAAGTTACGCATGGAAGATAAAAAACTAACTCCCTAGTATCTTCAAGTTTTAAAGGAAAATCATTCGGTGAAATCCCCTCGGAGGAGAAAATTGCCAAAGGAAATGAAAGATCCAAGTGAGCCATGAGTCACCTGTTTTACTGGTGGAATTTGTTTTCACAATGGTTTCATGGACTTTAGAATAGACTCAAATGGTAATATTCAATGCTTTTGCAATAACATTCAATGAGAAAATTGAGGTCCATTACTCATGCTATAGACTTTCTAGGTGGTTTTGAGAGGGATCCCAATGTGCATGCTGAAATTATTAGTGTATTGATTGAGGGTTGTCACATTTACTTGAGATTTTATCCTCGACGTGGGAACTTTCCCAAAAAAAAAACATGCATATCTTTGGGTAGGGCTTTTCTTGAAATATCAAGACTTTTCCAATACATGTATGGGGAAGTGGTCATCCTGAGAGATAGGGGAAAATAAAGTGTTAATCAAGGCCTTTGAAGGCTACAAACTCCAAAAGTATGAGTGAGTGCTTGTCTATCAGTATGAACAATGATTCTAAGGAAGAGGTTGAAACTTTAGAGGAGGTTTCTACATCCACATCCATGAGAGAGGTTTTACCCTTTATTATGGAGCCTAACTACAAACTTAGGCAAATATCCATGTTTGGAGTCTATTTGCCACACATGATATAAAAAAAGCAAAACTTCTTAGAAACCATAATATATTTCAAATTTTTATAACGTTATTCAATTGATGATGACTCGAGTTATCTTTCTTGATATTTATGGTTTCTTTAGATGAAGTGAATATGTATCTAATCTCCATCTCTCATTCTCCTTTTCGCAAGTGGGCCTTTCTAGAACTAATGAGCCTTTGTGGGCCCAGGGCATCTTTGATGTAGCCTATGATGGATATAATGTGGCTTATAAGCTAATCACACTTCCATATATCTCGTTTATATTCATTGAAATTTATTTATTTATTTTCAGTCTTGTGTGATGTTTGTAATGAACTCCATGAGCATATGCAATGACTAAGTGAATTATGATGAGATCATAATGCAGTGATTACTAGTCTTTAAAGATATGTTCTAAACATTCCTATCATGAGATATTCAAGAAGGACATCGAATTATGTAGAAAGAATAATACTATTGGATCCGACTCATATGATGAGTATGGCTGATCTTGTTATCATCGCTATGGAGACAATAATGATAGATAGTTGGTGCTCTTTGGAGAAAGACTTCATTGAATTGATCTATATAAATCCTTGAATGATATTATACCTAACTTTCAATCAGATTTATTCATGTCACCGTTATGTATGTGGTCATTTGACTTGAGACACCAAAGATATCTTTTGGATGGATGGCTTTTTTTCTTTATTTTAATTTATAAAATCATAACCACGGGATCTCTAAAATGTCATATATTGGATACTCTATGAAGTCCTTGAAAATGATTGTGTGGTCAAGATGGGATCATCCACGCTCAATATTTGAGGAGATTGACTTAAGGAATGAGATGTGATAAAATCCTTAGCCAAGATAATGAAAATATCAAAGAAGGAGTTCACGATGATTTCCTACACGCATTGGTACTAACTTGAGAGATCAATTAAGATTTGATAGTTGACCTATAAGATATTATTAGATCTATAGAGTTATTAACTAGTGAGATACATTGACCTAGAAGGTCACACACATAAGGTTTATGGATGTTGGTGGATATATACATAATTATAAAGAATTCACTTACCAAATTTCTATAAATAGGGAGAGAATGACCATAACTCAATGTGCCCATGCAAGCCTTGTGGGAATTCTTTCCTTTCTTCTCTTTCTCTCTTGGTGAAGAACTTTGAGGGGGAGATCCAACCATCTGGAGATCATGTGGATATCCCTAGATGCTAGACACTTGAATATCTTTAATAACTCCTTCAAGGGAATACTATAAGTATGTTTTCTCATACTTATTACATGATATGATTATCTATTTTTGGTGCCTCAATGTTTTGAATATTCAATTCAATGTATTCCATTACGATCAATATTTTGATAAAAAATTTAGAATACTTATCTACCTTACAACAACAACAATAGGATCATTTATTCTTGGTGTCTTAATATTTTGAATATTCGATTCAACTTATTCCGATGCATTTGATGTTTTGATCAAAATTTAAGAAGGTTTATTGACCTCAGATCCCATCAGCCCAAGATGGAACTGAAGATCCATTTTTAATAGGGGAGAGAAAGCCCCTTTCGCAAGGCCATTTAAAGCTCATTGTGCTAGGGTAGAGCCTCTAGGAGTTGTGAGCATTTGCACATGATCACTGAGAGACACGAGTATCTTCTCACATATTCTTCAACCTTTAGAATTTGTAGAATATCTTTCTTGAAGCTTGTCAAAACTTGGAACTTAAGTTTTTGCTCTAGTCAGTTTTGGCGCTTGACACATTCAATTTTGTATTTTCAAGGTTTTGAGTGGTTTTTTTTTTTTGAGAGTTTTGTTTCAAGATGACCCTTAACTTTTTAAGGCCTAAATAAGGCCCCCATTACAAGCCTTGATTGGATAATTCAAGTTATTCACTCTTTTAGAACTTTTCTTTCTTCCCTTTGAGTGTTCTCTGTGTTTGAGAGTGTTATAGTACTTGTGGATTTAAGTACGACCCCTAGTGTATTCAAGGACTAAAGAGTCCTTCTCTATGAATTAATAATATAACTCTTCTTGTAGGGCAAAGTTTATGAATTCAAGAAACTATCCCAACTTTCTACATTGTTAATACAACATCAATCCACTCTATATAAGAGGAAGATGCCCTTTCTTTGCTTGAAATTTTTTTTCTCCTTAAGGTTCCATAACGTTCCAAACCACGAAGGGATTTTTTACTATACATTTTTACATTTTAGGTTTATGTCCCCTGATTTGTACAAGATTCTATAAAAGAAGTTTTGGGAAGGAACATCAAAGACTGTTTCAAAACATCTTCTTTAGGAATTAGGGTCCAAGGGTTTTAACCCTAGACTATGACATGTTTTGTGGTGTGTGTCTATCCCAAAAAACTAGACATGTAGATGGCTTACTATTGAACTCGTTGTCTAGCTTGAGAGTGTCAAATCCCTCATTAACCATTCAAGATTTTTTAAAACATGAGCAAAATAATAGTATGGGATAGAGAGAAAAAAACATGTGAAGTGAGAGGAAGAGATCTGAAAAGAAAATTATGAATAATTGAGAGAACAAGAGATAAAGCGAAAAAAATTGAAAGGGGGGAGAGGAGAGAGGACACAGTAAGGGAGAAAAGATAGGATAAGTAAAAGGCCAAGAAAATTGAGGAGAGAGATGAGGGAAAAAATAGAAGAGAGAGAAAGTAAAAAAAAGGGAGGAGAGAGAGAAATCTAGGAAAAAGGGAGGCAAAGAGAGAGGAGGAGGAGAAGGTCGTGGGGAAGAGTAATTAGGTGTCAGTGAGTTATTTTTTTTTGAAATAATTGAGTTAGGTGCCTTGAACATTTATTTTTTCGAAATGGGCAAGTGCACGTAGTTCCTAAAAGAAAAATTAATCTCTCAGAACATCATGACATGGATACATAAAAAAATAGAGTAACTTCCTTTATATTTTCTCAGGGATCATAAAATATAGTATTCTAAAACATGATTTTGTTAAGTAATGGATGAAATAATTTAAAATTTTCATTTATATATTATGTCGCAAATATATTATGAGTAGCATGCCATTAAGGTATGTAGCAGAGTAGATTTTTAATAACTTTCTATCCATGTGTATCTTCCCTCCCTTTCACTTGGCACGTTAGTGACACAAGTTCAAATGAGGATTTTTGAATATTATGAGACCCATATTTCTCATGTATTTCAAGCTAAATCCAATTAATAGTACTTTGTAACTTGATCCAGTAGGTCCCCTACTTTTTTCAAGTCCAATTTTCCAAACCCATGTTTACGATCCATTTCCTATGCATAAAATTCTTATTTGGGACATGAAATAAGGGTAAAAATCTATATGTAGCATTGCTTTATAACTTTTCGGATTTTCATAGTTATTTTATTTACATTTCAACCTATATTTTGCATTTTTCTTTTTTCAAAATCTTTATTTTTATTGAGAACTTAGCCCTTTTACCTTCTAGTGAAAACATTTTGAGTGAATCATTATTTTCTGAAATAAATATAAATCATCTTGATTTTTTTTGGAGTTATGTGTTCCATAAACTACTAGATATGATTTTTCACCTTTTTGTCAAGCCTCTTCATTAAACCTTCAATGTTTGAAAGAGTACACCAATGTCTCCTTTACTCCATTTTTTATCCATTCTCATTTTATAATTTTAATTGATGGGAGTGGAATTGAAGAATATCAAAAGAAAATGGTGGTTCATACATAAATTTTAATGATTAAATCGTATTAGTAGATATAAATTTTGTCATTACACGAATCCCAAATATTCTCGCCCTCTCTATCTTTTATTTCCTATTTTCTTGTTTATTTAAACCTACTTGCCTAGTCTATTCATTTCCTTTTTGTCAACATGAATTGAATACACAATAAAAATATAAAAATTAATTCCCCCTTGTTTTGATTTGTCGCTACCATCGATCATCTCATATACATCATCAAGACATAGTGAATTAAAAATTTTGGGCATATCTTTGAACTTCTTGCGGACAAGAATTCTACACGAAAATGGTAAAATAAAAATTTCCAATGCCCCACCAATCTGATGACCATATCATTGACTTTCATAGGCCAAAGTGAGCGGGTTAACACATATTTTATATGTCATGGCAATATTTCTAGGAATTTTCTAATGAAAGGTCTCCTTCGAACTATTTCTAGGCTTTAAGCTAGGTCTTTTTTTAGGAGTTAATTTATTGAGTCTCGTGGATAAAGATGCAAGGGCATCTTTTCAATGGATGAAAGATATAGTTATGCCATGGGAATCATAATCAGCCAGAGAACAACTTCAAGAATGAAATTGAGCAATAATGAAATCGAAGATTCAATATAAGAGATCAAGTGATTCAATTGTGGGCTTAAGTTCTTATGCATAAATAATGTCAATAATTTCTTCACTCCTCTTATCTTTAAAAAAAAAAAGAATTTTTTTTTTCTTCACTCCTTCCCTCCCTTTAAGACATCTCTCAAGCATTTCATTCCCATTGGCTTCACTAAAAACTTCTTAAACCATGAACCCGTCCGGGCCGGGCCTGGTCAGGAAAACTTGGCAAACAAAGTTAGAACCGTTGATCCACAAATATGACCAGCTACAGCAGACCCAAGAGGTGGAAAGACGCAATTTTGTATATACCTTGATGGATCACGACTGAGGAATTCCTTCTTCTGCTCACGTATTCTGATCACGACCACAAATATGACCGAAGATCCTTCATCATATTCTTCGTCCGTATTACAGGCTTACCCGCTTGTATCGGCTCTCGTGGCCTTTGTATTGGCGCAGCTCTCCAAGTTCTTCATCACCAGGTTAAGAGCCCTGATTCTTTTCCTTGGTTTTGTTTTTTCCCCACCGTTTATATTTTCTATTTTGCTTTATTGGTACCTGGTTATAGTTCAGAGAAATTACGCTCAGTGAATGTAATTATGTTTCAAGCTGATATTTGATGACTTGCTCTTTCAGAATATATGTTGGAATGAACATAGAAGATGGGTTCTTATAGACTTTCGATATTTCTTCTCTCTTCTTCAAAGAAGATGGGTTTTCATAGACTTCTGATATTTCTTCTCTCTCCTTCAAAGAAGATGGGTTTTCATAGACTTCTGATATTTCTTCTTCTTCTTCTCCTTCTCCTTCTTCTCTCTCTCGCTCTCCAAATGAACCGTCAATAATTTCGATCATTAGACCTTTGTTGAACACGAACGAAGCAGATTTCTGTGAATTTTTTTTTGCAGTTTTATTTGGCAACGTTTTATCTTGACCAATATTTTGATCCTTTCTAGCATATGCTACATTAATATTGTGGATTAAAAATCCGTTTACTTTGACTGAGTTTTTATTTTATCTTTCCAACTGTGTCAGAAGTGTATTGATCTCAAAGGTTTTTTGTTTTAAATAAAATTGTAGTAAATGGATTTTATTTCTGGCCTAGAGCTAGCAAGTTTATCTATTCTTACCAGATAAAACTGATCTTGATAGATAAGCGTCTCAAAGTCTTCATTATCTGTCATTTATCTTTTTCATATTTTTATCACAAGTAATTCTGTATCCTTTTATCTATCTCAATTTTCTATCAAAGATCAGAGAGACCGAGATTTCTAAGATAACTCTATTGATAAATAAAGAGCTTCCTCTTATAAGTATATTGATAAAAAGAAAAAAAATTAGCTAACATATATCAATAGAGGGAAATTTCTAGGATAATGACATTAAGAGAAAGAGAAGTTTGCTAATTTGCGGGTTCCTATTAATTCCACATATTTTAACATTTCTTAAATGAAGAAAGAAAAACTTTGGTGGTTCAAATCATTCATTTTTCTTTCATTCTCTATTTTCTATAAATTTTGAGAATTTTTAGTTTATACTGCACTTAAAGCTTTGGAAGATACATCCTAGAGATATCTTACTAACCTATACAACTTTATTCCAATGCTGGGACAGGAGTAAAATTTTATGTGTGGATAGAAATGCCCCTGGTTTTGAGAACTGGTCTTCTGTTTGGAAAGTATGTCTAGAAGTAGGTTGGATCAAGATGATCCAATGATGATTGTGATCATTTTAGAATGATAATATTTGATGGAAACCTTACGACTTGAGCTTAACAAGATGGTGTCTATGAACAGTTGGACAAATGAAGCTTCATTTTCTTGAGAAAATAAAACGTCAGATCCTTTCAGAGTTTTTATTTGCTATATGTTTCACAGGCTAAGAGAAAAGCGCTGGGATGCGAAGCAACTAATTGGCTCAGGCGGAATGCCTTCTTCCCACTCTGCCACTGTCACTGCTCTTGCTGTTTCTGTGGCATTTAAGGATGGCTTCAGTGACCCCAATTTTGCTACAGCAACAGTACTTGCTTGTGTGGTAGACCCTAATTCACATTATTCTTTTGTGTCCAACTTCTTTGGTACTCTTTTTTGAAAGACTCTTCAATATCAGGTTTGAGCTCCCTTTTTAAATCATACTCTAGGGTCATGGACCTGAAGGTTGGAAATACTAATCACCTGGTTTGATAGATTTTTAAATATCAAATGAGACAGGTTAATTTTTTGTATATAAACCCTCATCATCATTTTATTTGCAATCTGTCCTCAACGGTTAAAAATCTCATGCTTTTTAGCCACAAGACAGGAGAGCTGGACTCTAAAAGTTTAAACAGTCCTTGTAATTAGAAGAGTTTTACTGCTGGGTCTTCTCTATAATTACTGCTAATGATCTGGATTAGTGGAGTGGCTTGTTCTTATGCATTATACTTCAATTATAGCTTTTCCTAATTTCAGTTAGTTCATGGTGATGTTATTTTCTTAAAGATGCTCTTCAATGGCGTTATCATTAAGAATACTTCTTAATAGTATATTCGGATTTGATAGGTGATGCACGATGCTTTTGGTGTGAGATTACATGCTGGTCGTCAGGCTGAGGTTTTATCTCTCTCTCTCTCTCTCTTCCTCTCTTTTTATCTCACTATTGAGTTCTCACACCTCTCTTTCCCTCTCTCTCTTCTCGATCTCTTCCTCCTATTTCTCTCTCCAAATTTCTAGCTCCCCCCTTCTCGTTAGCCATCTCTCTCTATCTCTGGAACTCTCGTATCTCACCCTCCCTCCCCTCCTCTCTCCTCTTATTTCCTATCTCTTCCCTATTGTGGGCTGAACGGGGTTGGGAATTTATTTTAAAAAAAATCTATTTACATAACATGAACTTAATGCTAATAATTATAAGATTTTGCTATATTTTATTAGTGATTGGTCTTAAAACACTGCTCACATAGGTACTGAACCAGATCGTGTATGAGCTTCCAGTAGAGCACCCCCTGGCCAATAGGAGGCCACTGCATGAACTTCTAGGGCACACTCCTCTGCAGGTTTTTCTTATACCTGAAACTAATGAAGTTATTGTCCTTTCTGTTCAATGAACTGAATTGGTCAAGGGTTTTCCAAGAATAAAAAACGAGAAGTCAACTCACTCTTTTATGGAACCATCTTAGGTCATTGCTGGTTCACTGCTTGGACTTCTGACTGCCATCATTGGTTTCTTGATCAGTAAAATTGGGAGCTGAGGATATCAACATTCATGACAGATCCGCTCAGGTGTTCATGGTTTTTATTTGAACTATAGTAAAATGATTCAGTTGTAGCATCACTCTGATGAAATCCCAAATGTAATCTCAATGAACATCAATGAAAGCAAACTTGCGGAGTTCACCTACCTTGGGTGATCTTCCCTTTTGTGTCTCAAAAATAATAAACTGAAGAAGAAATATGCTACAGAGTTGCTGATAACACTTTCAAATTATTCTATGGTGATAAAGGAGATTTAGTGCGACATAGTACAGAGAAAAGTGTTGAATAAAATGGCTTAAGAGAGTAGATTGAGGGACTACGTGTAGAGGGATAATGAGCAGAAAGAGGGATAAATGGTTTCAATGGGGAAAGATTTAAGGGATTTAATTTATAAATTATGTACTACATATATAGATAGCTAGAAACATATTCATAGATAAATAGAGAGGTAAATAGATAGACGATATATAGGAAAATAAAAGGATGATTACCTACATATATAAATATATAGATAAATAAATAAAAATATAGATACATAAATAGATAGGGAGACATAGATAATAAATTTGATCTATTGATAGATAGAACGACATATAGATTGAAAAATAGGTAGACTAGGAAATAAACACACATATATAAATCTAGATAGACTAATAGACATATAGATAGATAGATGAATAGAGAGAGATAGAGAAATATACAAATATACATACAGACCAACAAATAGACAAATAAACCCAAAGAGATCAATAGGAAACCCTAGGCAAACTCACATACAAGAAAATGAACACCCAAAAAGACCCTCAAACTAACATGCAGAGAGAGAGAGAGATATAGACAAAACACAAACATACATCAAGGTAGGCAAACCTAGATAAAGCAACAAACACATAAACAAGCAAACAACTAGACAACTAGATAGACAAACATTGACTCCCACACACACTCACACATAGAGAGAAAGAGAGATAGACTAATGACGTGTCTTTTTTGTACATCGTTAAAATACAAAGACGATGGTCAAACAAAATTTATAAAACCGAACTCACAAAGACAAGATATAATAATCAAGTATTGGGTAAGTATCGGGTCGATCCACAGAGAGCATGGTTGACTTTAATCGCAGAGTTGACTTGGTCAAACTTAGGTTTAAAAGGAGTTTTAAAGAAGAGAAAATAAGATGTAAGATATGGAAATGATATAAATAGGGTAAATAAGAAGTTTTAAGAATTGAAATCTCGGATTTGACAGAGAAAAGTCAAAAGTCAAAGTCAAAGCATTGACTTTGACCAACAGTAGGTGTTCTGCAAAATCAGAGAATCAAACAGAGTCAGAAGATTACGAAAAGTATATATTTAGAAACTAGAGAGAAAATGGAATTTATTGATATATATTTCGTAATTTTTGGATAAGAAATGGATTTATTATGAATTATTGAAAATCAATGATCAGAAAATCCCCAAAATTAACACCTCAGAGGAAATCTTCAAATTGAATGCCCCAATGAAATCCAAATCTTGCAATTTATATGTAAATGGAAATCTAAGAACCAGAGGAATCCAACAAGACCGAAATTATCAAATTCTGATTTGTCAATAAAAAGTAATTGACCCCTGAAAGTCAACGTTTGACTTCTGATGAAAGATGAACAGTCCGTGGTCAAACATTAAATTGAAGGGTCAAATGAACTCGGAATTTGATGAATTTTGCTATCCACGGAAAGCTGATGAAAAGAGGAATCCAATGAAACCAAAATCAAGTGATTTGAAATTATAATCAAATAGATATCCTATTTTCAAAATTAGCAACTTTTCGGACCTAAAATAGGGGAAAATGAAGAACACTATGAACTAATTTGCAAAATTAAAGATCTAAACCTAATAAAAATACAAATTACCTCTTGATAATCGATCGAACCTCACTACTAACCCGATTGTCGCAAGAATGGGGCCTCAATTCTCGTGGATTGAAGCGAATTTGCTCAGATTCTTCCTCGTGGACGTTTGGAATTCAAGGGGAAAATTCGATGAAATCAAGAGATGAAATCGTGATTATCATACTTCAATGGCTGCGTCTCTACACTCTTGGAAGCAGAGGATCACGAGAACTTAAGACCTTCCTCGAAACTCGCTTAATTTCTTCACGAGTCGATCAAAAGTTGAAGAACAAAAGAGGGAAATACATGGTTTTAAAGAAGAAATTGGCCCGAAGATCGTGGCCAATTGATGCGTTCGTGGGGGCGGTTTTCAAGCGTCGTGGAGGCGGTTTCTAGTGCATGGCTTTGTGGCTTCAAATCCGCGGGGAAAGAGCTTCAATTTTGCTTCGAAAAGAGTCATGATTTTCGGCGCGATCGGGCCACGATCGCGTTGCGATCGGGCCCTAATCTTCGTCTTGGTCGATTGTCGGTTGTCGTCTGGTCGTCTGGAGGCGATTCCGCCGCTGAAGGAGTGTAATCGCCGCTTGATCGCGATGCGATCGTGGTGCGATCACGGTTCGATCGCACCGCAATCGCGGCGTTCTCCCAGGAAGCTTCTCTACCCTCCGATTTGATCAGGTAAGATGGTGGTCCTATCGTGCGATCAGATTTTGGCCAGGAGCATCGTCCGTTCGATGGAAATCCTCAGCTCCAGAAGCTTCCACGTGTCATCAGGTAAGGCATCGATCAAACTTTACTTAAACTCCCTTTTTGCGCACGTGGTGAATCTGATGATCGCGTGGACTCGGGTCCACGCGATCACCACCGCTCTGATCCGATCCGACGCCCGCCAAGCCGCCACGTCACCTGCAATAAACAAAATCGCGTGGGAACATAGTCCCACACGGATTAAAAGGAGGGAAAGCACGCGGTTAAATAGGGGAGTTGCTTCCCCTATTAACTATCCTTATGTCTCCTCTATATCCAGTACACGTGGCGCCCCACACGGGCGCCCACGTGGCCTCCCTGCCACTTGGCGCGCCCCGTGCGCCTCCTGCGTGGGCCACACGCGTCCTGCCACGTGGCCTCAGTGCCACGTCGTAACGGCGCGGTGGTCCCGCACGCCACGTCAGGCGCCACCCGGGTACGCATACCACGTCATCAGTCGGGGGCCTGTGGACCAAAATACCCCTCTTTTTTCACGATTTTAACAAGAAAATTAATCGAAAAATCACTTTAAAATTCAAATAAAAATCGGAAAAAGGGCTAAAACTTTAGAAATTCATATTTCTCAAAATACAACTCCTTTTTAATCCAAATTTTCTCCATTGGATCACAAATTCTCTTCTTTAATATCATGTCAATTAAAATATATTTAGAATGAAGACATCAAGATGAATTAAAATTTACCTAAATCATTTTTCATTAAACACTTTAAATCATAAATTCATCTTGAAATTATCTTTCCAAATGTTTACTAAAGTCAAAAATCATTTCATAACAGAGATTAACTTCTATTCATTTAAACAAAAGATTAATCATCTATTAAGCATGAAATTATCCCTAATTTAGGCATAAATATTAACTTTAGTAAAATGACATGCCAATGGAGAAAATTCCTATAAAGTATGATAACATGCATCATATTCACATAAAATAAGCATGAATATGAGTTAATTAAGATAAGAATTCATGTTATAAATGCATGTTATCAACTAACTAACAAGCAAATGGGTAGTCCAAAAAAACACACTCACAGAGAGAGAAACATACACAAATAGGCCCAAAGAGATTGAAAGATATAGAGAAATATAGGTAGAAAACAAATAGAGCAAGATATACATACCAAGAGACAAAAGACTGATAGATTAAGAGACCTAGAAAGATTGACTAGTAGACAAACACATGCAAAAAGGCAAACCCAAAAAGACACAAAAAAAGAAAAAAGAAGTAGACAAACACATAAAAAGACTAATAGACATGAAAACTGATAGATCTTTATAGATCGACAAACAAACAAACCTACACAAACTAAGAGATACACAAATAGACAAACATATATACACAAATAGACACATAGATAGACAAATGCAAACTTAGAGAGAGATAGACAAACCAACAAATAGATAGATAGACCTTGTGATATCTCTAAAATATGAGACGCATCCATCCATCATATAACATATCTAGGGGCTAAATAAATACGTTAATTATGATATTATTAACTTATTTGAGGAAAAAAAGGTAGAAAAGATGATTAAGTCTATCATTGATCATTTCTCATATTTTGATCAAATTAAGAGACTAACCCCACTTAACTCTCTGGCTGATTAAATTCTCACATTTTTATGAGTTGAATGATGCAAGGATATAGGGGCTCAAATAGAACAGAATGGAAGCAATGCACTGACTAGAGAAAAAGAATGAAAAATAAAACTCTCCACCAACTTTTGAGCCAAATCAATCCTAGGAGCATGAAGAAAAAAGTGATTAATTAGAAAATGGGCCATTCTCTATTTTTAGGATGATCTACAAATACTAGGGAAGTCATAGGTAGGTCAACCTCTTATTTTTAATGAGGTTGGACAAAATTTATTTTTCTTTAAGTGACCCATCAATTCTTGTCATGATTTTAAAAATTAATGGTTGAGAAGATAGATGATTAAAATTAGAATATTATAGAGAAAATCTAGAGAAAACAGGAGTTGTATTTTAGCAGATATCAAATTTTTGAGTTTTAAGGAATTTTGTGGAATTTTGATGAATTTTAGGGATCTTTTTCAATTTAATGAGCAAAACAAGGGGGGCCATTAGCCCACGTGGAAGGTTGAGTGGGACACATCGCCTATGTGGCATGACTGCATTGGGGTCACCTTGGTAATGAGATTAGATAGTCATTACATGCATAACGTGCTTGTGAATAGACCATTAAGGTCTCCAAGTTTTAAACAAATAAAGGTTGCACATTTTTGCAATGCGGGACTAAAAAAATGAGATCACAACATGCAATGTAATCTTCAATTACCTAGACCAATTAGAGACATCTGATCCCATGAAAAATGTACTACGTGCCTAGACAAAAACAAGGGGTCTACCGGTACATAGTGTCGCGACCAATTTGATTACGACATGTGGCACTTTGTGTAGCACCTTGATCACAATCTGATGGTTGCAACACATAAAATGGTCTTTTATAAAAATCATCATGATACCTAGGTATCCTTGTGCCATTTGATCACTATCAATGCCATCGGACGGTCCAAGTTCATCCTACGTTTAGAGGAGGAAAAATTGCTTGCTGGTAGCCAATCATGATGAGCCACTTGGCCTTTCTTTGAAGCCCTTTATAAAAATCAAACAATCAAAATTTCTTTGATTTAAAATCATGATATTTCACAATCTAGATGGAGTTTTGAGTTGGAATTGTATGGGTAGGGTTTTCATTTTATCATGTATACAGTCACAACTCTAATTGAAGAATTGAACACACACAAAAAATTTGTGATTCAAGGATTGGACAAATTTATCCCTCTTTTGAATGAAGTAAGTAGTCATGCTTCCTATGGATGTGGGGGTTCCACGACCTCCTTCAAGAATTTACCTCCACTTTCCTAATTGACCCCACTACCTCATCTAGTAGGAAGTTAAGGGATGGATGCATGTCTGCCCTTGATCCTCAAAGTATAAAATCTTCACCCTTGATGAATAAAGCCCCAAAATCTTTAACCTATAAAGTCTTGAACCTTCTTCTCTAGTTTTTTTTTCTATCTCTCTCTCTTAGTATCAAGCTAGCATAAGGAAACTCAGAGGCTTAGGCAAAATCTTTGTATTATTTGGTGTTGAATCTTGTTGTGGAGGCAAGAGAAAGTCAAGGAATGAGGTCAAATCAAGTTTAGTATCACCCAGCCGAGGACTGGCATAAAAATGGGCTTCCTATCAGGATTTGGCTTTGTTTCTTGTTTTTAATCCCGTTCATAGATAGCTTAGAACTTTTGTTTATGTAGTACAATTTTCTTCTTTTCATCACCAAACCCTTGACCTCCATTCATCGCTCATCATCCTCTTGAAAATGCACTTCTGATCTTCTCATCTTGCTTTCCATCTTTCTCATTCTCTTCTCATTCTTATTCTTACTTAAATATAGATATATAAAGATCCAAATAAATACAGAAGACAATCCAAATCATATTCATTGTATCAATCCCCCATATTTCTCCATCATCTCATCTCATCACCTTCCTGAAATAGGTATATGTTCTCTCTAGAAATACCTAATCTCAATACCTAGGCTTCTTGAGGATTCAAAACTTATATAACTTTACCATAAGGAAATATCGATATTTTGTATGAAATTAATTCTAACAAATGAACAAAAATACCCTGAAAATTGAGTCCATCACCCAAATAGAGTGATAGCCAAAATAACTGATATAGAGAAAAGGTCAAATAACCAAGAAGACCAACAAACCCAACAAGATCAATGGACAGATAGCTAGAGAGACAAGTACCAAAACAAATATTAACCTAGATAGATAGACCTAGACAAAGAAATATGATAGATATACCAATATAACAAAAGACATAGACATGAACAAACACACTCATAGATAGATAGATAGATACACACCATGATAGACCGACCAATATGGGCACCCAGATTTGATTCAAAGAATTGCTCATTACCGAGCAATTATTTCCTCCTCTTATCCTACCACTTTTTAAGGGGTAGCTTTTCACATGCCACTAGGATGTTTGATACCTTTCCATGTGCCCATTGGTCTCTCTTTCCTCCATTGAAATCATTTTACTTACTCTCATGGCCAAGAAGAATTCCTTTTTTAATATGATATTTTCAATGATTGTGTTTCAGATTCTAACAGTAGCAGCTCCTATGGTATACATAATTTTGAATGGATCATTAAATACATTGGTAAATCTTGTGCGCCTCTATATATATTATGGATCAAATTATCTTGCTTATGCTACCAATTTCTAGAGGTTTCTTCAAATTCATGGGGGACTCTCCTATGTCACTGACTCTCCACCTCCCTTTGGTGATAAAAAAAACTCTTAAAGACTCTTTTATTCTCTATCTCTTCCTCAATTCAACTAATTTACTAGCCTATACTACATGGAATCAACTCATTGAGGGTTGATTCCCTTGGATAACATGAAAATTCATCTGTTAAAGCCTCTCCTATTGGGCTAAGGCCCATTCTTCTCTCTCCTATCTCCTCTCTCTTCTCTCTCTTATTTTCTATATATTTCTCCTCACGCATGTAAACATCACATCAAACCCTAGCCGTCGGGATTATCGGTTTTTTGTCTTACCTATCGATCGTCCTCTTCCTCTCCTCCCCTCTCTATTGTGACATGGTATCAGAGCAAGCCCTAGAGAGGAGAGAGCTGCCTTGCGATGCCCTCCCTTGCGCCGCCTGACCCTGCGACGTCGCCCTGCTGCAACACCTTGCGACGCCGCCCTGCGAAGCCGACCTACGACGCGGAGACCTGTCCTGCGACGTCGCCCTACTGCAAGCCGTGCGACGCCGCCTTGCTGCCCTACCTCCGACGTCTCCCTGCCCTACCTCCAACACGGAGATCTCCCCGGCGATCCGTCTCTCTTCCACGAGACGCGTGACGTTTCATTTCCCGTTTTTCTGCCTTCCGTCTGCGTTTTTCGCGTGACGCTTCATATTTCACATTTTTTTCGCGTTTTCCGTTCGCCTTCCGACGGTCCGTCTGCTTCCGCCGGCGATCCCCTTCCGTCTGCCTTCCGACGGTCCGTCTGCTTCCGCCGGCGATCCGCCTGCATAGTGGCGATCTGTCTGCTTCTGCCCTGCGTTTTGATCTGCGTTCGGAAACGCCTCTGTCGCCTTCTGCCCTTGAGTTCGCTCGTAGACGCCGACGCTCGCAGACCGATACCGCACGCCGACGCCGACGCCGCTCGCGGCTCCGTCCGTCGCCACAACTCTTGCCGCTTACTTATCTCGCGCCGATAGAGTTGCGCCGCCGGTTCCACTCCTCTCCACATGGCCGACACTATCGGCGCATCGTCATCTTCTGGATGTTGCTCAGCCCTCTCCGCTCGCAGAGTTGCCCCCGGCAATCCCGGGAAACACTCGATCGTGAGTGCACGGCCAAGCCCGCTTACACATTCGATGGGTCCAATTATGGGCCATGGAGATGCGCCTTCCTCGAGTTTCTCAATGCCCATGGTCTTCGGCATCACTTGACTGATTCCTCGCCGAAGGAATCGGACCCACAATACTCGGAATGGAGCAGACTGGAGTCTGCGGTATGTTCTTGGCTTATCTCTAGTGTAGCGACTCAGATCATGGAGCCGCTCAGCATGACCCGTCCTGCTCGCGCTCTATGGCTCAAGTTGGAGACGATGTACGCCAACAAGAGCAACGTGAGCAGTGACGCTCGTCTATATGAGGAGTTATTTGCATGCGCCGAGGGCACCCTGACTCTCCGGACTTACTATGGAGCGGCCGATGCCATCTTTACCAACCTCGAGCTCTATCAGCCCACTGGGTTCGGATCTCGATACGCCGAGACGCGTATCGCGATGAGCTTCGTGCGGGAGCATTTCTTAGCGGGCTACGTCCCGAGTTGGCGATATGATTCGGGGTCGGTGCTTGGGGGATCCCGGGTTTTACCCACCGAGGAGATCTTTGCAGCCGCCCTTCGAGTGCGTGACAGCTTGCCCGCTTCCCAGCCCGCACAGCCCCACCGAGACTTCCGCACTCCTCGCATCAGGGCGGGGCTCCCTGTGGCATCCGGGAAGAGTGCATCTTCCCGGGAGGACCCGAACTCCTATCCATCCCGCAAGTATTACGGGAAGACGACTCACCCATCGAGAAGTGCCGGAAGGAGTTTGGGAAGCCTCGCTCGGGCTATGGCTGCTGCCGGAGGCAAGACATCTCGCGATTATGTCCCCCGGCAGACGGATCATCCTCGACTACTCCCTCGACCAGTGGAATCAGCCACTCACCTTATCTCCCTCGAGCTGGCCTATATTCGGGCATCACGAGCCTCCTCACTTTGTCCGCCCACGGCTCCATCGGCCGCTCTTGCGGCACCGACGAGCAGCTTGGTGTCCTATGCAGAGCGGACGGGATCGTCTCCGTGTACGCCCGTCTATCTCAACTCCTCATACTACTTCTTGGATTATTGACTCGGGGGCTTCCTCCCACATGACCGGCCTTTCCACTATCCTCACCTCTTATCGACTCGAAACATCCATTCCCGACGTCCGTATTGCCGACTGGGACGTCCTCGTCCCCGTCCCTTGGCTCCGCCGCCTAGTGCTACTTCATCCCTACCTCTACGAGATGTCCCGTATATTCCGGATTTCCTGCGAATCCGTTGTCCATCGCGCGATCACTAAAGCCCTTCACTGCGGTGTTTTTTTCTATCCTCATCACTCGCGTCTTCCAGGATCTAGACACGGGCCGGAGGATTGGACTCGGGCCGTGAGAACGGCCGTGACATCTACGAGCCGGTAGCCGACTCTCCATCTACTGGGACTTCAAGCCCTTTTTTTGCACTATCTCGCTTCTTCTAGCTCCCTTCATGACTCTTTTTGTGGCACCGCCGATTGGGGCATCCTAGTTTTGTCAAACTTAAAGAAACTCTACCTTGGTTAACCTTATCTGAGTTTCATTGTGAGTCTTGTGAACTTGGGAAGCACCACAGATCGTCGTATCCATCGCGCACTGGTCCACCTACCCATCGCCCGTTTGACTTGGTCCACTGTGACGTTTGGGGGTCCGGCCCCGCATTCATCGCCCTACAGGAGGAAAAATACTACATGGTGTTCGTCGATGACTATACCCGGCGAGTTGGACATATATCCCGAAGAGTCGCAAGGAGGTACTTTCTCGTGTCCAACACTTTCTACTTGAGATTATTACCCAAGACGCGACACTCGGTCAAAGTTCTCCGCACGGACAATGCGCTTGAGTTTACTCGAAGGCCATTGAGGACCTCTCGTTTGGCTCATGGCATTGTTCATCGACTACCCGCCCGTATACCTCGCAGCAGTAACGGGGTGGCAGAGCGGAAGCATCGACACCTCCTGGACATGGTACGCACACCGCTACTTGCTATGCGGGTCCCTCGCATCTCTCGGTGTGAAGCCGTTTCCGATCGCTACCTACCCGGTGAACCGTCTTCCATCTCGCTGCTCTTGGAGGTGCTATCCCTCTTCGCCGCTTGACTCTCGCTGCGGATATCTTCTCATTACCCCCTCGAGTGTTTGGCTGCACCGCCTTTGTCTAGGATCACACCCCCGCCTCTCCAAGCTAGCTCCTCGTGCCCAAAAAGGGTGTGTTCGTTGGTTACTCTCGACTCGTAAGGAATACCGTGTGTACTTCCCCGATCGGGACCAATACGTTACTTTCGGCAGATGTGACCTTCCATGAGGATGTTCCCTATTTTTCCCTCTACTCGCTCCGCCGAGGATCTCTCCCCTCCATCCCTCCCGTCCCCTCGGCTCTCGACACTCCCCGTTCCCGATCTCCCCATCCCCGTCCCGATTTCTTTGCCTGAGGCGTCACCCTCTACGGCATCCCTCCAATCCGATCCCTCCTCTGAGCCGGAACCTCCTCCCTTGCCGCCATCTCCTGCTCCGGCCACATTGTCACCCCCCCTCACCACCGCTCTCCCGTTTCCGACCTTGATCTTCCCATCGCTCTTCGCAAGGGCACTCGCCAGTGCACGCACTATCCTATCGCCCATCATGTCTCTCCTGCCCGCCTTTCTCCTTCCTATCAGTCCTTTGCCCTCACCGTTCTAACCGAGTCAATTCCCAAGTCGTATCTTGAGGCGTTGCAGGTACCGGCGTGGAAAGCGGCGATGGATGTGGAGTACGCGGCCTTCCTCCAGCGGGAGACCTGGACGTTGGTTCCTCGGCCTGTTGACGCCAACGTTGTCTCCTGCAAGTGGGTGTACTCCCTCAAGTACAACCCTGATGGCTCCATCGCGCGCTACAAGGCGCGCCTCGTGGCTCGTGGCTTCTCTCAAGCCTATGGTCTTGACTATCATGAGACTTTCTCGCCTGTGGCGCGCCTCAGCTCCATCCGTGTCCTCTTCTCCATTGCTCTGGACAAGTCCTGGCCGCTTCATCAGCTAGATGTGTCCAATGCCTTTCTTTACTGAGACCTTGATGAGCAGGTATTCATGGAGCAACCGCCCGGGTATGTTGCTCGTGGGGAGTCGTCTCGAGGTGTGTCTCCTCAAGAAGGCGATCTATGGGCTGAAGCAAAGCCCGCGTGCGTGGTTTCACAAGTTCTCGCAGCCTGCTCTTTGCGTATGGCTTTGTCTCTACCGTATCTGATCCGACTCGTCATGCGGAAACACACCCCGCATGGATGTGTTATCCTCGGGCTGTGTATGTGGATGACATCATCATCACCGGTAGTGACGACGCAGAGGTGGTTGCGACCAAGGCTTATCTCGGCTCAAGACTTCGTCACACGAGATCTGTCTCCCCCAGGTACTTTCTTGGACTTGAGATTGCTTACCGTCAGTGCAGATGTCCATTTGTCGACGGAAGTACGTATCGGATCTACCTGGAGGAGACGGGGATGCTGGGGTGCAAGCCGGCCTCCTCACCTATGGAGCGTAATGTGGACTCGGTGGGACAATGCTACCGCCCTTATTGAGGATGCAGTGCATCTATCGCCGACTTGTGGGGAAGTTGATCTACCTCACCGTGACTCGTCCGGACATCTCCTATGCGGTTAGTATCTTGAGTCAGTTTATGCAGGCTCCTCGCACTATTCATCTGGAGGGTGTTTATCGGCTTCTGGCGTACCTTAAGAGAGCTCCGGGGAAGGGCCTCTTGTATCGGCGACAGGGTCATCTACACATTGAGGCCTACTCTGATTCTGGGTTCGCCGGTGACAAGGAGGATCGGAAGTCACATGGTGGCTATGCCACCTATGTTGGAGGTAACCTGGTCACGTGGCGCTCTCAGAAGCAATCTATCGTGTCTCGCTCTAGTGCCGAAGCCGAGTATCGGGCCATGGCGGATACCACGGCTGAGATGCTGTGGCTACGCTCCTTTCTCACTGAGCTCGGGTTCCCACCAGAAGGTCCTATGCCGATGTACTGCGACAACATAGCTGCTACCTTCATCGCCGCAATGCGACGTTTCATATGAGGACGAAGCATATTGAGATCGACTGCCACTTCATACGACAGTACGTTGTTAACGGTACTATCTGTACCCCACACGTTGCTTCCGCACATCAGTTGGCAGACATCTTTACTAAGGCCCTACCAGGTCCTGCATATGAGACCATCGGATCCAAGCTGGGCATGTTTGACCTTCACGCTCCAGCTTGAGGGGGAGTGTTAAAGCCTCTCCTATTGGGCTAAGGCCCATTCTTCTCTCTCCTATCTCCTCTCTCTTCTCTCTCTTCTTTTCTATATATTTCTCCTCACGCATGTAAACATCACATCAAACCCTAGCCGTCGGGATTATCGGTTTTTTGTCTTACCTATCGATCGTCCTCTTCCTCTCCTCCCCTCTCTATTGTGACATCATCCATTCATATTATGCATTGTATGCATTTATTTCTATAAATATAATCATAAATGCATGTTATCCTGGTTTTAAATGATTAAAATTATAATATTTATATTTAAAAGGATATTCTTGATTTTTCATATTTTCAAAATATTTTTTGAGCATTTAATGAATTGATTCATCAAAAAGATAATCTTCTTTTATTATAAAATGAAATTTCTATTTATTTCCCTTTTAAAATGCCTTAATTGATATGAAAAAAATAATGAATGATATCATGATTTTTATTTACCAAATTTATTTCTATGAGGAGATTGAGATTTTTCTAGAATTTTTGGAATTTTCTGGTAATTTTAGAGGTTTTAACCTCTATGAGGAGATCAAGAAGAAATGATTTTTTACAACAATTTTTTTTATGATATTTAAAAGGATAGGTTACATGGTGGCTTTTGATTGGCTACCATGTTTTCTCTCTTCGATAAGAGAGAGAGAGAGAGAGAGAGAGAGAGAGTACCCCCCCATCTGCCCCCTTGATGAGACAAATCCGCACGGTCGTTGAATACATGCGGTCACATGTCAAAAAAAGTTCCAAACTCACCAATTTTGAGAAATAATCACGAATTAGATAGTTTAGTGGTGAATAAGGGTCGAATCTATGGAGAAATAAGGAATTTGTGAGGTATTCTTGAAAATTTGATCAAATCGGAAAATGAATTGAGGTGGGAAATTAAGGAATTGAATTAATTTAGAAAGATAACTCAAAGAAAAATTCACATAATAAAAAATCACTCAATTTGAATCAAGATTCGTGGAGAAATCAAAAAGAAAAAATCATATAGAATATCTGAATGAGAAGAGAGATAAAACTGAAATTAAATCTAAAATGATCCTAATCTACAATTCAAAATTACAAGATAATGATACATGATGAAAGATTAGGATGAAAACGTATAATCTAATGTGAAGTCGCGCTTGAATTGATCCAATTGATTGCTGGATCAAGGACTTTTCATTCCGCGAATTTGAAGAAAAACTTTGGCATTTAAGATGCAATTTCTCTATATTCTTTTAAGGAAATCTTGATTTCGAACACTCCCTGGATGCCGAAATGAGTCTGAAAGAGAAAAAAATCAAGAGATTCAAGGACTGAGTTGTCTAAACAGTTTGATTTACTTGAAATATCCAATAATAAATTTTTTTGTCGAAGAGTGACGAGTCGTTTTCATGCGTCGTTAAAACACAAAAATGATGGTAAAAAAAAATTTATAAAACCGAACTCACAAAGATAAGATATAATAATCAAGTAATGTGTAAATATCGGGTCGATCCACAAAGAGCAGGGTTGACTTTAATCGCAGAGTTAACTTGGTCAAACTTAGGTTTAAAAGCAGTTTTAAATAAGTAAAAATAAGAATTAATGAGTGGAAATGATATAAATACTCTAAATAAGAATGTTTAAGAATTTAATTCTCGGGTTTGACAGAGAAAAGTCAAAAGTCAAAGTCAACGCATTGACTTTGACCAATAGTAAGTGTTCTGTAAAATCAGAGAACCAAAAAGAGTCATAAGATTACGAAAAATAGATATTTGGAAACTAGAGAGAAAATGGAATTGATTGATATAGAATTCGTGATTTTTGGATAAGAAATGGATTTATTATGAATTATTGAAGATCAACTATTAGAAAATTCCCGAAATTAACACCTCAGATGAAATATTTAAACTGAATAGTCAAATGAAATCCAAATCTTGTAATTTTTATGTCAATGGAAATCTAAGAACTAGAGGAATCTAAAAAGGCCAAAATTATCCAATTCTGATTTGTAAATCAAAAGTAATTGACCCCGAAAGTCAACGTTTGACTTCTGATGAAAGATGAACAGTCCTCGGTTAAACATTAAATTGGTGGGTCAAATGAACTCGGAATTTGATGAGATTGCTATCCACAGAAAGCTAAGGAAAAGAGGAATCCACTGAAAGCAGAATTAAGTGATTTGGAATTATAATTAGGGAGATATCATATTTTCAAAATCAGTGATTTTTCGGACTCAAATTTGGGGAAAATGAAGAGCACTATGAGCTAATTTGCAAAATTAAACTTCTAAATCTAATAAAAACTCAAATTACCTCTTGATAATCGATCGAATCTCACTACTAACTCGATTTCCTGAAGAACGGGGCTTCGATTCTCGTGGATGGAAGTGAATTTGCTCGGATTCTTCCTTGGGGACGTTCAGAATTCAAGGGGAAAATTCGAGGAAGTCAAGGAGAAATTCGCGATCAATCCCACTCCAATTGCTTCGCAATCGAGTCTAAATGAGGGGGGATCGCGATGAACTAGTGATTTTCCTTGAAATTCGCTTAATTCCTTCACGAATCGATCAAGAGTTGAAGAACAAGAGAGAAATACATTACTTCTTAAAAGGGAGAATTAGCCCGAAGATCGTGGGCAATTGACGCGGTCGTGGGCACAGAAGTGATGCGTCGTGGAGGCGGTTTCTGATAACATGCGATCTTAACATGATAAAACATGATTATTAATGCAAATTAAGGCATAAAACATTACATTTATGTGCATGTTATCATACTATGAGTGCATTTCTATCATTCTATGCAATTTTATGTTATAATATCAAAATGCGTTAATTTAGGGTTAATTATGATGAATTAAAGATTAAAGATTTTATAACCTATCTTTACTTAAGATTATAAATGGTTTTTAAAGCTAAATAATAAGAGAAATCATTTTTATGAACATTCATTTCATTTTCTAAAGTTAAAATCTTAAAGAAATGAATGTAATTTTGAAATAAGAATTAAATCTCTTGTTATTTAAATAATTTGACTTTTTAGAATGATAGATAATTAAATTTCAGATCAAATGAAAGAAATTTGGATTAATTTGGAGTTGTATTTTAAAAGATATGATTTTTACAATTTTTAGGGATTTTTCTGGATTATTTTCTGATTTTATTTTCTATTTAAAACCACTTTAAAATAAATAAAAAAATTAAAAAAAGGGGCTTATATTTCGCGCGGGACCCGCGTGGATGCGACGTGGCACGCAAGGCCACATGGCAGCGCCACGCGGACCCGCGCAGCGCCTACGTGGCGTATTATACGTATAGTATTTACTTTATTATTATATATATAAAATGGGTCTTCAGCCTTCCCTATATGGGAAGGGTTATTGACCCTTAAGATCGTCGGGTGTTATAAACCCGACGACTCTCCTTTTTTATTTCCGTGTGGGACTAATCCACACGGCTTCTATAATGTTGGTGACGTGGCGCGACGAGGATCGATGGATCGTGATCGGAGGACGCCGATCGAGTGGACACGCGGACCACCAAATCTGATCATGCACGTGTCTTTTAAAGAGAGTTATAACGGTCGGATTTAGCGAGACGTGGCAGCATCACACGCTTTGATCGCGTGGACGCGCGGACCACCGGAGATCATCAAAGACACGTGCTCTTAATACGGAGTTATGACGGCCAGGATTAAATCTTGGGGGGAGCATCTGACGCGTCGGATCAAGATCCAACGGCGGGGATTGAAGCGTTTTATAACGCCTGTTTTGAAAGCCTCATCAAGACCGCCGGATCACGATGTAACGGTCACGAATCGACGCGTTTTTAAACGCATACGATCCAAGCTCATCTCACACATCCGATCGCGATCGGACGGCTGGGATTTAATTATAACGGTTCGTGATGAACCGTTTCATCACGGCCGTTAATCAAGGAGATCGGACGGTTACGCCCAATCCGCCTATAAATAGACGTGTTCTTCGTCATTTGTATGTATTCTTGAGGGATTTGATCTAATTGACCCATCAACTTCTCTCTTGAATCTCTCTCTTGTAATCGCTTCTAGACTCGAAATCGCGTCCACGGAGTGTTTATAAGAGAGATTTCGATGATCGTGCGAGGAGAATTTGTCTCTTGAACACCGATGTTTACGATTGAATTCGCGGAATGAATAGCTGTCGATCCGGCGATCAATTGGATCGATTTGATCGTTATCTCGGGTTGGAAAATAAGTTTATCCTCTTATCTATCGTCATGTATCATCAATTTTAGGTTTAGGATTTCAATTTAAGTTTAATTTCGTTTTAATTTCAATTTGTGTTCTTCGCGATTCCGAAAATTTCATCCCATTTCCATCTTTGATTTCTCCGTGATTACTTATCCAAATCGAGCGATTTTTGATTCCACGGATAGATCTTTGAGTTATCTTTCTAAAAACACCATTTTCCCTAATTTCTCACCTCAATTCATTGTCCAATTTGGCCAAATTCTAAAAGATATCTCGAAAATACCTTAATTCCCTGTGGATTCGACCCTTATTTACCATTATACCCTTCAATTCGTAATAAATTCCCAAAATTGGTAAGTTCGGAATAATTTTTGACACGAGAACGTGTGAAATCGACGACCTCGCGGTCTCGTCTCTTCAGTTTCCATTGAATGGCATTATGGCTTCAAATCCCCGGTGAATCGGCTTGAATTTCGCTTCAAAAAGAACTACGATCGGGCCACGATCGCGCCTTGATCGGGCCATGATCGTGATCTTGATTCTCCAATAAACGCCGTTTGATGATCGTGGAGATGATTCCGTGATGAAAGATCCACGATCGCGGTTCGATCGGACCGCGATCGTGGAGTTCTTCCGCGAATCGTCTCGGCCGTCCGATGGAGATCGCGACTTGATGGAGATCGGACGTTCCAGATGAGTCCACGCGTCGCCAAGATTAGAAGGATCATGGCCGTCTGATCGTGATCGCGCGATATGCCTGTTGATGACAATCGTAGCTCCTCGTGACGCCACGTGGCGCTCAGTGAGCCCTCCAATCGCAGCCACTTAAACTAACCTTAACGCACGTGCTGGATTTACGATCGGGTGGACTCGGGTCCACGCGATCTCCGCCGTTTTGATAGAATCCGACGCCTGCCAAAAATCCACGTCACCTGCAACAGAAGGATTCCGTGGGAACATAGTCCCACACGAAATAAGAAGAAGGCATTTTCGCGGTTAAATAGAGGGGCGCGGTAACGCATTTGCGTTACAGCCCCAAATAACTAACCAGGGCCCACTAACCCGTCGGCCCTCCACCTGCCAACCCCCCCTCCTGCCACGTGGCGCCCCACACGGGCGCCCACGTGGACCGCGTGGACACGCGTGGCCTCCTGCCACGTGTTTGCGCCCTGTGCGCCTCTTGTGCTCTGCGTGGGCCACCCACGGCTCTGCCATGTGGCCTCAGCACCGCGTCGCACCCGTGCGGTGGTCCCGCGCGTCACGTGTCACCTCGTCGGAGCTCCCGCTCGCCACGTCAGCACCTGCAGGTAATAAACCCCCTTTTTTCGTGATTTTAGTAAAAAAAAATCAAATAAAAATCAGAAAAGGCATAAAACTTCAGAAATTCATAATTTAAAATGTACAACTCCTTTTTAGTCCAACTTTTCTCCATTGGATCACAAATTCTTTTCTTTTTAATATCATGTCATTTAAAATATATTTTGAAAGAAGGAATCAAGATGAATTAGAATTTACTTAAATCATTTCTCATTAAACATTCTAAATCATAAATTCATCTTGAAATTATCCTTCCAAACATTTACTAAAGTCAAAAATCATTCAATAACAGAGATTAACTTCTATTAATTTAAACTTAACAAAAGATTAATCATCTATTAAGCATGAAATTATCCCTAATTTATGCATAAATATCAAATTTAGTGAAATGACATGTGAATGGAGAAAATTCCTAAAAAGTATGATAACATGCATCATATTCACATAAAATAAGCATGAATATGAGTAAATTACGATAAGAATTCAAGTTATAGATGCATGTTATCAAAGAGCATGTTAGTTTATAGAGAAATTTTGGCGTGGCCATTGGATTTGGCTCTTTATCTTCAATCAAAGGCTCATATGAAACGCTTGGATGCAAATCATTGCCATTAGATGGCGTCCGTGCTATCGTGAATTGACACTTGAGATGTCGTCATGTGTCCATTGAAGTCCATCGAGCGCATTTAATCTCAGCCGTTATAACGGCTGAGATTAAGTATATTTTAAAACGAATCATCACCCAATCATAGTGCACCGCATACCCCCTCACTTCAGTGAAGATCAACGGCTTTGATTAAGTGCGCGAATTGAACGCTTCTCGTCGCGCCACATCACCTGGAAAGATATAAAAACAAAGATAGCCCTAGATGACAAAAATCAACGCGATTTGACGGGTATATAACTAAAGTGCATATAATGGGTTAGCAAAAATCCTTAATGGATGCTTAACCCACTAATTACACTTTGCGCACATGGGCACATACAGGCACACACGCGTACACACATTGTGCGCCACGTGGCGTGTATACACATCACCACGTGGCGACACGTCACTCCACCGCCACGTCAACTGCCACGTCAACGCGCGATAAAAAAACTTGATTTTTATTTTAAAAAATCCAAATAAATCTAAAATAAAATTATAAAAATTTGGAAAAATTCCAAATTTAGAAATTCATAACTTTTAAAATACAACTCCAAATTAATCTAATTTTTTTTTGTTGGATCAGAAATTAAATAATGTATATTTTAAAAGTCAATTTTAATAAATAGCAAGAGAATGAATTTTTATTTTTAAAATATACTCTTTTCTCATAGAAATTAAAGCTTAAAAAATAAATGAATATATACAAATATTTTCCCTTATTATTTAAGATTAAAACCGAATTATAATCTCAAATATTGTGGGAATAATCTACTAAAAAATATATTATTTAAAAATGCATAATTATCCCTAAAATAGTGTATTTTGATACTATTACTTTAAATTGCATGAAATGATCGATATGTACTCAAAGTAGGATAACATGCATAAGAATGAAATGTTTTATACCTAAATTTACATTGATAATCACATAATTACATGTATAAATTGCATGTTATCATCCCTCTTTCTTTATTGCATGACAAAAAAATTTCATCGTGCATAAGCTCCTCCTCCTCCCCCTCTTCCTCTTTCTCTTCTTCCCTCATTGCAAATACCTTCTTCTCTTTCTCTCTCTCTCTCTCTCTCTCTCTCTCTCTCTCTCTTCTTCTTCCTTCTTCTTCCCTCATTGCAAATACCTTCTTCTCTTTCTCTCTCTCTCTCTTATTCTTCTTCTTATTCTCCTCCTCCTCCTCCCCCCTCTTCCTCTTTCTCTTCTTCCCTCATTGCAAATACCTTCTTCTCTTTCTCTCTCTCTCTCCATTGTCTTTCTTCTCATTGCCCTCTCTCCCTCACTCTCTCATGCGTGCATGCATGTGCGGGTAAGTGGGAGAATTCTTTCTCTCCATCCTTTTTCCTCTTCTCACTTCCCTCTACCCCTTGCTCTCTTTCCTGCCTTTGGAAGAAATTTCTACCCTTCACATTTTTCACTAGCACTCTAGCTCGCCACTCTTCCCAATCTCTCCCACACTCTTTCTCACCTTCTTTCTCCTCCCCTTGCCATCTTCTGCAGCTGCATCCGCTCCTCTTCCTCTTCCTATCTTGTGATGGAAAATAATGTCCATTGTTCCTCCTCTCTCTCTCTCTTCCATCATCCTTCTCCCACTTATCCTTTCTTTCTTATCTTTCCCCACTCTTTGTCTCTCTATTCTGCACATGCATGGAAGAGAGTTTCTTCCTCTCGCGTGCAAGTTTATCTTTATCTGAATTTCTCCCTCGCTACCTTCTCTCTCTCACACACCTCTCTCTTTTTTGTCTCATGTGCTGCCATCAAAAGCGGAGAGAGAGAAGATGAGTGGGGCATTTAAAGTTCTTTTATATATTAACTTGAGCAGGTTGATTGGAGTGGCTGACCGACACAAAATTTTAGATGGCTGACAAGGACAAAGAAAGCTAATCAACTATCTAAATTTCTCCGAATTAAAAGCTCTAATGATTGTGATGGAGCTTAGAGCTGAAATTTCATTGACATGCCCATAATTTGATGATCTACATCTTCATGGTTTTGATTATAAATTTGAGGCAACAAATTTTTAGGTTTTTTAATGTTTTAATGAATGCTTCTAGCATTGGCTAGCTTGAGAAAGAGGAAACTGATCGACCATTTATCGTGTATCGAACATCATTTTTAGTGAGTTTATTCTCTTTTTTACTTATTCCTTGTGTTGTATGTAAGTTCCCAAGTCCGAACATGATGTATAGGCTCTTGACTTGATGCTTGATCCGAGAGTATTGCTAGAGTATTTTTTTCAGTCATGAACCTTTAGATTCTAGTATTTTTTTGTTCTTTTCTATTTTCTTAATATTTTCATCCACATTTTCATATTTTTAAAACTCAAATCAAATTTGAATCGTCCAATTAAGGGTTTTCAATATTCAAAAGGAGCTAAAAAACATTTTATCAGTTCATTACATTTTCAATGTACATCTCTCTCTTTTCACCAATCATTGTCACTTTCTTAGACCAAAAAAATCCCAAAAAATAATTCTTTTATTTCAATCTTTTATCCTTCCTCTCTGTGGATTCAATATCGGCTCACCACTATCCTAAATTTTAAGACTAAATTTGAAGAGTTGAGTATATTTCTTTTATATGTGAATTTGTGCTTTCAATGATCGTGATTTTACGCATTTTCATTCTCATTGATTATCTAAATAAGCTTCTCACTGTGACACACATGCGTTGAACATTCTTGTATCTCCAAGCTTGGAAAATACTTTCCTTGATCATCTTTTTCCCCTTTTGAGTATGAATCATTGGAACTTGGTAAACATCACTATGCTATATACAGATTTCTTAGTTTTTCCTAAGTTCTAAACATTTTTATTTACTTCATTGTTATGTTTGGGGACCTTATTTATTCTACCTCTATTATTTGCTTTGGATATTACATCTCACTAGTTGATTATTATTCTTATACTTGTTGTATTTATCTTCTCAAGGACCTCATCAACATTCTACCCTCTCTTTGTCAATTTCTATAAAATATTTGTATCCAAAATTTCACAACATCTAAGACTCTTTCCACATAAAATGCCCCCAAGATTTTCCCAAGTACATATCACGACCATTGTGCCTCTTCACAGTTATCCATCAAACTCCATGTCCTCACTTATCCTAGAAGAACAATGTTGTTGAACCCAACATCCTCCACCCACTTGATTTGAATCACACTCTACATTTGGAAATAAGAGTACCCTATTATTGTTTGATCTCATCCTCATGGTGAATTGCCTTTTGAGCCAATTGCTAGTGATTTTTGGCTACAAGCTAATCATATCATGCACATATCATTCATTTTATTCTAAATATTACATTTATGATTATACATGAGTAATGTTTCATGAAGTCCAATGATATGTTATGGGGGAATAAATTTGTCTCATTATAGACCCCCCCCTAATCCTTAGTTGTCATGCTATATCATCACTTCTGCCTATGTGTTATCTGATGGGATTGAATGCTCCATAGGCTTTCAAAATTTCTATCAAAATATTTCATGCAATGAAATACTTTGAATCAAACATTCAAAACAACAAGACACCAAGAACCGATGATCCTATAATCTAGTATAGACTAGAATCCATACTTACAAGGTTTTAAGAGACAAGCTAAAGCTAAATCCTAAAGGGTGACCCGAATACCATCCTACTTATAAGTTCTCTAAATAATAAAGGCACCACAAATCCCTTAAATACAGTACTAGAAATCCAGTTTTAGAAATCCTACTTAGAAAATCCACTTGAAGGAGTTCTTAAAGCTATTCAAGTGGTTGGATCTCCTCTTCAATGTTTTTCATCAAGAAAGGAAGGAAGAAAGAAGAGAATTCCCATAAGGCTTGCATGGACACCTTGAGTTGTGGTTATTCTTCCCCTATTTATACATATTGGGAATATGAAATTTTCACAAAAAAGCCTCATAATTATGTTTGTGTTGATGAAATTATTTTGGATGGTCAATTAAAACACACTTCCTCTTTTCACGACAATTTCCAAGCTCATTAAAATTATGACTTAATTATGAATTAATTAGGATAATGGTGAGTATTAGAGGATTTTTCAAGATGTATTCAAAATTCAATCAAATTAGACAATGAATTAGGGTGAGAAATTAGGAAAATTTCTTTATTTAGAAATAAAACTCCAAGACAAATAAAAAAAATAAAAAGTCACTCAATTTGGATCAGTATTCGAAGAGAAATCAAGGAGCGAAGTAAAGAGAGAAAATTTGATCCCAAATAGAAAGAAAATGACTAAATTTTGTAAAATTAAACTAGTATATGCATTCAAATTAAATTTTAATTTTATAGGATGATAGATTAGGAAGAAAACATATAAGCTAACTCAAAATCTCACTCGAAATGATACAATTAGTTTCCGAATTAGGACTTTTCATTCTGCATTTTGAAAAACAAAAATTCAAAGTTCAAGCGGCAGATTCTTCCCTCTCCCTCATGATAATCTTGATTTCAGGCACTCCCTGGACACAAAATTGAGTCTGAAAGAGGAAGAAATAAATAAATAAATTCAAGGATTGAGATGTCCAAAAGAATAGACTGACTGAAATATCTAAGAATGCTTTACACTGTGAAAGAGAGAGAGAGAGATTAAAATAAGGCAAAGAATGGGTGTGGCCATAGGGTTTGATGATTGATCTTCGATCAAAGGCTTAGATGAAACTCTAGGATGTGAATCATCATCGTTAAGTCTTGTCTATATGTTCAAAGATAAAACGCTAAGATTTCATCATATCTTATTTGAAGAAGTATCGAATAACGATTGTCATTCGATCTTCATCAAGCACATGCAATCCTAGCTGTTATAATTCCTTAGATGAACAACTAGGATTTAATCTCACTTAATGAAGCAAATCACTGTCGAATCAGAGTGCGCCACCTACCCCTCCAAGTGAGTGTAGATCAACGATCGAAATCAACTCTTCTAATCGAACGTCTCACATCTCACCACGTTAATTACAAAGAAATAAAAGCATAAATAGTCCCACATAGAAAAAATTAAGGCAAAGTGATAGGTATATAGGGGCAATGCTCCTAAGTGGCTGGTTCATGCCCTTAATAGCTCACTAACTACGTAGTAATGACGCTCACATGTGTGTGCCACATGGGGCGCGCACACATTGCCACGTGGTGACCTGCAAGCATGCTCACCATGTCAACTACCACATCATCACGCGCATATCAAACCAATATTTTAATATTTTAAATTCAAATAAATTAAAAATAAATCTAGAAAAATTCAAAAACAATCCCTAAAAAATTAGAACATCCATAACTTTCAAAATACAACTTTTTTTAATCCAATTTTTGTTTGATAAGAAATTAATAAGTATCACTTTAAAAATTTATATTTAAGAAATAGCAAAAGAATAATTTTTTACAAAAAAAATATTCTCATTTTCTTTGAAAGATAAAACTTAGAAAAATAAATGTGTCAAAAAAATATTTTCTCTCATTATCTTGTATTTAAAACTTAATTGTAATCTCAAATTTAAAATGAGAATAATCTACTCTAAAATGTCAACTTTTAATTATGCATGATTATTCACGAGACGAATCCACGTGGTCGTTGAAAATATGCGAATAAGTGTCAAAAAAAGTTCTAAACTCACCAATTTAAAGTTATAATCACAAATTAAATAATATAGTGATTAATAAGGGTCAAATCCACGCAAAATCAAGATATTTTCATGGTGGTCTTCAAATTTGATCAAAATCGGACAAGGAATTGAGGAGAGAAATTTGGATTTTTGATAAATTTAGAAAGATAACTCAAAGAAAAATCCAAAAAATAAAAAATCACTCAATTTTGATCAAGATTTATGGAGAAATCAAAGAGTGAAAAGTGATTGTGAGGAGAGAGAAAAATTAAAATTAAATATACCATTAACGTAATCTACAATTCGAAATTGAAAGCTAATGATACATGAAGAAAGATTAGGATCAAAACACATAATCTAACTTGAAGTCGCGCTTGAATTGATCCAATTGATCCCCGAATCAAGGGCTTTTCATTTTGCGATTTCAAAGATGAAATTCGGCATTCAAGAGGCGATTTCTCACTATTCTTTTGACAAACTTTTGATTTCAAACACTCCCTTGATACAAGGATTGAGATGTCTAAATAGTTTGATAGCTCGAAGCATCCAAGAATACATTTTCTGTCGAAGAGAGAGAATTTATTATGTTTTGAAATTGGGAGTGACCGTCGGATCTTCTCTTTAATGAGATCAACGGTTGTGATGGACTCTGAAGAGGTGAATCGTTATGATTAAGTCACGACCGTCGGATCTTCATCGGAGCGTCAGGATCATGACATGTGATCGCGTGAATAGAGAGTGTCGCAAGATCTCGTCCATGCGATCATGAATAGAGGTTTCAGATTCTCAAATGGCGCTTTAAATCTTGGCTGTTATAACTCAAATGAATGGCAAAGATTGATCTGTTTTAATAAAAGGAATCGTCATCCATTCAAATGCTGCTATGTAGCACTCTCACTTAAGTGAAAATGAGGGGCTAAGATTAAATTGCATTAATTAGCGTCGATCGGACGATTCTTAGCGTACCACATCACTTGTGAAGATATAAAATGAAAGATAGTCTTAAATGAAAAGAAATGCAATTGGAGGGTTATATAAGTAAAGTGTATGTAATGGGTTAGAGAAAATTCTTAATGGATGTTTAACCCACTAATTACACTTGCATGCACACACTCACACACGCATACACACATGTGCGTCACATGCGTATACACGTCGCCACATGGTGACATGTCATTCCGCTGTTGCGTCAACTATCATGTTAGCCTGCGATAAAAACTTGATTTTTTTTATTTTTATAATCCAAATAAATCTAAAATAAATTCAAAAAAATTCTAGAAAAATCTCTAAAAATTAGAAAAATTTATAACTTTCAAAATACAACTCTAAATTAATCCAAATTTATTTTGTTGGATCATAAATTAAATATCTATCATTTTAAAAACTCAAATTTAATACATAAAAATATAATAATTTAATTAAAAATACACTCATTTCTCCTAGAAAATAAAATTTAGAAAAATAAATGAGTACAGAAAAAGTTTTTTCTGTTATTATTTAATATTAAAACCTAATTATAATCTCAAATCTAGATGGGAATAATATACTCTAAAACCTATTCTTTAATTATACATAATTATCTCTAAAATGATGCATTTTGATATTATAACTTGAAAATGTATGAAGTGATAGATATGTATTCAAAGTATGATAACATGCATAAGAAAGGAAATTTTTATGCCGATATTTGCATTACTAATCACATAATTACATATTATCAATTATCCCTTAAAATAATATATTTTGAGATTATAAATTTTAAATTGGATAGAATGATAAATATGCATTCAAAATATGATAGCATGCATAGGATTGGAATATTTTATGCCTTAATTTGTATTAATAATCATGTAATTAAAAAATATAAGTTACATGGTATCATGTATCCACCAATATTGATAAACCTTATACGTGTGAGCCTTTAGGTCTATACATCTCACTAGTAAGTAACTCTATAGACCCAATAAAATCTTAGCAAATAACCTTTATTAATTATCTACATCAATATATAGATTTATTAATCAAGTATTATTTAACCAATTGACTAGTCGAGTTGCTAGTCCATTGAGTGCCAAACTACAACGCATACTCTAGGAGATATGGAGTGTATAAGAACTCTCATATGGAACCTTGACATCATTGTTTAGTGTGCTTGTGTAATCCTTCATCTTCACAAAGCTCATGAATGACTTAGGGTATTATCAACTGTCAAACCCTAATTGGTCACTCCAGTTAGTATTGATGTGTGAAGGAAAGGATCAAGAACTCCTCTCATATTTCTACTATATTGGTTGAGGATTTTATGATATCTCATTTCTTAAGTCAATTTCCTCAAATACCGAGTGTGGACTTTATATTATATTCAATTGATGACATTTTTTAGATCAATCATCTATCTACAAGATATCTTTGGTATCTCTAATCAAAAGACTATATAGAGAACCATGACATAAATGATCTTGACTGATAATTAGGTATAATACCATTCAAGGTGATAAAAGCATAAAAAGTAGTTATAAACACTTAGGAGTTGCTTTTATTTAATTCTATTAACTGTTGAACATATCATCAAATCTACTATCTCATGAGTTAATAGTTTTATAATATAAGCACATCAAATATAAGTCCTCTACATTTATTTTATTTTATTTCAGGAACAAGAGAAGAAGAGCACATCCTCAAAAGCAATGACTTAGTGGGCTGTCAGGGAGAAATAACTCAATGCCTTCTCCCCACCCACTTGGAGTGAACAAGAGAAGAAGAGCCCACAACAAGGGAAAAACACTTTTAAGGGGGGGCTTCCGTTTTGCTTCTTCCTTCTTCTTCTTCTCCTCCCGTTTTTTTTCGGTTTAGCTTTCTCTCTCTAGGTTTAGATTTCCTCCGGCGTTCTTCCCGTCGGAATGTTTTCTCTTTTGATCTTCCTATCTTCCTGGAATTCTCTCTTTTCTCTCAAAGTTACGTTTCTAGTACTCTCCGTCTTCCCTTTCTTCCTCCTCAGTCCATTTCTTCTTTCTCTATTTTTGTTTCGCATATCGCTCTACTCACTCTCGCGTTATCTCTTTTTTTCTTTCTCCCGACCTCTTTTCCGATCTCTCTCTTTCTTCCTTCTATTCCAAAATTCCCTCTAGATCTCTCTTTTCTGGACTTCCTTCTCTTCTTCTCGATCAATCTTCTCTCTCTCATTTTCGCCCTCTCCTCTCTGTTGACTTTTCGGTTCTTCTTCTCGTCTTCTTCTTTTTGTTTCATCATTTTGGTATCTGCTCTCTCCCTCTCCCCAATTTCCGTCTTCCTTGTTTTCTCTCTTTCTCTTGAGTTTTGATTATATCTCCCTCTCCCGAAATTTCCTCAACCCTCGTTCTATCGTTCTCCCTCAACCCCATTTTTTCCGTCTCATTTTCGTTCACGGTCAATCTTCTTCTTCCTTTCTCTCTCTGCTATTCCCTTTCTTAATTTCTCTCAAAATGTCGTCTTCTTCCGCTTGAATTTCCAGCTGCCTTTATCTCTACTCTCTCTCTCTCTCTCTCAATCTTCGTTTGCATTTTCTCCTAATTCCGCGTCTCCTCTTCCATTGCATTTCTCCCGAATTCCCATTTTCTCTCTTCTCACTCTCTCTCTTCTCTCTCCTGCGACTACTCTCTCTCTCTCTCTTTTCCGTCCTCTTCCTTCCCATCTCGTTCTCTCGTTCCCATCCCATTCTTCCGCTACTTCTCTTTCTAAAAACCACTGTTTTTTTTTTCTTCTCTCTCCCTCAATTTTTTCTTTCTCTCTCTCACACGATCTCGCTCACTTTCCCACGGCTTCTATCTCTTCCTTGCCTCTTCCGATTCTGCTCCTCTTCACGCAACTCTTTCTCTCTCTCTTCCGATTCATCTCTCACTTTTCTCTTCCGATTCGTCTTCCGATCGTCCTTCTCTCCCTCCTTCTCTCGCTCTCACTCTTCCGCTATTTCTTCCGCCTCTCTCGTCACCACACGTCCCCTCTCTCTAATTTCTTTCCCATAACCGTATGCTACCTCTCTCTAATTTCTCTCGCATCCTCTCTCTCTGTCTCTCGCTTTCCCTCTCTATCCTTTATTCTCAATTTTATTTCCCTCTCCTGCTCTCCCTCTCTTCCGCCTCTCTCGTCACCACACGTCCCCTCTCTCTAATTTCTTTCCCATAACCGTATGCTACCTCTCTCTAATTTCTCTCGCATCCTCTCTCTCTGTCTCTCGCTTTCCCTCTCTATCCTTTATTCTCAATTTTATTTCCCTCTCTTGCTCTCTTCGACCCTCTCTCTCTCTCTGATTGCGACATTCTCTCTTTATATCTGACTGACTCTCTCCCTCTCGGCTATTGCATTCTTTCCCTCGCTTCCATTCACACTATTCCTTCTCTAATTTCCTTTCCCATTTCTCTAATTTTTCCTCTAATTTCCCTTTCCCTTTCTCTTTCCTTTTTTTCTATCATTATTACATCTCCTATTACATCATTCTTCATAAACTTTATCCTAGTTTTAATATCCTTTGATTTGCATGTACTCTAATTACTCTTCCAATTAATATATCCAAGTAATCTAGGTCATTCGCCCTAAAGTCCTCGTGGATCGACCTAGGAAACCTCTACATCCCAATTATCCCAATTGCTTCATAGTTTCCTAGTCTATAAATATTAAGTTTGTCGGGCTTAAAAACACGACGACTTTGAGCCTATCACAAGGATTCGTCCGGATCAATTCGGCGAACTCTTTCTCCAAAGAGTACCCACTATCAATCTTTGGTATATCCATAATAATGGCCATAGGATCAGCCATATTCATCAAATAAGTAGATCAAAAAGTGTTATTCTTTTCACATAATTGGATATCATTCTAGAAAATTTTTATGAACATGAATGTTTAGAAACATACTTTTAAGGAAAAGTCATCATTGTATATGATCTTATCATAATTTGCTTAGTCATTATGTATGCTCACGGACTTCATTGAAAATATCACATAAGAATGACAATAAATAATTTTTTATCTCAATGAATATAAACAAGATACATGGAACTATGATTTCGCTTATGGGCCACATAATATCCACAATTATGTTTGCATGAACAAACTTCCTCATTTGTTACCCACATTAGCTTTTCAATAAATAGAAACAAGATTTTTCCTTGTCACATACTCAAGCCTACTTATAAAATGATAAATCTAAAATGCCTTTGATAACCTAAAATAATAGTTACATTCATACATCACATAATATTTTTAGGTGCTAATTAGGAATATAATAATAAGAATATATATTTCTTTACAATTCAATATGGTGTAAATATGATTGAGTCCTATCATGGATCATTTCCTATTTTTTAATATATTATAAGACTAATCCCACTTACTTTCTAGGAAGTCTAGTGGTTGAAGTGGTCCGGATGCAAGGACATATGTGAAATGTAATGGGAGCATAAATGTAAATTATCAAGTAAGGGGAAAAAATAGGCCCACTATCTTCTTAGGAGGCTGGCCAAACCTTTATACCTTTTTTTGGAGGTTGATCAAACCCTTTAACCTTTTATGAGATTGGTCAACCCATTTCCCCTTTTCAAGAGGTTGGTCATGATGGATATTTTGTAGCTTATAATCCAATCACACTTTCATATATCTCATTTATGTTCATTGAAATTATATTTATTCATTATCATTCTTGTGTGATGTTTATAATGAAGTTCGTGAGCATATGCAATGATTAAGTGAATTATGATGAGATCATACTACAGTGATCACTAGTCTTTAAACTATGTTCTAAACATTCCTATTCGTGAGATATTCGACAAGGACATCGAATTATCCATAAAGAATAACACTATATGATCCCACTCATATGATGAGTCTGATTGATCATGTAGTCATCAGTGTAAAGATACTAAAGATAGATGGTGGGTGATCTTTGAAGAAAGAGTTCACTGAATTCATCCATATGAATCCCTGGATGGTATTATACCTAACTATTAATTGGGTTGGTTCATGTCACGGTTGTGTATGTGGTCCTTTGACTTGAGACACCAAAGACATATTTTTGATAGATGATCATGTTTTGATTATAACTTACGAATCCCTAGCTATAAGATCTCTAAAACGTTAGATATTAGATACAACATGAAGTCCGCGAAGATGATTGTGTGGTCAAGATGTGATTATCTACCCTCGGTATTTTTAGAGATTGATTCAAGGAATGAGATGCAATGAAATCCTTGGCCAAGTAGTGGAAATATAAGAGGAGTTCACGATGATTTCCTACACACATCAGTACTAACTTAAGTGACTGATTAGGGTTTGACAGTTTATCATATCCTAAGTCATTCATGATTCTCATGTGGATGAAGGATTATACATACATGGTAATCGATGATAGAAAGGTTCTATAAGGGAGTTCTTACATACTCCATATCTCCTAGAGTATATGGTGTAGCTTGGCACCCAATGGGCTGGCAACTTAACCTATCGATTGGGTTAAATCAATCCTTGATTAATTAATCTAAATGTTGACGTGGATAATTAATTAAATTTGACCAATAAGATTTATTAGGTCTATAGAGTTATTAACTAGTGAGATATACGTACCTAGAGGGTCACATACATAACGTCTATACATGTTGATAGATATATACATAATTATGAGGGTTTTTATGAAAAATCCATAAACCAAATGTCTAGACATAAGGGGAGAACGACCATAGCTCAAGGTGCCCATGCAAGACTTGTGAGAATTCACTTATTTCTTATCTTTCTCTCTTGATGAAGAGTTTTGAAGAGGAGATCCAACCATTTGGAGATCGCGTGAATATCGCTAGAGGCTAGACTCTTAAATAACTTCAAGAACTCCCTCAAGGAAACCCTGTAAGTATGTTTTCTCATACATATTAGATGATAGGATGACCTATCTTTGTTTCCTCAATGTTTTGAATATCCAATTCAATGTATTCTGATGTATTTGATGTTTTGATCAAAATTTTGAAAGGTTTGTTGACCTAAGAAACCAACAAGTCAAACTTCAATACCTTTTCTTGAGGTTGGTCAACCTATTCAACCTTTAGGAGGTTGGTTAATGACGATACGATAAGTGTAGTCGTTGAAACACACAATCGTCGGTCAAACAATATTTATAGTTCCAAACTCACGATGTTTTAAAAATTATAAATCAAGTACAACGATGAGATCAGATCGAACCACAGAGAGCACGGTTGACTTTTATCGATAAATTTTACTTGGTCAAACTTGAGTCTAATTTGGGTTTTAAATAAATGAAAACGATATATTATCAATGGAAATACTACTAATATATGAGAGAAGATATTTTAAGAATTTTGAAAAATATTTGGAGAAGAGAAGTTGAAAGTCAAGGTCAAAGCATTGACTTTGACCAAACTTTCATTTTCTGTAAAATCAAAGAGGAAAAAGGTGAGAAACTATTTAAAAAATTATATTTTTTTAGAAACTAGAGAGAAAAAGGAGAATTTTGATATAAAAATTGTGATTTTTAGATAAGCTTTGGATTTACTATGATTTTTCCAAAATCAATAAACAAAAAATCACCGAAATAAAGGTTTCGGTCAAAATCATTAAATTGACTAATCAAATGATATCTAAATCTAGAAAATCACCTATGAGTAGAAAGTTTACAATTAGATGATTCCAAAGAAACCAAAGTTGGTCAATTTCAGCTTGTATATTTGTAATAATTGCCCTCGAAAGTCAACGCCCAAATTTGGATTGATGTTTAACAGTAGTTGGTCAAACGATAAATTGAAGGGCCAAATCTTGATGAAAATTTACAGATCAGATATCCAAGAAAAGCTGATTGAACCAGGAATCCAATGAAAAGAAATTGTTCAAATTGAACTTAAGATCATGGAGAAATCCTTGTTAGGAAATCAGCAAAATTTCGCAACAAAATTTGGGAAAAATGTAAAAATTCTTTATTCCTAAACTCTAATTACCTATCTAAATCTAATCTAAACTATCTAAAATTCGAGGATTACAAAGGAATCATACTACTAACCCGATTGACACGAAGATTGAGCCTTAAATTGTCTTGATTGCTGAGAATTTCCCCAAGTCCTTCTTCGTCAAGATTTCGACGTTTAAGGGGCGATTTTCAAATATTTTCTCACAATGTTTATGATTAACTTGCCTCAATCCATGGGCGATTGAGTCTAGAACGCAAGAGAATCTTGAAGAACTCAAGATCTTCCTCCAAAAATGCTTAATTTCACGCCTAATCAAGGGTTACATTTCCATAAGGGAGAAAATTGATTTATAGAAGAATTGATTGCAAGAAATCAGGGCCATCCGTTTCGCTAAAGAGGCTTGAATGGCTCAAATGAAGCCACGTCTCGGGTGATAAGTGAATCATGATCCCACGATGTGGGCCTACTTCCTCCTTATTTTTGCCGTTCGATCTTCATCAGAGCGTCCACAAGCAGTCTCGTGTCCCGCATAAAAAAGACATTCTAGTGAGGATTTAGATCAATTATTTTTTTGTAATCCCATTTGTGGATAGCGTAAAATTTATTTCTCTTTTTGGATTTTAGATTTTTTTCTCTTTTCTTCAAAAAATTTCTCATCATTACCCACTCACTTGATTTCCCCATTTCTCACCATTAGTTGATCATCTTCCACTCCATCGTTACATTCTCAATCTGGCTCTCATCATTTCTCAAAATATAAAAATCTATAAGTATCTATTAATAATTAGGTCATACCATATTTTATTTTTTATCCTTCTATAATTCTATAAAATCCCTTATATTTTTGTTTTCCCTAGAATGGTATCTCTTCTCACTAAAATCACTAATCTAAATTCTTAGGTTCCCTAAGAATTTGACTCTTACAGAAACCTATATTATGTGAGAAAATATAAATATTGTTGCATGAATTCAATCCAAAACAACAACTAAGAATAACCCATCATTGAGTTCATCAACCTATATTTTTTAGCCATGTCAACTACCTAATCTATGTGGACTCAGCATATCATCAATTGTATTTGACACATCAATGCCACATTGTTGCATTCATTTGAGTGTCTTCATCATAAAAATGGTTAAATTTGGCACTTCTCTAATGGGTTGTAACCGAAACCTTGGAAAGAAAAATATTTTGATTAACATTGACATTCTTTCACTAGATAGTTAATGAACTTTCTTAGTATGTTCTATTTAAGCCAATGTGGTATAGATGCAAAATTAAGTTGAATGTGATTTTAAAATTTATGAAAACTTCTTTACAGGTGGTCAAATCTTTCTAACCCTCCATAAACTCAAATTTTTTTTCTTCCTCCCACATTTTACATTCTACTTCGTCAATGATTTCACTTATAACCACGAATCTTACCTTCTCCTTCCACAACATTTGATGTTGATTCACTCTAGCCTTGAATTTTCCCTTCTAGCCATGAATTCTTCCTGTGCATTTTTCTTGTCTCTTTTAGTCCAATCCATGAAAAAAATTTTAAAAAATCTTCAAGTCTTCCATGTCCAATGAGCATCATCGACTTGAAAAGATCCCTCGTCACATATTTCCCCACATTGACATGTGCATTTTATGTAAATTATGATAAGATCATAGTACATTAATAATTTTCGAAGAAGAATATTATATATCTTGATATAATAGTCTCCTGAATCTTTCTCATATAATAAGGATGGTTTGATCATTTGACCATTTGTGTGGAGACAGTAAAGAGGGGTATTGGGTGATATTTGGAGAAATAGTTGAGTAAAATCATCTCAATGATAATGTTAATGGCACTATACCTATTTATCAACGTAATTGTCTACAAGGTTGATTAATATAAGAATTTTCTAAATAATCATTCTACAACAAATACTTAAAACATCTTGTTGATGTATGATAACATGTAATTTATAAATATAATTATGTGATTATCAATACAAATTAAGACATAAAACATTATATTCTTATGCATGTTATCATACTTTGAGTGCATATATATCATTTCATGTATTTTTAAGTTATAATATCAAAATGCATTATTTTATGGATAATTATGCATAATTAAAAATATATTTTAGAGTAGATTATTCCTATATATATTTGATATTATAATTGGGTTTTAATGTTAAATAATAAGAGAAAATATTTTTTATACCCTTATCTATTTATTTAAGTTTTATTTTCTAAGATAAATGAGTAAATTTTTTAAATAAAAATATATTCTCTTGTTATTTATTAAATTTTAATTTTTATAATGATAGATTATTTACTTTGTGATCCACAAAAATAAATTTAGACTAATTTGAAGTAGTATTTTGAAAGTTATGAATTTAATAATTTATAGGGATTTTTTAGAATTGTTCTGAATTTATTTGGATTTTTTAAATTAAAAAATACCAGTTTTACATCGTGCGTTGACATGTTACCACCTGGCGACATGTATGCGCACCATGTTACACACACGTGTGAGTGTCTGTGCGTGTGTGAGCACGCGTCTGTGCGTGTGTATGTGTGATTAGTGGGTTAAGCATCATTTTCAAGATATTTGCTTAGCCCACTTAACACACACTAGTTATATATGTGAATCTTCACATTAAATTTCATCATGTGGGACAATTTATGTTTCTTTTTATGTGTAGGTGACTTGGTGCGATGGGAAGCGTCCAATTTGAGTATTTAATCGAAGCCGTTGATCTTCACTTAAGTGGGGGTACGCGGTGATATTTGATTAGGTGACAATTCGTTTTCAAATGATTTCATCTCAGCCGTTCAACTGAGGATCTGTAATGGTGAGATTAAATGCACTTGATGGATTTCCATGGATGCATGGTAACATCTCACACGTTCGATAAAGATTGAATGGCAGTGACGAGACGAGACCGCGAGGTCGTCGATTTCACGCGGTATCCCGTCAAAAATTATTCCAAACTTACCAATTTTAGGAAATTCACTCGAATTGAGGGGTATAATGGTAAATATGGGTCGAATCCACGGGGAATTAAGGAATTTCTTGACGTAATCTTCAAATTTGATCAAATCGGATGAGAAATTGATGGTAAAAATTAGGGAAAATGGTATTTTAAGAAAGAAGACTTCAAATTGATTCCACGGAATCAAGAATCATTGAATTTGGATTTGATTTCGCGGAGAAATGAAAATTCAAAGTGGAGAGAAATTTCGGAACGAAGAAATCGCGATTTTGAGCTAAATCCTATGAAATTGATCTCTAAATCCTAATCTAAACGAAAATCAAACTTAATAGGAGGATAATTTAGGAAAAAATGCTTCCACTAAACCTGTTTTGCGATCGAATCATCGCGATTAAACCGATTAATCGTGAAGAACACCAAGAACTTCACGACGAGCTTCAAGCGGCGATTTCTCCCTCGATTCTCCACCAAATCTTGACTTCAAGCCCCTCCGTGGATGCGGAAATGAAAGAGGAAGAGGAAGGAATCAAGAGAAACGAGAAGAACGGTGTCTAAACAGCTCAATTAGCTTGAGATTCAACTCGGATGCTTAGAATCGTGAAGAACAAGTCTATTTAAAGGGCGTCATTTCGTAACCGTCTGATCGCTTTGATGAACGGCTGTGATGAAACGGTTCATCACGAACCGTTATCGTGAAGTCCCAATCGTCCGATCTTCGATGAAAGGCTCAGATGCTCCCATGGATAGGCGTTATAAAAACGCTTGAATCCCGTTTGTTGGATCACGATCGGGCGGTCCAGATGCGATCCGCGCCGTTTCATCTGGACCATTATAACGCCTCATAATTAGCACGTGCTCTTGATTGATCGGTGGTCCGCACTCCATCCGATCGACGCGTCATCCCGATCCAACGCTCCTCGTCGCGCCATATTGCGTAAGATCTATCCGTTATAACTCTTCTAATCAAGCACGTGCGTTGATCTTAATAGGTGGACCGCGCGTCCATTTGATCGACGCGTGTCGATTGATCGTTTAGGAGATCTGACGCTCCTCGTTAAGCCACGTCACCTGCATAATAGGTAAGACGTGTGGATTAGTCCCACACGGAAAATGAAAAAGAAAATCGTCGGATTTATAAGACCCGACGATCTAAGACGTTTGAATACCTCTCCGGTCTACGGAGAGCTGAATATCATTTATATAATATGTACACTATATAAATATATAATATATGCGCCACATAGGCACTGCGCGGGTCCGCGTGGCGCTGCCACGTGGCCTTGCGTGCCACGTCGCATCCACGTGGATGACGTGGGCCCGCGCTAAACAAAAACTAGTTTTTTTATTTTTTTATTATTTTAAAACGGCTTAAAAATCGAAAATAAAATCAAGAAAATGTTTTAAAAATCCGGAAAAATTCCCTAAATTGTAAAAATCATATCTTTTAATATATAACTCCAAATTAATCCAAATTTCTTTCATTTGATCCAAAATTTAATTATCTATTATTCTAAAAAGTCAGATTTAATAAATAATAAGAGTTAAAATTATTATTTCAAAAATACATTCATTTATTAAGATTTTAAACTTTGGAGAAATGAAATAAATGTTTTAAAAATGATTTCTCTTCTTATTTTTACTTTAAAAACATTTATAATCTCAAGAAAAAGATGAGTTATCAATTTATTAAGCTCTAATTTATCAAAATTAACCCTAAATTAAAGTATTTTGAGATTATAATGACTTTTTTATAGAATAATAGAAAAATACATATAAGTATGATAACATGCATGAAAAGTAAATCATTTATGTCTTAATATGCATCAAAAATCATATTTTATCATGTTAATTTAGCATGTTATCAGGCAGACATTACACGAGGATCAAACTTTACACGATGACATAGCTTCATTTCGGTGCTTCATTTCTAATCAGACGGATGCGACTTAATGACAGTGATTCACATCATTGTGTTTCATCTGAGCTGTCGATCAAGATGAAATGCCAAATCCAACTGTCACACCCAATTTTTTTTTTCTATTTATACTCTCTCTCTTGAACGAAAAATATATTCTTAGATGTTTTAAATAATTGAACTCTTTAGACATCTCAAACCTTGAATCTCTTACTTTCTTCCTCTTCTAGACTCATTTCCGCATCCAAGGAGTAGTTGAAAGTGAGATTTTGTTGAAAGAATAAAGATATTTCACCTCTTGAATGCCAAAATATGTTTTCAAAAATGTGAAATGAGAAGCCCTTGATCTGGAAATCAATTAGATCATTTTGAGCGTGTTTTGGGGGTTAGATTATGTGTTTTCCTCCTAATCTTTTGTCGTGTATCATTTGATTTTAATTTTAAAGTTTAGATTAGTCAAATTTTATAATTTCTCTTTCTTTTTCTCTCTCTCTTCACGATCAAATTCTCTATCTGAATTTTGCTCATTGATTTCTTCACGAATCTTGATTCAAATTACGTAATTTTTTATTATGTGGATTTCATTTTGAAGTTTTCTTTTCAAAATTATTAAAATTCCTAATTTCTCACATCAATTCATTGTCCAATTTGATCAAATTTGAAGAATACCTAAAAAATTCTCTAATTCTCCGTGGATTCAATCCTTATTCACATGATACTCTTTAATTCTTAATTATAATCTTAAATTGGTGAGTTTGGAATTTTTGTTAACACGTCTTCATGCGTTTTCAATGTATTAATATGCTTTAGTATTGATGTAGAAGTCTTTGATCACAAGACTTCAAAGCTTTAAAGCTTAGGTATACTAAGATATCTATAAAGGTAATTTTGTGCTCAAAATGGGATTATCTGCCCCGAGTACTTTTAGAATGTAGATTTTAGGAAATGGTGCACTCTAGTTCTTAACAAAGAAAATGGAGAAAACTAAAATATGAGTTTTCGAATACATCTTGGATGACGAATATGTTTTTGACAATTGACCAGATCACAAGTCATTGGAGGAATGTCACACTAGTAAGGGACAAAAAGTATACAATATCTTACGTTAGAAGGTTTCCATATCTGAGAAGAATAAGTATATTACCTTCCAAGAATCTTGGTATGCCTTGGTTTCTAACATTTCAAGATTCAACTTCTCAATACATGATTATTAATGCAAATTAAGGCATAAAACATTCTATTCTAATACATGTTATCATATTTTTTAGTGTTTATCTATCATTCTATGAAAAGTCATTATAATCTCAAAATGCACTAATTTAGGGTTAATTATGATGAATTAAGGATAATATTTTTATAACCCATCTTTACTTGAGATTATAATTAGATTATAAGGTTAAATAATAAGAGAAATCATATTATATACACTCATATATTTTCCTAAGTTTTAAAATCTAAAAGAAATGAGTATAATTTTTAAATATAAATATATTCTCTTGTTATTTATTAAATTTGATTTTTTTAGAATGATAGATAATTGAATATCTGATCCAATGAAATAAATTTGGATTAATTTAGAGTTATATTTTGAAAGATATAAACTTTATAATTTTTAAGGATTTTTTCAAAAAATTTCTGAAATTTTTTTGAATTTTCAATCGATTTATTTAATTTATAATTGATTTTATAATCGTGACCGTCGATCGTCACTTAAGGCGGGGGTGGGGGGGGTGCGTAGCGTAATCCTATTAGCTAGTGAATCGTTATAAAATGATTTAATCTCAGTCGTTGATCTGAAGAGTTATAATGGCTGAGATTAAAACCGACAAAACGCATTTGGAGCGTCGAATCAAGATCAAACGGCGATCGTTCGATGCTTTACTTATAACACGTGCGATGTGGCTTCATATCGACGGTCCATCTGAGATCCAACGGCCACGTCTTAACCATAATGATTCGCATCTTTACGTTTCACCAGAGTCGTTGATTGAAGATTATAAGCTCGTTTAGACGGTTACGCCCAATTCGCCCTATTAATAGAGATGTTCTTTGACATTGTAAAGTTTTCTAGGGCAATTCGAGTAATCGAACTATTTAGACACCAAATCCCGTAAATCTCTTGCTTCTAATCGCTTCTAGACTCATTTCCACGTCCATAGAGTGCTTGAAAGTGAGATTTCATTGAGAGAATAGGAAGAAATCGTCTCTTGAACATCAACGATCATTTTTCGAATTCGAGAATGAAAAGCCTTTGGTCTGGCGAGTAATTAGTTCACTTTGAGCACAATCTTGGTTTAGATATCGTGTTTCATCTTAATCTTCCTTTGTATAGCTTTAGATTTCAATTTCGAATCGTAATTTAGTCAATGTCAATTTCGATTTTTCGTGATTTTCAATTTCGGAAATTTCTCTTATTCACTTGATTATTTGTTCGTGAATTTTGATCCAAATTCAATGATTTTTGATTATATGGATTCATTGTCAAGTCCTCTCTCCAAAACTATCAATTTCCCTAATTTCTCACCATGATTCATCATCTGATTTGATCGAATTTCAAAAGATCATCTGAAATTATCCTAATTCTTTGTGGAATCGACCCTTATTCACCACTTTACTCCTTAATTCATGATTATTTGATAAAATTGGTGATTTTGGTATTAATTTTTGTGAATGGTAAAGCCCAATTGTATTTTGGTGAGTAAAGAAGAGATTACAAGCCTCTATTTATAGAGAAGAAAGAGAGAAATATAGAAATAAAACCCATGTGGGACTAATATCCTTGAGCATGATAAAATATGAGCACTTCCGAGGAGGTCACCCATCTTAGTACTACTCTTACTCAAGCATGCTTAACTATGGAGTTCCTTTAAGAGCTAGTACAATACACCTTATAATGAGTTATATCTAAGACCTTCTAATAAGCTATATCTAACAATTTTGACTCAAATTGGAGTATAATCAATGACCACATCAATTCATTTCGTCATTTTGATTAACTTCTTCATGGTGAATACTGATAACATACATATTTAACTTGTATTTCCATCATAATTAACTGATATTAATTATTATCTTATGTAATTATGATGCGTGTCATCACAATTTTAGGACATTTTCACCATTGGCATGCCATTTTACTAAAGTCCACATTTTTGTATTACTTAGGGTTAATTATGTGATTTATTGATGTTTGACTTTTTTCAAGGCCAAAAAACTTGAAATTAACCATTTCCTTGATTTTATTTTGACTTTAGTAGATGAATAAAGAAGATAATAGAAGAAGCTAATGATGAAAATAATCAAAAGTCAACTTTAGAGAGTTGACCTAATTTGGCTTTTAAAGTCGAAGTTAGAAATATTTGAATTCTTCAATTTTCTTGTTAAAATTTATATTTCAAGTGGCATGGGATTAAAGAAAAAGAAATTTGTGATCTAATTGAGAAAATTTAAGTCAAAAAGGAGTTCTAGAAATGAAGTTATGAATTTTTGAAGATTAACTATTTTTCTGGATTTTTCATGATTTTTTAGGATCTTTAAGATATAAAAAAATCACAAAAAGGGATTTATTTAGCGCAAGACCCGCGTGGTGGGATGTGGTGACATGGACACGTGTCAGCGCACTAGCCAGCCAATTGGACTAGCTAGGACGCATGCGGGCGCCTATGTGGCGCGATGCCTTAGTGGGCTAAGTGGTTTAGGCCCACAGGTATGTATAGTGTGCCCAGTATCGAGCAGAGATAAGGGGGGCATCATAAGGCCTATAGAGCGACAGAAAGCCTTAAAGTCGTCCCCCCTTATATAGGTGATAATTTCCTTTGTTTTCTTCCGTGTGTGACTAAACATATCTTTATGTTCGCAAGCGACGTGGCAACGCATGGAACGTTGGGATTAAACGCGTGAATAAATGCGCGTTGATCTGGTGGATTTCAGTCCACCATATCGCGATCAAACACACGTGATTAATTCAAAGGCAGATTGCATTAGTAAAATCTAACGGTTGCGATTTAATTTCACAATCGGCGAATTGTGGAGTGACACGTGGTTGCCTATGGATGCTCTGATGAAGATCGAACATAGCAAATCAAGGAATAGTGGAGCTTGTATCATGGGATCGTGGTCCAGTTATCGCGCGCTATGTGGCTTCATCGGAGCCGTCCAAGCTATTTAAGCGAAACAGACAGCCCGGATTTCAAACAAGAATTTCTTCTGTAAATTGATGTTCTCTCGTACGAAAATGTAATTCTTGATTAAACGTGAAATTAAGCATTTTGGAGGAATATCTTGAGTTCTTCGTGATTCTCTTGCATTTTAGACTCAATCGTGCATGCATTGAGGCAAGTAAATCATGAACATTGTAAAAAAAATTTGGAAATCGCCCCTTGAACGCCAAAATCACGTCGGAGAAGGAATCAGAAAAATTCACAGCGATCAAAGCAGTTCGAGGCTAAATCTTCACGTCAATCAGGTTAGTAGTGTGATTTCTTTGTAATCGTCACTTTCTAAATAGTTTAGATTAGATTTAGATAGGTGATTAGAGTTTAATTTCTTCATTTTTGCCCAAATTTCATCGTGGATTTTTGCTGATTACAGAACAAGGATTTCTCCCTGATCTTAAGTCCAATACAAACAAATTTAGTTTCATTGGATTCCTTTTTTAATCAGCTTTACGTGGATGTTTCATTCTCAAATTTTTATCAAGGTTTGAGCCCTCGATTTGTCATTTGACCAACTACTGTTCAAAATCAATCAGAGTTTGGGCGTTGACTTCCGAGGGCTATTACTACAAATAAAAATTTTCCAATTTTGGTTTCTTTGAAATCCTCTGATTGTAAGATTTCTATGCCTTGGCTATTTGTTGATTTGGATATCATTTGATCAATCAATTTAAGGATTTTGATCGAAACCTTCATTTTTGGTTATTTTTGTTCATTGATTTTGAAAAAATGACAGTAAATCTAATTCTTTTCTAAAAATCACGATTTTTATATCAGAATTCTCCTCTTTCTCTATAGTTTCTAAAAATATAATTTTCATAATATTATCTCACCTTTTTCTTCTCTGATTTTCCAGAAAGTCAAACTTGTTAGAGCGCTAGTTTTGACGTAAGCATTTCATTTTGAATTGCCATCACCACCAATGGAGGGATTAAAGATTATAGATTGTTTATTGTATGTTATTAATTTTAATCATTACTACATTATGTCTCCCTTGATTATTTTCTACTAACCTACTAATGTGTCCATAAAGATTCATGCTTTTCATGAACTTATTTGCCTCAAGCAGTCATTATCTTCCAATGAATCGTCTTGCTGTTTTGACATCCATATCCTTTTGCTTCCCAGTTACATAGTTTCATGTATAGATGCATAAACATATTCATATATATATATATATAGTTTATTCACAAATTCATCATGAATGAGCTTAGTTAAGCTTATATTATTACTCCAGCATATATAGATATATATATATATATATATATGCTTGGTAATACTATCATTTCATATAGATAGTTATTAGGGCATTATCATAAATATAGCATATCATCGACTCATGTTAAAAAGGGTCGAGCTTTCATTTTCTACAGTTAACGCCTTCTTTTGCAGGTGATCGAAGTGGAAAAATCGTGAGAAGCGATAAGGCGTTGGAGATCGAAGCTCAGCGTTTCTCTGGTGATTGAGAAGAGGAGACAACGACAAATGATTCGTCTTCTCTTCCTCACGGTAGAAGACGAGACTTGCCATCTGCAAATCGTTTGACGCCGATTCAAAGGAGTATTTTAGCGCTCACCTGTTTGGAAGATTCTTCTGTTCATCGGTCACGATCTCAATATTAATCTCAGATCTGTTCTTTACGTTTTCCATCGCTCAGTCTTTTTGTTTCTTACTTGTTGCATAATTTCGGTTTCACATTCGGTAAATTCAGTTTTTTTATTCCTCTTCTTTCGATAAATTTCATGTCTTATACCTCAAACCTCTATGTGGTTTGTTTTAGTATATTCTAGTTAATTCATCAATTGTTTCCTGAATCTCAAGTGCTCTCTGAGAACTATATGATTAACTAACTTCTATTGATTTCTAATTTCAGTATATACAAATTAGTGATTTAAATTTCCCGTTTTGAGTATTTCCATTCTCAGGTATTCATATAAATCCAGTCCAATTTTTTTTTCCATTTTTGAGTGTCTCTATTCTTAGTTATCCATATAATTCATTATTTGTTTCTCTTTGGTGTTATAAATCTCGTTCTCAGTTATTCATCTAACTCAGTTAGATCTATTTCTATATTGTTATAAATTTTGTTGTCAGCTATTCATAAAAATTTATTAAGATTCAATTCTCTGTCTAAATTAACCTCATTCTCAATCATCTGCATAATTCTCTACAAAGTTGATTCTGTATTTTTATGACTTCATTTTCTCAGTCCATTACACAACTTTAAATATCTTTAACACTCTGTTATTCAATATTTTACAGTTAATAATAAACATAGTTTCATCTGGTTTGTTAATCTTATTGTTGCACTGAATCTATTAACTTTGAATTAAAGTTCATTTTCTGATTGATATAGTGCTTGGACTGAGTTCATTGTCAGATTGGTAAGTTCCCTTATTACATACAGTGAAGTCTCATTTTCTGTATTCTCTGCATTCTCTGCAATTTTTGCATTATCCTGTGGTTGTATTAGTCCTATCTACAGTTAGTTAATATAAATATAAATCCCTAATATCTCTAAGTTTACAACCATCAATCTTGGTTTTACTCCCTTTATTTATATTCAATTCCGAACAAGTTACCTTCGTATTCATTTAATCATGTATGCTCTTATTGTAATTTCACTTAACAGTTATCAGTCATACATCCAATTAGTTGAAATATCACTTGTTTGTTTTCTCAATAGTTTATATAACTGTGTTTATTTTGATACTTGTTTTACGAGATAGACATTCAAGGCGAAGTGGTATGTTATCTACCTCACTGAATTATTTCATTCAATAGACAATATTTTGGATTAAGGTTGGCTCTAGCTGCAGGGATATATTTATCTTTCTCATTGAACTCATTCTCAATTAGTTGGAAGCTAATTTTGCATTCTATTTTCATCATTGTCTTTGTTTTTCTTCACTGAGCTCAGTTTAAATTATTTAGTGTTTAAGTTTATTCTATTCAGTGGAAATTAGGTAGAGTCAACCTTGTTAGGTCAAGTCAACCCTGATTAGATCAAGTCAAACCTGATTAGGTAAAGTCAACCCCTCTTAGTTAGAAGTCAACCTTTGATAATCAAGGTCAATCATAGCAGTCAAAGTCAACCATCCTTAGTCAAAAGTCAACCTTTGATAGTCAAGGTCAATCATAGCAGTCAAAGTCAACCATCCTTAGTTAAAGTCAACCTTCTCAATCAAAAGTCAGCCCCAAAGTCAACTTTAGTAAGAAAGTCAACCTTTGAGAAAAAAGTCAACCTTTGAAAAAATGTCAACTCAAGTCAGAAAAGTCAACTTTAGTTAGAAAGTCAACCTTTGACAAAATGTCAACTCAAGTCAGAAAAGTCAACTTGTGTAAGAAAGTCAACCCTGATCGAAAAGTGATCTCTAAAAGGTCTACTTATTTAGGTAGCAGTAGTCAGATACACACTCTCTTAGATTCACATGCACGCGGAGGACGGAGCGTCTCATTTGTTGAGACGAGAAGGAGTCAAGACTTCAAGAGCGGGAAGACCAAGAGGAGCCTGAAGACGAGATCTCACTTTATCGGTGGTCGGCGGTACTTGCGGAAGAGGCACAACAGGGCGTGAAGGGATGAGCGATCGGGAGGAGATCGGCCCGAGGAGGTCGAGGCCTAGAGGGTAGTGCCGTAGGGTCATGTAAAGGTGAGTGTTAGGTTTACCGTTGGGGCAAATCTAAATCCTTGTATTTGAACATTGTCCTTCACCCATTTGAGGAGTGAGAGGATTAGGTTTCATTTGGTGAGGATTGAGGCTCCGAGTCTACAGTACTCGGGACTAGATTAAGGGACATTAGGTTCCCCAACTAGTATAATAATATTTGGTGCACTGAGAGGACAAGAAGTGAGTGCTTAACCAACGAATCTTGGTAAAAAGAAAAAGTAAAGTTTAACAATTAAAATTAACACATAAACCTAATTCACCCCCCCCCCTCTTAGGTTAAACCACCACCCTATTGTGACTATCAAAACTCAAGTCAAAGTGAGGTCAAAGTTAACGCTTTGACTTTGACTTTTAACTTTGCTTCTCCAAATATTTTTCAAAATTCTTAAAATATTTTCGTTTCCATATTGGTGCTATTTCTATTAATAATATAGCATATTCACTCTTAAAAAAACCTTAATTATACTTAAGTTGACCAAGTCATCTATTTCAAAAAAGTCAACCATGCTCTCTGTGGATTCGACCCGATCTCATCGATGTACTTGATTTATGATTTTTAAATTATGGTGAGTTTGGAATTATAAATATTTTTTTACCGAAGGCCTTATGTTTCAATGACCGTGCTTATCGTTCGTCAAATACCAAATATAAATAAAGAATAATTGAGCCTCTTAGGCAACTAACTAGATGTGTGCATTAACCCAACGGGTAATACGCATAAGGTCCTTGGGGATGAATAAATATATAGCTCAAATAGTTTTTTACGAAAACATTATTCATTGTATAAGAACCTTAAGGGATAGTGTTGAGGGGCCCATGAAAATATCTTCTCTTCCCTCAAATCCATGAGACAAGTAATTGGTTGGCACTTAAGATCTCATGAAAGGAGAAGAGATCTATCAAGACGAGGAATGTGTGGATATCATTATAGGCCAATCACATAAGAGACTTGTGAAGAAGCATCCAAGGAAACAAATGGTTTTGTATCCAATTCCAACCAAAGTGGCATGATAAACTTTTATTTGTTTTATTGAATCGATTAATTTTTCATCCCCAGATTGATATGAAATTTATATTCAATTTTGATGCCGCATCCCAACACCAACACTAGTTACAAAGTTTCCCTTGATGGTTACCACCTCATAGTTTTAAATATGCCCCTATCCACAATAACTCATCCCTCCTCTCTAAGACATCTCCTCATTCATTCAAATGTGTGTTCATCGGATATTCTCATTCATAAATAGATTTCACATCTATCTTAAAAAGAAATAGAAGAACATTATTTTTGCTAAACTAGCCTTCCTTTAGAATTCTCAATTCACTAGTATAAGTCCTACATTCATATCTAAAGGAAACGAGAGGATATCCATATCCACTAGTATACCCATTTTTATGCCCAAAGGTAAACTTTGCATGATCCAAAAGCTCTTGTATGATTCAACAACTATGCCTACACCTTTACCGTAGTCTAATTATCTCTGTTTTTGTTCTTTTTACCTTTTCAAAATATAACAGGAGATGGGAGAATGAGAAATTAAAATTGCAATATTTCACTTGGATAAACCCCAGTTTCTCATAAACTTATCATTAAAAAGCAAATAAAATATGGCTTTCATTACATTAAAGAATGAATTACCCGATGACCTAGTTGTTGAAATTGCTTTGTAGTTGCATTAAAGAAATTTCAATAAGACGTGGTAGGGGAAGAAGAAAACTAAAGGAAATGGTGAAAAAAGAAGAATAAGATATCAAAGATTGATAAAAAAAATTGATTAAAAAGGTGTCATAAAAGATAATTTATCTTCTATCTCTCGCATGATCCAACAGCTATTCTATGTGCTCCCCCTAAGGGCCCATCTTTTATTCTCTTCCTCTCCTCTCCATATAAACACAAGTAGCCCACTATTCTAAAAAATTAATTAATTCTATCAATTAGGGTTTCTCCTGCGAATCAGCTACCCGTCCTACACCTTCTCTCTTGAGTAATTAGCCTTGTTTTTGCTATTTTTATGTTTTAGATCATGCACTAAAAACTATTAATGGAGATGGGAGAGTGAGAAATAAAAAGCCCAATACTTTCACTCACTTGAATCCCAAATTCCTATCTACTTACCATTAAATTAATTAACAAAAATAAGAGTTTTATTGCAGGACAGAATAAATTTCCCAAAGATTCATAGAGAAGAGCTTTATTCTTTTCCATACTTGGCAAGTCTTCCTGCTTACAGTGCGCACTTGGGGTGTATCTCCACGATGCGGCTGTACGCATCTAGAGTAAGAAAGTCGTCCAGCTCAGGCGCCATGCACTGCTTCACGTACATCTTACAAGCTTCCACGTACCCTCCTTCAGCAAACTTCTCCTTCCCCACCTCCCTCTCGATCCTCCCCATCTCCTCCTCCACCACCCTCCCGAACAGCTCCCCCGTAACCCTAACCGGCGCCGCCTCTCCGTCCAGCTCCGCCTTATGGTGCAACCACTGCCAGATCTGAACTCTACTGATCTCAGCCGTCGCTGCATCCTCCATCAGACTATACAACGGCACGGATCCAGTCCCGGTCAACCAAGCCGCCAAGTACTGTATCCCCACGCGCGTGTTCAGCCTCAGCCCCGCCATGCTCCGCCGTCCCTTCGGCGGAGCAAGGAGATCCTCTTCCGTCAGTGCCGCTGCTTCCTCTCTCTTCGCCGTCTGTATCTGGTTCGGTTTCCCGTGCAGATCAAAAGCCTCGTTAATCGCGGAGATCAGTCCAGGATGCGCCGCCCACGTGCCGTCGTGTCCGGCGTTGACTTCTCTGAGTTTGTCTTTTCTGACGAGCTCCAGCGCCGCCTGATTGGCCGCCGGGTCGTCCTTGATGGGGATTTGCGCTGCCATTCCGCCCATGGCGTGGACTTGGCGGCGGTGGCAGGTGTAGACGAGGAGGTCGGAGTAGCTCTTCATGAAGTGTTGGGTCATGCCGACGAGGATGCGGTCGGGGAGGAGGCGGTTGGGGTGGGCCCGGAAGGTCTTGACGTAGCTAAAGATGTAGTCCCAGCGGCCGCAGTTGAGGCCGAGGGAGTGATGTCTGAGTTCGTGGAGGATCTCGTTCATCTGGAAGACGGCCGGGAGGGTTTCGATGAGGACGGTGGCGCGGATACTCCCTCGTTCGATGCCGGCCCAGTTCTCTGCCCTGGTGAAGACGTCGGCCCAGATCTTTGCTTCCCTGTGCGCGGAAGCCGGCAACTCATTATTTTAGAATGCGAGAGAGACAGAGAGCCGGAGAGACTAATTAATCATTGGGTTAATTGATTACCAAAAGATCCTATTTTTATTCTACCTAGATAAATAGAGGTATAGAGAGAGAGAGAGAGAGAGAGAGATGACTTGTCCAATTGGATGCCTCAAAAGATAGATCTTGTTTTTTCTTCTTACCAAGTTAGAGATAGATAGATAGATAGATAGATACAGAGTGAGAGAGAGATCAAACGACCACTTGGGTGATAATAGAAAACCAAAAGAACTTATTTTTCGACTAACCCAGTTTATAGAGAGAGAGAGAAGGGGGGGAGAGAAAGAGAGAGACCTGGAGTGTTCCATCTTAGGAAGATAGAAGAATGGCCCAAATCCGGCACCTTGGGTTGCTCGGAACTTAGCCTGATTATGGAAGAAGTAAAGACCAAAGTCGAGCAAGCAGCCAATCGCCGGCTCGCCATCAATGATGACATGTGCCTCCCGCAGATGCCATCCACGTGGCCGCACAAAGAGCTTCGCCGTCTTCTCCTTCAGTTGGTAAACCCTTTTTCTGGCATCGTCTTTGAAAGTAATGTTCCCATTAACAGCATCACGAAGGTTGACTTGTCCTCTCATCAAATTTTCCCATGTTGGCGATAGCGAGTCTTCAAAGTCAGCCTATAATTCCACCATTTCTCATTTTTGTAAGAGACGAATCATGCATAACCAATCTTTTTATCTTGAATGATCTAGACTTTTTAGTCATTTCAACTCTACATATCGTGATATAAAACTCATGCATAAAAATTTAAAATACTTTTTTATCTAGAATAATCTAAGGTTTTTGGTAACGCACGGTCTTGAATTTTATTAAAAATCTAACCCCTAGGATTTTTGTCTTTGATCATGATCATACTTTTTCCATAAATGGAAGGCTAATTAAATCAATCATGATCATGAAGAAATAGAAAAAAAAATCTTTTAAGCAATATTTCTTATTTGATTGGGTTATCATTTAAATATGTGGAAGTAGGGAACGAAGATCACAGATCAGATTTTCGTGATCGAATCTGATTGCCAACACTTATCCATGCAATCTGATTAGTATCGTCGACCCTCTAGTTGATTCGACCATCTGATCAATCACCGGCTTGATTGACAATCTGATCAGTGATCCAATCACCGGTCAGATTACTTTTTTCTCTAGTCTCGACCTCTCCGCGATCATCTACGTGATCGGCAACCATTGATCCGTTGATGAACCTTACTGGCGACTCCGCCGATTAACACAGTTTTAATCATGATTGCGGGATCTGATGGGATCTCCCTTCCCTGTGTGGATTCTTACCTCATTAGGAACAAAATTCTATACTAAATCGAAGAAGTAAATCAAAGTTCAAGAAATATCAATCCTTGAAGAACAAATGATCGAGTCAAATTCAATTCAGCTAATGTTCTTATTTGATCCAGCCTACTTATATCAATCAAAGTGATTATCTTAAATAAATTAAAGCATTAAAAGAAAAAACGGGAAAAAAAAACCAGGGATTGTCCGACCATGAATACTTTGGCGCCAGAGTTAAGAGCATTGATGATCATCTTCCTCTCAACGGGTCCAGTAATCTCGACGGTCCGATCGGCCACCATCGGCGGCACAGGAGCACACACCCAGTTCCCCTCTCTCACGGCTCTGGTCGCCGGGTCAAACACCGGACTCGCGCCACTATCGTATCTTCTCTGAGCTTCCCTCCGGCACTCCATCGCGTAACGAACGCGCCCGCGAAACTCTCTCTGGAGCTCAGCGACGAACTGCACCGCTTCTTTTGGGAGAACTCCGGCGAAATCCACGTCGTACTTCCCTCTGATCTCCACTCCTTCCGGCGCATCATAGCTCCTTGCTTTCTCCATTATTACTGTTCTTCACTGAGAGCTGCTTCTCCCTGATTATTTATAGTGTGTGCCCCGGGTGGGGGATGAAGATGAGGCGTCATCCTTCTCGGGAAGAGGAAAGGATGAGATGGGCGGTGCGGCGGCGCCATCCTTAGCTGGAAGCTGGTGCCATGGCGACGCCCATCATCTTATCTTTTTTAACCATCAGTCGTCATGGTCCTCATGGAAGCGTGGCGCCTTCATGGAGAAACAGCTTTGAAGGAGGATTTTATATATATCCCTTTATGGCGATAGTCGGTAGGTAGAATGTTGAGGGAAAAAAATATTTGAAGTATTAAAGCAATTTTTTTTCTGGATCCGGGTAAGTCTATCATTTTGAGAATTTTACATGGGTTGTTTAGAATTTGGAAGATTAGTTCATGAGAATCCAATATATTGAAGTTAAATAATGTTGCAGTAGCAACAAAGAATTTATCCTTAAAACAAAAATGGTTGATGAATTATCTTGTGCATTAAATTAGTCTTTCTTAGTTCATAAATGTGGAAAGAACAAAAAATGTTGATCATGGAAAATTTTTGCATATCTAAAATTCATTTTATTTTTAAGTTACACAATTTCATGAGGGATTAAATTAAATGGAGAATTTTTGTAAGACTGTAGTGTCCTTAAAAAACACTTGTTCTCAAGTTAAATTTATATTAACTAGCTGAAAATTTGAGAGATACTATGTAAATTATAATTAAAATTTGAGAACAGAGGGGAAATTTTCTCGATTAAGGGAGTTAAAACTTTGATTAATGAAGAAAATATTGAGTCTTATCTTATCCCAGAAGTGAACAAAAATTAGTGTGATATATGGAGAAAACAAAAATGAATGCTGTTGGGTGGAAATAATTTGATAGATTGCATCCAGTCATAACCTCAATTGAGTTAAACTAGTTTAATTCTTGCAGATTAAACAAACATAATCATGTTTTTGGAAATTAAAAATGATAATGAAGGCCAAAAGATAAATCTTCCCTTTGACTTCATTGGTGATGTGATAGGTAGATGAAAATTAGGAAATAGATGCAATTAGGATTGGTAAATAGGTCTTAAAATATATTAGTTATTGTAATGGGTATTCGTGAAATTGATCCCAATGATTAGATTTTTCATTTTCTTATTTGTAATGATTTATTTCTTATGTCTCCAAGCTAATACTATTCAAAAAATGAATCTTATGTACACATTTCTATCTAAATTAAAAGCTAACAAGTAAAATACTTCTTTGTGTTTTGTCCCAAGTTTAAGCCAATGATGTCAATTATAATTCCAAAAATTCATTGTAAGTATATACATTATTGGATCCATACTGAGAATTAAGATAAATATCATTTTTTATTTTATCATCCTTTTTTAGTATGACAAATTTGCCAAGTTTGTGATCATCTTTCTGAGAAATAATTGTCTAACTTATATCAATAAAATATTTATCTAAATAAAGAAGTGAAGGATTTTATATTTCAAATGTCATTGCATCCAAATTTAATTTGAATTTAACATTTATAATCTCATTGCATATTACCATGCAAGCACCATCTCTTTGAAAGAATTTTGGGTTCATAATAGTCATCATGATGAGACAATTCAATCATGTAACACAACAACATGTGTGGTTTACTGTAACTATAATTTGATGATTACATTCATAGTAGTGTCAAAGTTTGTCACATGATTTTAAGCTAAGGTGACTAGAAATTTAGTACGTCATGAGAAGTATTATCTTATGTCAAACTGTTTTCAATAAAGCATCAAATACTTTGAATGATAAGATGATGTAACATTTGAGAAAAGAACAAATGCATACTTGACGAGACAGGACCGCGAGGTCATTGATTTCACACGGTCTCCTGTCAAAAATAAAACCAAACTTACCAATTTGATGAAATTAATTCGAATTGAAGGGTATAATGGTAAATAAGGTTCAAATCTAGAGGGAAATAAGGTAATTTTGAGAGAAAATGGTAGATTTAGAAAGATAACTCAAAGAAGTATCCACGGAATCAAAAATCACTCGATTTGGATTAGTAATCGCAGAGAAATCAAAGAGCGAAGTGAGAAGAAATTTCAGAAAATCGGAAGAACATAAACCAAAATTAAAAACAAAATTAAACTAAATTACGATCCTAAATTACAAATTAATGACACATGACTATAGATTAGAGGGAAAACTTGTTTTCTAACCCAAGATAGCGATCAAAACAATCCAATTGATCGCCGGATCGACGGCTATTCATTCTGAGATTTCAAACGCGAGCATCGGTGTTCAAGAGACAAATTCTCCTTGATTGATCAACGAAATCTCACTTTTAATCACTCCGTGGACGCGGAATCGAGTCTAGAAGAGATTAGAAATGAGAGATTCAAGGATAGATAGTTCAATTGAGCGAAATCATCCGAGAATATCTTATAGGCGAATTGGGCGTAACCGTCCGATGGATGCGTTTAATCTTCATCAACGGTCTGGATTAAAAGGATCAAGACGAACCGTTATGGTTAAATCCCAATCGTTGGATCACGGATGGACGCTCCAATAAAGCCGTGCGTTTATGCGTTATTAAACGCATCAGATTGCGCTTGTTGGATCGCGATCCAACGCTCGTGATGTGTTTCCGTGCGTTGAATCATGACCGTTATAATTCTCCTTTTAAGACACTTGCTTGATTGATGATCCAGTGGACTTTAAGTCCACGCGATCCACGCGATCTTCATCGCGTCTCTGATCCAACGCTTCTCCGCCAGCCACGTCGCCTGCATTTTAAATGTCGTGTGAATTAGTCCCACACGGCTAAAATTAATGGAATAGGTTGGGTTTATAAGATCTGGCGGATAAGAGGGTTAATAATTCTCTTCCGATAATCGGAAGACTGATATATATTATAACCACTATATATGATAAATATAAATATGCGTCACATCATGCCGCGTAGGCGCCGCGTGGGCCTGCGTGGCGCTGCCATGTGGCCTTGCGTGCCACGTCGCATCCACGTGGGTCCCGCGCAAAAATACCCCTTTTTTTGCCTTATTTTAAATCATTTAAATCATTTAAAAATCGAAATTAATTAAAAAAACCAGGAAAAAATCCCTAAAAATTGTAAAAATCATAACTTGCAAAATACAACTCCAAAATCCAAATTTCTTTCATTTGATCTGAAATTTAATTATCTATCATTCTAAAAAGTCAAATTGTTTAAATAACAAGAGATTTAATTCATAATTCAAAAATACATTCATTTCTTTAAGATTTTAACTTTAGAAAATTAAATAAATGTTCATAAAAATGATTTCTCTCATTATTTAACTTTAAAAATCACTTATAATCTCAAGTAAATATAGGTTATGAAATCATTTATCTTTAATTCATCATAATTAATCCCTAAATTAAAGCATTTTGAGATTATAACATAAAATTGCATGAAATGATAGAAATGCACTCAAAGTATGATAACATGCATACAAATGGAATGTTTTATGCCTTAATTTGCATTAATAATCATGTTTTATCATGTTAAGATTGCATGTTATCAATACTTATTCTAGATCTATTAAATTATCAAATTTATTCTATGCATTCACTTAAACAAGTTTTTGCTAATCATTTAATGCATTCTATGAACTATCGAATGGTGGACTCAACAATCAAGCGATTAATGGTGAATAAGTTTTCTAGGTACTTTCGAATTCTATCTTTATCTAATCTCACTTTCTTATTTTGGTTTTATAGATTACTCATACTGCCAATATATAATATCATGATGATGACATACAAAATAATGAATAATGAAAACAAAAGTTCTCAATATGATTAGATATTCCCTCAAAAAGGAGATGACTTATACATTGATAAAATGATGGCCTAAGGATGTAGAATACATACATATACATACAGAAATAGTTAGATATACATTAGATAGATAATTGCATTATCTTGATAGAAACCTCCAGTAAAATACTTATAAATACTCTAGAAAACATACGAGTATTAAAATAAAACCTTACGATAGAATATAAAAATCTGAAGATGGAACCTATATATAACTAGTTGAATAATGTGGTAAAACTATAATGAAGATGTTAGATATACAAGTATATCAAACATTGTTGATGATTCGTATCAAGAGTTTGAGTGAATATGGGCCTAAGAGTCATATCAATAATCTCTCTCTGTCTCTGTCTCTCATTCTCTCTCTCATTTAAGGTTTTCTACTCATTATATATGAGGAAAAAATCTCCCCTCTCTCAAAGCTAATTCATTATCTCTTTTTCCACATGGTATTAGAGCAAACCTTATGGTTCTCTATGGCAATTGAGATGGATTTCCCTGAGAGTCGCCACCACCTTCCTCCTCCTCCTTCATCTTTCTCTTCTGGGCAACAATGACATCAAGTGGTTCCATGATCTTCTTTGGAGGCTTCCTACCTAGAGACACCCTACCCAACAACATGATGAAGCAATTTCTAGGATATGAAAGACATGATGGAGAAATTTTAAACATATACAAGATATTACATGGCCAGTAAGCCTTCAAAAATTTGGATCAAAAGATCACATGTAGCAGTACCCATTGAATCAAATATTCTCTATACCAAGTATAGAGAATAGATCATCCTATCATCTAGTGTGTATGAGAAAACATACCTAAATGGTCCTTTTAAAAGAGTTCTTTAAGTTTTTCAAAAGTCCAACATCTAGTTGTATCCACACAATCACCAGACTATTAGATCTACTCTTTAAAGGTCGCTACCAAAAGAGAAAGAGAAGATAGGAGAGAATTCCCACAAGACTTGTATAGGCGCCTTGAGTTGTGGTCATTCTCTGCCTATTTCTAAACATTGGGTTTATAAACTTTTCACAAAAATCCTTATAATTATGTTTGTATCTACCAACGTTCATAGACCTTATATGTGTGACCCTCTAGGTCTATATATCTCACTAGTTAGTAACTCTATAGACCTTATTGTTCAAATTTTATTTATTGTCTATATAAACATACATATTAATTAATCAAGGATTAATTTAACCCAATCGACAAGTCAAGTTGCCAACCCATTAGGTGTCAAGCTATAACACGTACTTTAGGAGACATAGAGTGTATAAGAACTCTCCAATAGAAACTTGCTGCCATTTTTTTTACTATTAACGTATAATCAGTCATCTACGCAAAACTCATGAATGAATTAGAGTATGGTCAATTACTAAACCCTTATCAGTCACTCAACTTTGTATTGATGGGTGAAGGAAATCATCAAGAACTCCTTTGATATTTCTACTACCTTGGTCAAAGATTTCATCCCACCTCATTTTTTGAGTCAATCTCCTCAAATATCATCTTGACCTCACAATAATCTTCAAGGACTTCCATAAGTATCCAATATATAAAATTTTGGAGATGCTGCGGCTAGGGATTGTGAATCATGGTCAAAAGATAATCATTCATCTACAAGATGCTTTGGTGTTTCATTTTTAGAGACCACATACACGAATCAACTTGATTGAGATTTAGGTATAACATGGATCTATTTAGTGAAATCTTTTCATATAGAGCACCCAATATCAACACATTGATGGCCACATGATTAGGCATACTCATCATATGAGTCAGATGAGACAGTGATATTCTTTCTAGATAATTTTATGTCCTTCTCAAATATCTAATGAATAGAAATGTTTAAAAAATATGTTTAAAGAATAATGATAATTATATCATGATCTAATCATAATTTACTTGGTCATTACATAAGCTCATAGAATTTATTAAAAACATTACACAAGAATGAAATAGATAAATTTCATTTCAATAAACATAAACAATATACATAGTAAACTGATTAGTTTATAGCCCACATGATATCCATTAAAAATAAATTGACCAAATCAAGATCGAGAAGCTTAATCAAACCATCTCTAACATAAAAATGTTAACAGGTAAATGAGAAGAGACGAACAATCACAAAGTTCAATTTCTAACCCAACCTTCTATTAATCCTCATAATGTAGCTCCTACAATTTCGAGTTATACTCCTTTGGAAAGAGATCATGAGGTCATTCATGCTATAAATATGTGAGAAATTAGTATGATCAAAACTTTGAGGAAGAGCATGACGAAAACATAGAATTAAAAGAAAAATTATAAGGAAAGGAGACACTGGATAAAAAGCCAACATCTTGATAGATAGTATATGGCCTATAATCTAAATCATAGTTCTATATCTCATTTATATTCATTTAAATCAATAATAAGAAGAAAAAATACAAGGAAAGGACCACTAGGTAAAAACCAAACATCTTAATAGATATTATATAGCTTATAAGCTGAAATCATATTTTTCATGTTCATTGCAAATGAAATTTATTTATTGTTATTCTTATGTGATATTTTTAATGAATTCCATGAGCATATATAATGATTAAGTGAATTATGATGAGATTATAATATACTAATCACTATTTTGCAAATATATTTTCTAAATGTTCATATTTAAGGGATACTTGAGATGGACATAAAAGTTTCTTGAAGGAATAGTACTATTTAATTCGACTCATATGATGGTTGTCTTACAACCATCCGTGTGCAGTGATAACATGCAATTTTAACATGCAATTATACCATTATTAATCCAAAATTAAGGCATAAAACATTCTATTTTTATACATGGTGTCATACTTTGAGTGCATATCTATCATTTCATGCAATTTTAAGTTATAATCTCATAATGTACTATATTTTAGGGATAATTATGTATTTTTAAGAATATATTTTAGAGTGGATTATTCTCATTTATATTTGAGATTATAATTGAGTTTTAATGTTAAATAAAAAGATAAAATACTTTTTATATACTCAGTTTTTTTCTAAGTTTTAATTTCTAAGAGAAATGAGTGTATTTTTAAAATAAAAATTTATTCTCATATTATTTAAACAATTCAAATTTTTACACTAATAGATCATTTAATTTATAATCAAAAAAATAAATTTGGATTAATTTGGAGTTGTATTTTTAAATATATGAAATTTCTAATTTTTGGGGACTTTTCTATAATTTTCTGAATTTTAATAAATTTAATTCGATTTATTTTGAATTAAATTCATTAAAAAAATATTTATTTTATCGTGTGCTGATGTGGCAACTGACGTAGCGCGAACAAAATAGTGGCACCATGTGGCGACATATGAGACAACCACGTGTCACACACGTGTACATGTGCGCGCGTGTGCGTGCGTGTGTGATTAATGAGAAAGTACCCTGTTAAGGATTTTCACTATCTCATTAATCCATACTACTTATATACGTGGGCATTTACTTTGATTTTTGTCATGTGGAACTATTTTTATGTTTTTACGTGCGCAGGTGACGTGGTGTCGTATGGAGGCTCCGATCGCGTGATTCAATTGCGATTGTCAATCTTCACTTAAGTGAAGGGGTATGTGGCACATTCTATTTTGCCAAAAATTATTTTAAAATGATTTAATCTCAGTCGTCTATCTAAGAAGTTATAAAGGCATCTAAAGCCTCATATTAAGATGAAACGGCAAGTGTTTCACGTGTTACTTCTTCGCGCGCATCGTGGCGAGAACTTGGTGGCCCATCTCCAATCCAACGAACATGACTTAACTGTAACAATTTGCATCTCTGTATTTCATCAAAGCCGTTGATCGAAGAATTAAAGCGCGATCCAACGTATATGCCCAATTTGCCCAATAAATTGAGATGTTCTTTGACGATATAAATCATTTTTGGATGTTTTCAAGTAATCGAACTATCTAGACACTACCATCCTTGAATCTCTCACTTTTTTCTTCTTCTAGACTCATTTCCGTGTCGACGGAGTGGTTGAAAGTGAGATTTCGTCAAAAGAATAGGGAAAATTTACCTCTTGAATGCTGATGATCGTCTTCGAAATGACAAAATGAAAAGCCTTTGATCTAGCGATCAATTGGATCATTTCGATCGCTATCTCGGGTTAGATTATGTGTTTTTCTCATAATCTTTCATCATGTATCATTAGATTGTAATTTAGAATCATAGATTTAGTCCTTTTTTATTTTAGATTTCTCTCTCTTCGTGTTCGGAAATTTCTATCTAATTCGGTCTTTGATTTTTCTATGAATCTTGATCCAAAATGAGTACTTTTTTACTCCGTGGATTTGTCTTTGAGTTCTCTTTTCCAAATATTTCAAAATCCCTAATTTTGTCATCCGATTTGATCAAATTTCAAAGAATACATCAAAAATACCTTACTTCTCCATGGATTCGACCCTTATTCTCCTCTATACTATTCAATTTGTGATTAATCTTTAAAATTGATGAGTTTGGTAAATGTTTTACGCGTGTCTATGTGTTTTCAGTGACCTCCTGGATTTGCTTCATCATGGAGACGCCAAGGAATGATAGTGAATGTTATTTGGGGAAAAAGCTTCACTCAATTGATTCATATATAACTTCATTTTCAATCAGATTGATTCATATTGCAGTTGTGTATGTGGTCCTTATAAATGAAACACCAAAGCATCTTGTATATGAAAGATTATATTTTGATGATGACTCATGACTCCCTAGCCACTTGATCTCCTAAAGGTCATTGACTGAATACAACATGAAGTCCTCAAAGGTGGTCAAAATAAGATCGTTTGCCCTCGGTATAAGAGGATATTGACTCAAAGAATGACATGTGATCAAATCCTTGGCCTTGATGGATTTATAGAGGTGGTCTTGATGATTTCTTACATACATTAGTACTAATTTGAGTGACCAATTTGGGTTTGACAATTGACCATAACCAAGTCATCCATTATTCCTATGTATATAAAGGATTATATGTAAATATTAACAGATGAGAATAAGGGTTCCAATCTGGCAATAAGTTGGATGATTACAAGCGTGATTTTGGTTTACATAATTTTTTTTCCTTCTAAACCTTCATCCTATAACATTAGATTTTAATATTAATGCATAGACTAGTTTATTTTTGAAGAAATTAAGTTATTTTCCCTCTCTTGATGATTGAATTTTTTCTCATTATTTTTGCTCCTTGATTTCTCTATATATACTTATCCCAAATTGGATGATTTTTTTATTTTTTGGATTTATCTTTAAGTCTTCTTTCTAAAATTACTATTTTCCCTAATTTCTCTCGGCAATTCATTGTCTAATTTCATTGGATTTTGAAAATATCTAAAAAAATTCCTAATTCTCCGTAGATTTGACCCTTACTTACCATTATCTTAATCAATTCATAATTAAGTCATAATTGTGTTGAATTTGGAAATTATTTTGAGAGAAGTGTGTTTTTAACAGCCGCAAATATTCACTTTGTCATGTGGCTAAGTATGAAAGATTTGTGATCTGAAAAAAAACTTAGCTTATCTATGAAACAAATCTAGGCTTTGAATAATACAAATTGAGACTAAGATAAATGGCATAGAATTCATGAAATACATAAAAAACATAATAGCATGAAAAATAAAATGTGAGAAATTTGCATTAAAATTCACTAGTAATGAAGTAATTGCAAGCACAAATTGTGTGTTTTGTCACTACCAAGGCCCATCATATGATTTGATGATCCAAACACATTGCATCACTTTCAAATTTCACGAGTGAATAAAAGTAATCTACTTATAGTGAAGATCAAAGGGCGAATCAAACTTATAGTAACCTACTTCTTCTAGCACTACTCACTAGCATTACAAGGCTCATCAATGAGAATTTGGCATAAATTCTAATAAAAACATGGAAAGAATGCAAAATTCAAAATTTGGAGAGAGAAACAAAATTGGCCTATAACAAGACCATACAAGTAGTCTTATACAAAACTAAACCGAAAATCTAATTAACCAAACCAAGGTTACACGAACAGTGCTAAACTTTCTCAAAACCTAAGCATACCTTTTTAGGCTAGTTTTTAGGTTTAGAGGTTAGATATCACCTAATCATAATGGACCTTTCCATAATCCATAGGGTTGGAGGAAGGTTCCTTCATAAATCACCAACATATATATATATATATATATATATGCATGCATAGAAACCTCCCAATTTACATCACCAAAATTGTAGTTATGACCATACAATCACTAGATAGGACCATAACTGTCAGTGTCTCAAAGTTTATGTGTAGGTTTAGGTTATCACTAAAAATTGTTACTAACACCAAGACCAAAGGACTTGGATACAAGATAGAGAAAAAGAGAAAAAGAGAAGTAATGGCCTGAAAGTCCCTTTAGGGTGGTTGCTTAACCTAAGAAGGGGGGGTTGAATTAGGTTATGTGAATTTTTTTACGAAATTGTCTAACTTTTCAGGTTCTACTTAGATTCGTTGACTTAGTCACTCACTTCTTGTCCTCTCGATTGCACCGGATATTATTATACTGGTTGGGGGACCTATTGTCCCTTAATCCAGTCCCGAGTACTATAGACTCGGAGCCTCCTCCTCACCAAATAAAACCTAATCCTCTCACCACTCAAAGGGTGAAGGACAATGTTCAGATACAAGGTTTTAGATTTGCCCCCTACGGCAAACCTAACACTCACCTTTACCTGTCCCTACGACACTACCCACTAGGCCTCGACCTCCTCGGCTCTTGGACGCCCTGACTCCCTCAAGCTGATCTCCACGCGATCAATCGTCTCTTCACGCCCTGTCGTCGACTACAGGTAATTTGAGACCTCGTCTTCCGGCTTCACTCGGTCTTCCCGTTCCCCACGTACAAATCCCTTCTCGTCTCAACGAATGAGATGCTCATGTCCTCTGCGTATGTGTGAATGTAACTACTACTAAATAAGTAAGTGAGTTTTCTAACTTCTGCTGACTCTGGGTTGACTTTTGACCTAAAGTTGACTTTTTGCTAAATTTGACTTCTGTTGACTTGGGTTGACTGTTGACCTAAAGTTGACTTATGTTGACTTGGGTTGACTGTAATAGATCAGGGTTAACTCAGGTCTAGACAGTGGACTTGGGTAGACTCTAGGAAGGTTGACTGGAATTAAGAATCACTATCTATCACTGAAGTAGACAAACCTAAACAGATAGATACACCAAGAAGTAATCAGATGAACGTATCTCCACAGACAGTATTTAATTAACAGGAAATAAACTTCAAAGCAAAGTAAGTATAAACTAAAGAAATTTATAATTTCTAATCAGTTAATACTATATTAAAAAAACAGAGCTCTAACAGATATTCAACAGATATTCAAACAATCGTCACACTGTCAAGGTATTCATGATTATACGAATATGTGAAACGGAAACAAATAACAGAACACAGACTGCACCGTAACTAATTACCTTTACCTTACTTCACTTCTGTCAGAATTTGAATCACTGTATCACCAGTTTATCAGATTGACGAACAACTTATGAGCTTCAATGAAATTCAATTTAGTCAGAGGTTGAATTCAATCTGACACTACAGATCAGCTTGATTTCAGTCGTTAAAAATGAAGATACGGTCTTAGAGAAACGTGTGAGAGCAGGTACAGAAAACTGATTTATTTATATTCTAAGATATAACAAGGGCAACAAGAGAACACCGAGGAAATATGTTGCTGCTATGTCTATGAATTTCAAAATGCCGAGAATGAGTAAGGAAACAATGAGATATATATAGGTATATATAAACTTATATATATATATATATAATTTCAAAACTCTAAATTCGAAAATGAACTAACAGTGAGGAGAAATACACTGAGACGAATCCGACAGTTGCAGATAGATACTAGTTGTAGCTAATCTAAAATGGTTCTAAATCGTCAAATCGATTGTATACCAAACCAGTACGAGTACAACCAATTTATGAAGACAGGCAGACTTACTCGTGAATGAATAGAATACGAAAGATACAAATACCGTCTGTGATGCTAATCTAATGACTATTCGTTTTGTCCAAATCAGGAATAGAAAAATGGATCAAAAGAACCTGCGAAAAAAAAACACAAACTAGCAGATGAAAGAACAAAGAAACAGAAATTTCAAGGACCAAGTACTGAACGCGATTTCGATCAGGAGAGAACTTGAGATTTGCTGAAGATGTTCGTATGCTGTCGTGAAGGGAGAAATCGGAGAACCGAACAGACTCCATAGTCGTCTTGGTCACCGGATGCCGAGAGTCAATTTTCGCCCCTTTTTCTCTTTCGCGATTTCAAACACTTTCCTTTCTGCAAAAAGAGTGTTAACCCTAGAAATCGGGAACCCTAAAGTTTTTAAGCTATCCAAAAAGAAACAGTTACGATAATACCCTTGAAGGACCTATAATTTCTTTTATATGTATAACAGTATTACCATGCCTATATGTATATTTATGTCTATAGACGTATATATGCATCTATATATGCTAACAACATTAATAACTGACTTCGCCCAGCTATGATGCATCTGTGAATTTGCACAATAGAAACATCAATTGATGAAGAATAAGATAGCTACTGCTTGAGACAATAATTTCCTGAAAACAAACACAAGTCTTCATGAACACATTAGTCGGTTAGTGAAAAATAATTAGGGTATAATATGACATAATAAAATCTGACATTAATGAAATTAAATTCCTTCCCTAATCATTTGTACATCCATTCAATCGATGTACACCATCAAAATTAATTCTCTAACATGGCCCTCCCACTAGGTTTTTGAGAATTCAAATATCCTAGAAATGGTTTTTTTAGCGCCAACTATCCAAGCAAGATGATAAAGCACATGCATTGTTGCCTAAAAATTTATGACAAAATTCTTTTTAGAAATGGTCAAGAGAATTTTTTTGTTACTATGGAGGGATAGGACCTAACTCTATGTCACTCAATGGGGTGCTTCAAAAATATTAAACATCAAGGTATTTCTAAGTTGTCAGATTGAGCATTTGATTGGCCAAAGCTCTAGATGTGCACCACATTTCACATCAATTTAAGATAGAATGTTGAACGAACGAATTTGTGTGGTTGGTGAAGATACACGTACATTTATAAAAAAAATTCCAAAATCACAAAATTAATGATATAATCAAGAATTAATGAGAATAATGGTGAGTAAGGGTCAAATCTATGAAGAATTAGGAAAATTTCTTAAGATATATTCAAAATTCAATCAAATTCGACAAGGAATTGGGGTGAGAATTTAGGAAAATATTTAATTTAAGAAATAAATTCCATGACGAATCCACGAAATCAAAAATCACCCAATTTAGATTAGTATTTGAGGAGAAATCAAGAAGCAAAATAAGGAGAGAAAATTCAATCTCAAAGATAGAGAAAAAGACTAAATTTCATAAAATTAAACTAATCTTGGTCGGGACACCTCAATAACAAAAGAAAAATCCAAGGGGGCACCAAAGTAATATAACCTAAAGAGAAATTCGAGGATTAGGAGTCATCCATATCAATTAAACAACAAGTTGATCTTGACCAAGAAATTGAAGAATCTATCATTAGAAACCTATATATATATATATTTATCAAAGAACTTTGAAGACATAAAGAGGAGCATGCCCATGAAGATGGGGTGCCACCCCTTAATCCTTCGAATTCTTAAAACACTTCCTTGACTCGGCCAAATCCTAATCTTGACCTAAAACCATTCATTTTGAGCTTTTGAAAAAGTTAAACCACTTTCCTAAAATTTAGGAACCCCTTGACCAAGTCAAATTATAGGAACTAATTTGAGATTCCCAAAATCCAAGTTATTTGCATCCAAGGTCCTTTGACCAAGTCAACTTGAACCCATGATTTTAGGACAGATTACCATATCCAAATTTCTACCAATTCAAATCCTCCAAATGTCACCCTCACATATTCACAAGTGGCTTTTTAAGGCATTCTTTCAAGAGGGTTAAAATTTCTCCTAAAAAGGTGGCACCCCTTGAAGAGACACACCCCTTCAAGGGTTGAAAAATTCTCTCTTCCCTTATTTATGTGGATCTTGTGAAACTCTTTCTCATAATTTAAAATTTAAAAAAAGTTTAAAGTTTTATTGTTTCCCCACTCTTTCTCTCTCATCCTCCAAAAATTTCTCTCCCTCTCTCTCATTTTGTCACATCCACACTGCTAGGATCTGAGGCTCGACAAGGTCTCCAAGTTTTTGACCAAAATAATGATTACAGCGAAATATGTTGAATCAAAACATTCAACGGAGTTGAAGCACTAAGAATAGATGATCTCATCATCCATTCTAGGTGATCATATCATCTAGTATAGAATAAAATTCATACTTACATGGATCATTGCAAAGAGTTCTTCAACCATTCAAGCGCCTAGTCTCTAACGGTATCCACACAGTCTCTAGACGGTTGGATCTCCTCTTGAACACTCGTCATCACGAGAGGAAGAGAAGAGAGGGAAGAGTTTCCATTAGGCTTCCATGGGCACCTCTATTATGTTCAATCTCCCCCTATTTATAGACTTTAGGAATATGAATTTTTCACAAAAACCCTTCTTATTATGTCTATATCCACCGATGTTCATTGACCTTATGTGTGTGACCCTCATGGTCTATATATCTCACTAGTTAATGTCTCTATCAACCCAATAACACTTATTGGTCTTCCTTATCAATTAACTATATCAACATGTAGATTAATTGACTAAGGATTGATGTAACCCAATCGACAAGTTGAGTCGCCAGCCCGGTGGGGTGCCAAGCTACACTACGTGCTCTGGGAGATATGGAGTATTTTAGAACTCTTTCATGGAACCCTGTTGTCATTTGTTGCCATGTACACATAATCCTTCATCTGCACGAGACTCGTGAATGACTTAGGGTATGGTTAATTGTCAAACCCTAATCGGTCACTCATTTTAGTACATATGCGAGTAGGAAATCATTGAGAATAACTTCTCTATATTTCCACTACCGTGGCCAAGGATTTAACTGCATCTTATTCCTTGTGTCGATCTCCTCATATACCGAGGGCGGATGATCCCATCTTAACCACTCAATCACCTTCAAGGACTTCATGTCGTATCCAATCTATGATGTTTTAGAGATCTCATGTCTAGGGATTTGTAATTCATAGTCAAAACACGATCATCCATCCACAAGATGTCTTTAGTGTCTCAGGTCAAAGGACCATGTACACAACCGTGATATGAATCAACCAGATTAAAAATTTGGCATAATACCATTGAGGGATTCATACCAATCAATTTAGTGGACTCTTTCTCCAAAGAGCACCCACTATCTATCATTGGTATCTCAACACCAATGGCCACAAGATCAGCAATACTCATCATATGAGTCAAATCATATAGTGTTATTCTTTACGAATAGATTGATGTCCTTCTCAAATATCCCACGAATGAATATTTAGAACAAATGTTTAAAGACCAGTGATCACTCTATTATGATCTCATCATAATTCACTTGATCATTGCATATGTTCATGGACTTCATTGCAAAGATCACACAAGAATGTCATTGAATAAAAGTTCATTTCAATGAATATAAATGAAAGAAAAAAGTGGGATTGACTTGCAGGCCACATAATATACATCACACACACCAATCACAACCTTTCCCTCTCTATCCCTCTTCTACTTCCTCTCCACAACACACACCCTTCATTTCTCCGTTCCCCCTTCTCTTTATTTTCCTAATTCCTTATGCCCATCATTCATCTTCATTCCCTTCTCTCTTTTCTCTCAAAGCAAGGAGTAATCAAGAAGGAAATTTTGAATCAACAAAGTCACATCAGTCAAGAATCTCCATCAAGGTACTCTCATTCGTCTAATGTTGTGTGATAGATCATCTTTCCCCAAAAATTTCTTACTCTTGGGATTTTGGTGAACCCTAGGATAGCCTCTAATCATATATTTGGGTATTCATGCACATTAGTTGTGAAATTTGGTATGATTCATTGAATAGAAACTCCACTTCAACGTTATTAAAAACACTCTCTCTCCTCTCCAATTATGGGATTAAACCAAGGGAGTTCAACCACACCACTATTAAAAATTCATAGCATCCCTCTATCAAAACACCATCCCTTACACGTCTCTTTGATAAATTTTGTTTATCCTATTTTGTCCCAAATAAAATCTACATATCAAAATTAAAATATAATGGTATAGGACAAAAAGTTAGGAAGATCGCACGTAATCTAACCCAAAATTGTGTTTGAAATGATCTAATTTTTCGTTGGATCAAGGCTTCTCATTCTACATTTCAAAAAAAAAAGACATTCAGAGTTAGAGCAACAAATGCTTCCTTCTCCCTTAATGAAATCTTGATTTCAAAACTTCTTGGACATGAAAATGATTCTAGAAGAGAAAGGAAACAATATAGTCAAGAATTGTGATATCTTGAAGATTCGATTGATAAAAAATGCTTAAATGGTGTGCATCGTCAAAGAGAGTATAAATAGGCAAAAATTGTGTGTAACCCTTCAATCTACCGATTGGTCTTTGATAACATCCAATCTTAACATGAAAAAATATGATTAATAATACAAATTAAGGCATAAAACATTCCATTTTTATGCATGTTATCATACTCTGATTGCATCTCTATCATTTCATGCAAATTTAAGTTATAATCTCAAAATACACTATTTTAGGGATAATTATGCATTTTTAAGAATATATTTTTAAATTATATTATTCCCATCTATATTTGAGATTATAATTATTTTGTAATACTAAATAATGAGAGAAAATATTTTATATACACTCATTTAATTTTCTAAGTTTTAATTTTTAAGAGAAATGAGTGTATTTTTTAAATAACAAGTTATCCTCTTGTTATTTAAATATTTTTAATTTTTCTAATGATAGATAATTTAATTTCTGATCCAATGAAATAAATTAAGATTAATTTAGAGTTGTATTTTGAAAGTTATGAATTTTCTAATTTTTAGGGATTTTTTTCTGAATTTTTCTGAATTTAAAATTGATTTATTTAATGAAAATCGATTTTACTAATCACGCAGGTGATGTGGCAAAATCTGGAGCGTCTGATCAAATCACGATCGTCGATCCAGGCAGGGGGATTGTCAATCAAATTGGATACCGACACCTAGGTATGATCATTACCATTATTTGATAATTATAAATTATATATACACATTAATTATTTTTATGAGATGTCATTCACTAAGAAAACATATTTTAATGCCTTCCGAAGATGAAATTTATCGTAAAGGATCCTCAATTCGATGCCATCTTGAGTAATTTTCCCTCTTCCAAGGATTATGGTCTATTGCTCAGGGTTATTGTTTTGAGAGGGCCGAGCTCTCACGGAATCACGCACGACTTGTTTTCTAATCATTGTTGCTATCGTTATTAAAATTCACGATTCTATAGAAAAAAGCCTATTGTACTAGGGTTATTTAGAGTTTTTCATTGTCCTAGGCAGCATCGAAGCCATGCTCTACGTAAACTTATGATATTTTAGACTCGAAGTGATCTAAATTTCAACCGCTCAACGATAGAATTTTATTTTTTTTAGAAAATACATCTATATTTCTATGTATAATATAATATATGTATAATATATTGCATCCAATAAATTATGATTACATGAATCTAATTTGATGATATGATTTAAATTTCATGCATAAATTCTGAATTTTACCTTCAAACCATATTGGATAATGATTTATTATTCATAACAAGGATAATCATGGTTTGGATCTTGAGGAATTTTCTTATCACACATCAAGTTTTTATTCATAATAAGCACATGAATTTTTGGAGAAGATGAGCTTAAATGAGTCTCGCTGAAGACGTTAAACTTGGCGCTTATTGGGAGGCAACCCAAAGTTATCCTTTTTGTGTTTTTCTTTTAGTTTTTGTAGAATAAAAACATCGTCGAAGAGCTATATTATGAAAAGCGCACACGCGAGAAATCCTGTGAACAAGCATCAGAAAGCCCAAATGAGTTTTTCTAAACCATTTTCTCCTCTCCACATTTTGTTATCTTTTTCATGCCATGATCAGTATTATTTCTATCTTTCTTCATGAGCATAATGATTTCATTGAGTAAAATGAAGATTTTAAGTTGGGGGTGAGGACTTTTAAAATTCAATGAAGAGTAAAATTCAATAATTTTTAAAATTCTAACTTCTAAAAACTCCTATTTTCCAAATTTTTATCACTCTTCTTCACCTTAGAAGTCTTGAAAGTTTGAGATCTTATCTACTAGAGATATAGAAGTGAGGGCCTTATAGCCCATATGATTACATTTTAAGTAATAAAACAAAGTGATCTAGATAAACCATGAGATTATTTTTAGTGGTTGACTTCTTTGGGGTTAGGTATCTAACGGGCACCAAGGAAAAATGACTAATCAGAAGGTTGAAGTGCTATGGGATTGAAATGGAGAGATTTTGAGTGAAGTTCAATCAAAATTCCTATACCCTACCTTACATCAGCCGAACCTAATTAGTGTGGGAATTCCTCGCTTTCCGAACTTTCCCTTAAAAGAGTGCAATGAGCCATCATGTTTTAAGGCACCTATCTTTGTCTTGTTAGGCATTTAGTTCCAAATTTTCCTTTCTAGTTAATTAGTTACACCCATTTCAGCCTCACTTATGATAATCACACTCCCAAGTGACTTACACATCCATCACATCTCTTCAACATTCCTCTCACATGTACATATCCCTTCAAACAATACACTTCACATTTTGGCAGTCTCTCTTCAAAACTTTGCGAAACAACTCCTCCATAACTTTATTTCGTGTAAATTCTTTTGAAACTTTGAAGTATCTTTAAAAAAAATTGTTACAAAAAAATAACAAAACAAAACAAGAGAAAAAAAAGAGAAAGAAAGAAGGAAAAAGGAGGGAGAAAAAGAAAGAAAAGGAGAAGAAGAACTGAAAAGAAGGAGAATAAGTTAGGGGAATATCTTCTCCAAATTTCACCACCATCTCTACCATTTCCATCTATCCTTATCATCCATCATCATCCATGTCATTTGGGAGTTAAATTATCATAAGTGGCACCACCTTTGCTTTTAGAAAAACCCATTTTGTTTAGATCATATTTGCTTTTAACCACGACATTCCTTTAGATATAGTGTCTTTTAATTCTCTTTCAGCCACCTCACCCGCTACATCCCAAAGATAGGAATACCTTTGCAATTGCACTCTTTTTAGGAGGAAGACGAGTTGAGGGGAATTCTAATACACAAAGTTGCCTCCATTTTGAGGGAAGGGGTGATGTATCTATGGAGAGGGCAAGGAATTACATTTACTCATGAGAGTGTGAGGATCTTTTCATCCCACATAGCATTCAATCCCTAGACATGCTCACCTCGATCACCATTGAGAATTATACTCGAGCATTAGCCGATGAGCACTACCCTAATATGCACTAAAGCAGTCAACCTAGAAATGGAATCTAGATCACTATCGTCAACACTATGAGGAAGAGTAATCATACTTTTATACATTTCACCTCTTTAGTAGAAGGATTAAGAAGTGGAAAGGACCTTCTAGGGAGAGTATATAGTAAATTGCTAAGAGACTAGAAATTATTCAAATTGGGGGGTATGATAACATGAAATCTTAACATGCAAAAATATGAATATTAATGCATAAAACATTCTATTTTTATGTATATTATCATACTTTGAGTGCATATCTATCATTTCATGTAGATTTAATTTATAATCTCAAAATTTATTATTTTAGGGATAATTATACATTTTTAAGAATATATTTTTAAAGTATATTATTCTCATCTATATTTGAGATTATAATTATATATTAATGCTAAATAGTGAGAGAAAATATTTTATATATACTCATTTATTTTTCTAATTTTTAATTTTTAAGAGAAATGAGTGTATTTTGTAAATAATAATTTGTCCTCTAGTTATTTAAATATTTTGAATTTTTCTAATGACAAATAATTTAATTTCTGATCCAATAAAATAAATTTGGATTAATTTGGAGTTGTATTTTGAAAGTTATGGATTTTTTAATTTTTAAGGATTTTTAAGGATTTTTTCTGAATTTTTCTGAATTTAAAATAGATTTATTTAATTAAAATTGATTTTATTAATGGCGCACGTGACGTGGCAAAATCTAGAGCGTCCGATCAAATCGTGATCGTCAATCCAGGAAGGGGGTGACGTGGTAGCACGTGGAGCGTCCGATCGCACGATTCAATCGCGATCGTCGATCATCACTTAAGGCAGAGGGTACATGGGGCAATTCTATTCGTCAGCAAATTATTTTTAAAACAATTTAATCTCAATCGTTGATCAAAGGAGTTATAACGGCTGAGACTAAAACCGATGAAACCGCATACAAATCGTTCGATCAAGATCCAACGGATGACATTTCAAGCGATACTTCTAAAGCGCGCAACATGGAAAAATCTCAATGGTTCATCTACGATCCAACGGCCACGACTTAACCTTAACGACTCGCGCTCGTGCGTTTCATCAGAGCCATTGATCGAAGATAAAGCATTGCATCCGACGTTTACACCTATATTAGCTATAATGCATTCTTGGATGTTCTTCGAGTAATCGAACTATTTAGACAACATCATCCATGAATATCTTGCTTCCAATCACTTCTAGACTCATTTCCGCATCAACGGAGTGGTTGGAAGCGAAATTTTATCGATCGAATAGGGAGAATTCACCTCTTTAACACCGATGATCGTCTTCGAAATTGTGAAATGAAAATCCTTGAATATGACAATTAATTGGATCATTTCGATCGCTATCTTGGGTTAGATTATGTGTTTTCCTCCTAATCTTACATCATGTATCATTAATTTGTAATTTAGGATCGTAGATTTAGTTAATTTTGTTTTTAATTTCAAATTTCTCTCTCTTCGCGTTCAGAAATTTCTCTCTAGTTCGCTCATCGATTTCTTCGTGAATCGTGATCAAAATCGAGTGAATCTTCGTGAATCATGGATTGCCTTTGAGTTCTCTTTCCAAAATCGATTTCCCTAATTTCTCACCTCAATTCATCGTCCGATTTGATTGAATTTCAAAAGATCTCTCATAAATCCCTTGTTTCTCCGTGGATTCAACCCTTATTCACCACTATGGTATTCAATTCGTGATTTAATCTTCAAATTGGTGAGTTTAGTATTATTTTTCACACGAATTGGTGTACACTTAATGACCCCATTGATTTGTTCCGTCAGCCTTCAATAAATGGCCCACATGAAATACTAGGATATGAATCGACGTCATTAAGTTGCATATGTCTGATTAAAAATGGAGCATGAAGATAAAGCCATGGTGCGCGTGAAGAAGAAGAACCACGTAACACGCGTCATCCGATCTTCATCGGATGCCTAAGATGCTGCCACTCGTCTCCTGAAGTCCATCATGTGCAATTAGTCTCAACCGTTGTAACTCCCAAATCAACAGCTGAGATCACACAATTTTAGAAAAAATGATTGACAACATGCACATTATACATGAAAATCGAGTGATTTTTTATTCTATGGATTTGTCTTTGGGTTCTCTTTCTAAATCTACCAAAATCCCTAATTTCATGGTCCGATTTGATAGAATTTCAAAGAATACCTCAAAATACCTTATTACCTTAAAAATACCCTTATTTACCACTATGATATTCAATTCGTGCTTAATCTCTTAAATTGGTAAGTTTGATATTTATTTTGATGCTTATCGGCGTGTCTTCAAGGACCTTGCAAATTCGCTTCATCAAATGGCGTCGTTGCTAGGGGAAAAAAGGAAGGAAAAAATGAAGGAGAAAAAGCAAGAAAAAGAGTGAAATAAGAAGAAGTGAAATGAAGGAAAATAAGTTAGGGAAATATCTCCTCTTCCACTCCATCTCTACCACTTCCATCACCATCGCTACCACTTCCATATACCCCCTATCATCCATCATCATCCACATCATTTGGGAGTATAATTATCATAAGTGGTACCTCCTTTGTTTTTAAAATCCATCTTTTTTACAGGCATATTTGCTTTTAACCACATCATTCCTTTAGAAATAGTATATTTTTATTCTTCCAGCCACCTCATCACATTTCATCCCAAAGATAAGAAATCCCTTTGAAAATGCACTCTTCATAGGAGGAACACGAGTTGATGGGAATTCTAATGTACTAAGTAGCCTCCATTTTTTATGGAAGGAGTGATGTATTTATGGAGAGGGTAAGGAATTACATCTGCTCATGAGCATGTGAGGATCTTTTCATCTCCCTAGCATCAAACCTTAGATATGCTCACCTCAATCACAATCGAGAATAACACTCGAGCATTAGCCGATGAGCACTACCCATAATATGCACTAAAGAACTCAACCTAGAGATGGAATCTAGATTGCTATGCTCCGCACTATGAGGAAGTGTAATCATATCTTTATAAACTTCACCTCTTTAGTAATAGGGATTGAGATGTGAAAGGACTTTCTAGGGAAATTTTTATAGTAAATTGCTATGAAACTAAAAATTATTCAAGTTGGGGGGTGTGATAACATACAATATACAAATGCAATTATATGATAATTAATACAAATTAAGACATAAAATATTACATTCTTATACATGTTATCATACTTTCAGTGCAAATATATCATTCCATAAAATTTTAAGTTATCATCTCAAAATGCATTCTTTTAGAGATAATTATACATTTTTAAGGAATATATTTTAGAGTAGATTATTCACATCTATATTTTATACTGTAATTGGCCTTTCATGTTAGATAATAAGAGAAAATACCTTTTATACACTCATTTATTTCTCTAAGTTTTATTTTCTAAAATCAATAAGCGTATTTTTTAAATCAAATGTATTCTCTTGTTATTTATTAAATTTGAACTTTTAAAATTATAGATTATTTCATTTCTAATCCAAAAAAAGAGATTAATTTGGTGTTGTATTTTGAAATATATGAATTTTCTAATTTTTTTGAGGGATTTATTTAGATTTTTAAATTAAATAATAATAAATTCTTATTTTTATATCGCACATTGACGTGGAAGCTGACATGGCAAAGCGATAATGTGTTGCCATGTGGTGACGTATATGTGCACATGTGTGTGCACGTGTGTGTGCACGTGTGTGCACGTGTGTGTGTGTGAGTGTAATTAGTGGGTTAAACATCCTTTTTAGGAAATACGCTAACCCACCAAATACTCTCCACTTATATACCCATCAATCTGCGTCTATTTTTTTCTTGTGAGACTATCTTGTTGTTTATTTTTTATGCAGGTGATGTGGCGCGACAAGAAGCGTACGATTCGAGATTTAATCAAAACCGTCAATCTTCACCTAAGTTGGGGGTACACTGCGACATCTGATTACGCAGCAATTCATTTGAAAATGATTTAATCTCAACTGTTAATCTGAGGAGTTATAACTTCTGAAATTAATGCGTCTAATGGACTTTTGTAGACGCATGGCAACGTCTTAAGCATTCAATGAAGAGTGAATGACATGCTTTACACGATGATGCAGCTTCATCTGGGCACTCCTTTTTCAATCAAGCAAACGCGACTTAATGACGACGATTCGCATCCTACCGTTTCATATCAGCTATTAATAAAAAATGAAACGCCAAATCGAACAGCTACGCCCAAATTTTCTTATTTATACGCATGTTCTTCGACGAAAAATGTATTCTTGGGTATTTCAAGTAATCAAACTGTTTAGATATCTTAATCCTTGAATCTCTTGCTGTCCTCCTCTTCTAGATCGTTTTTTATATCCAAGGAGTGTTTGAAAGTGAGATTTTACTAAGAGAATTGAGAGAAATCGCCTATTGAATGTCAAACTTTGTCTTCGAATCCCGAAATGAAAAGCCATGGATCCTGCGATCAATTGGATCACTTCAAGCGTGAAATTGGGTTAGATTATATATTTTCCTCCTAATCTCTTTTCATGTATCGTTATATTTCAATGTCAAATCGTAGATTAATCGAATTTTAGATAAGTTCTCGATTTTCTCTCTCTTCTCGATCAGAAATTCTATATGACTGTTGCTCCTTGATTTCTCCGCAAATCTTGATCCAAATTGAGCGATTTATGATTCTATGGATTCTTCTTGAAGTTTTCTTTCTAAAATTACCAAAAATTCCTAATTCCTCAAAAATACCTTAATTCTCTGTGGATTCAACCCTTATTCACCATTATACTCTTTAATTCATAATTATGATCTTAAATTGGTGAGCTCGGAAATTATTTTGACATGTATCCATGTGTTTTCTACGACCACACAGATTCATCTCGTCAATGACCACATGGAGAAATTACCTCATGATGATGGTAGAGGCCTCTTAAAGATGGCAGCAGTGGCGGTAGAGTAGCGATGGTTTCTATGGCAAAGACGCTAGGGTAGATTTCATTGGCTTTGATACCATGTGAAATGAGAAGCCATAATAGAAATATTGAAACGGAAAAATTACTTGTGTTTATATAGAACAGCAAAGAGAGAGAACAAGGACAAGTGTAATGTGGAATTGAGGCCCCTAACATGCTTATTGGGCTATAATTTAACAATGAACATTTAGAATAAATTTGTATAGATGAATAATCTCAATACAATGATCTCGTCGTAATTTTATTATTGTTTCATATATCATTTGTCTCTATTATAAACATCACAATTGTATATTTATGAACATAAGATTTTTACAAAAATAAATAAGATTTTACAAAAATAAGTAAGATGTGTACAATATGACAAGCTTTTAGATCACTTATCACTGACATTTGTATGAATAATTACACTTCGTCCAAACCATTGTCCTCAACAATGGCTTTCATTGACTTCATCGCACATATCTTTGGCACAACATCTATTGTCTATAAATTTATTAGAGTTCATATGAAGGAGCCTCCATTTAAGAGAGTACTGACATAGGAGACAGGCACATGTAGAAGACACCTAGATGTACAGACAAGCCAACACAAAGGAGAACCAACATCTACCTGCAACCCATTGCAAGTATATTCTGGTTCTCCTTTATGTTGGTGGTGGAAATGTAGGATTCGACAAGCACACTCATTATCCAATTCAATAGCCACAACCATCAATGTGTCATCATTTACTAGCTTGCAGTCATTGGTGTAAAAAGATTGACTTTGGAAGGCACATCACTTGTGCTTCTAGTGCGAGTGTCTCCCCGAAGTACTCTCATCATGTTTTGTGTGATGATTATCATCTAATGTAGTCATCTTCTTGGTTTCTCAATCTAGGTCATCTCCTTTTGGAAGGTCACCCAACTCGCAGCTCATAAATTTTATTGATTCTCATCCAAAGCAATCATTTTCCTCTTGCCACTCACAATTGTGACCTTAGCTGATTCTAGATTCTTCTTGTGTTGTTTCTTCTTGAGCTCCCCACCTCTTGCCACTCTACATCATCACTCCTTCTAGATTACTATGGAGCATGCTAAGAATTCATGTTATCCATGCTTGCATAAGGGGGAGCATGAAAGCTCAACATGGCCCAACACCTATCTCTTTCTCTTCACTATTCATTCTGCACTATTATTTCACAATATATATCTTCTCACATGCACAAAGATATATAATACATCCATATGTACATTTACACTGATCTTTACACTTATTTAGACATAGAGACTAGGCATCACAATATATAAGTATCATCTATCTGTATATTATGTCTATATGTGATCATGAATCTACCTATGATTATATTAAGATATTCATCATAAGCCATTCACATACTTATAGTGTGCATTCCTCTCTAGTAGTAGAGGAATGAGTTTGCATGAAGAAGTCTTCTGATCAATTCAAACAACAATACCTCTTCCAAAAACTATTTAAGGACTTATTATCCAAACCATCTTCCAAAACTATATAAGGATCCAATCTCCAAACTATCTCCCTAGAATTCAACAATTTGAGTGATTTATTGAGATGATTATGAATTTATTTAGTGTTTTCTTAAGCTTAGTGTGAGGATATGAATTAAGTTTTGTCCAAAGTTTCTCTGAGTCTAATTTGATGCTCGTGGTGACTTATGGTAACCAAATTATCAGTTTTCTTGAGAGACTTTGGTGAATCATGTAGAGATTTTGAGTGAGACATGATGAGGATAATATAGGCAGAAGCATATTGACTTCATCATTTGGTTAATGCCATTCGTATCTTCTATTTTGGAACACCAAAGGGAGATCACCTGAGGTCATTAAACTCCCCAATGTCATACTCTTCTTTATGTCAACAAAAGGCAAGGAAGAAAAGGTTGAACCCCATTCATCAACTGTACAAAGTTTCATCTTAGGTCTTGATGATAAACCCGTCGAGAGTGGAGATGGTCTTGATACTTAAGTTTACTTGCCTGCGGACCTCATGCTCTCTTGATCTCTTGAGACGAAACATTATTATTGGGCTTAGAGGATCTGAAAGAGGATTAGAGTTTTGCTTGCATACATGACTTTAGAAACACCATCACCTCTCCTAATATGCTTTTCTCTACCTGACTTCCCCTGTGTTGATGATTACAGAGTCAATATCCTAAGATTCACCTCAACTTCATTCAGTTGGTCCTAAGTCAAATGACTTCTATCTACTCAATGATTGTTCTCTTGGACCAAGTCTTTTCTCGACCAGACAAGGTATCATGGCGGTCAAAGAGGAAATCTTACAACAGAAATAAATACCAATACTCATGATCTTAAGTAGAATAACAAGGCTTGAGAGGAGGATGAAGACACCAAAAATGAGGTTTGCTGTTAATGATCTTCTAGACTTTTTGCAAAACTGCTCAAGAGAATGTTTCAGAATGATCTTCTAGGTTTTGATGCTCTTGCATAACTGTGATACCTAGTCTTGACATAAGGTTGATCCTTGGTTTCACCAATACAGTTCCTCAATCTAGACAGAAGATAAGCATTTAAATTGAAATCTCTAATCAGAAGTAGGGGACAACGATCCGATCAGATCGCCCAATCATGATGGAAATTCTGCTGACCGACAGAGTCAATTGAGCAACCTATCTGGAGCACGATTGGGTCGACAGTTACTGATCACTTAGACGATTGGAGAGAGAATGAGAGATATTTTCTTTTTAAAAAAATAATTTGATCAGTGATTGGATTGACCATCAGATCATCAATCAAGGCAACAATTTATCATAGAACCTCAATCAATGATCAATTCAATCAAAGGCGCTTTGATCACTGATCGGACAAGGTATCATGGCAGTTAAAGAGGCATCATGAATTTAATCCATGGTACCATTCCCTAATCAGAATAAGTGAAGAGGTCAGAAAAATAATGTTTCACACCTAGATAAACTTAAATTATGTAACTAAATCTTCTAAAATCTGGGTGAGAAAGGGTAATCTTATGAACTTGCTACATCCTTATCTCTAGCTATCAAATTTAGAAAAACTTTTCTGGGATTTTCATTCTGAAAGAATCGGAGAAGGCAGAGGTTAAAGTTTTTCAGACCCGGGGTTTTCCTAAAGCCTGCACAAAAGACAACTTCCAAGTTCGGACAATCTACCTCTCTACCCCTCTTTCTCTCTACGGTAGGCAAGAAAAACAATGTCCACGGCAAACTTTGTTTTGGAAGAAGTGAGGACAGAAAATTAAAACTCTTCAGGTTGGGGTTCACCTAAAACATAAGGTAAGATACCCCACGCCATCCATAAGAGGAAGAGAACCCTCAAGAATTGGCTAACACTCTTCTCTGTATCTATCAGTCTATCTATCTCTCTCTATAAAAAATATAAATAAAAAATTTCAGACCAAAATTCATTCTAAAGGAGGTGGATGGCAGAAAAGAAAAGTTTTTCAGACCCATATCTACCTAGAGAAGATCTTGGAAGAGAAATCTCAAGAATTGGTTATCTCCTTCTCCTTGGCTTTGCAGAGATCGTCTGCTGACTTTATGAATTTTTTTGTGATTTCCTCAATCTGAAAAAACTCACATGGTCAGACTAAAAACGATTTCATCCAAACTTAATTGCCTCAGAATTGATAGATCATACCTCCTTCTCTAATCTCTTCACATCATCCTTGGGAATGCCTGAGGCAGCTTTCTTTATTGAATCAAATGCCTGATGAACATATTGATGACAACCAAAATGATGATGATGAACATACCCAATTCATTGAACCCCATCAATTTAGCCATAAATGGCAATCAAGTAACTCGTAAATATCAAATTACCTTTTGACGGGCTCTTCTAATACTTTGCTTGACATCTTCAGAGGATTTGGCAACCACCTTGCACAGAGCCTGTTATGTTGAGGTTTATAGTATTATCAAGACTCGAAAAGTATATTATTTAATGGAATTTATACATGTATGATAAAACGAATAAGTATTTATCACGAATTTTACAAATGATAATTTAATCTTTAAATTCTAAGTCATTATCCTTCAAATAGATCAAATATCTGACAATTAACTTTCCTAACCGGTTGTTTCCCTTCTTCTTTTCCAGCAAAACTATTTGACATATATATTCTAGGAAATCAAAGAAATAGAGGTGCTACGAAGCAAGTGGTTGGTCCATTGAGAGGGAAATTAAACATAGGAACTGCGCAATAAGGGAGTAACAGATTTTCTCTCTTCACGAGAGCCACTAATGGGCCCCCTCCCTAGTCTTGGGCCCATGGGGTCATATCAAATACACAAGGCACCGAGAAAAACCATGACCCGTTCCTCTTGGGGCTTTCATGAAGGTGATATTAGAAGCATCAATCTGAATAAGAAGATGAAGAGAGTTAGTAGAATCAGAAGAAGCTGGAAGGACCACTCTCGAATTCTCTTTTCCCCAGATTTTACACTTAGCTCACAATAAGATCCCCAATCAGGTGCATAGAAATTTGTGACAAGAAATATAGAGAGAGTGAGTAATGTAAGAAGAGTGAGGAATGGAAGTAATTTCAGGAAAAATTGAAGTTGAGACAGAAAAGTAAATTCTATAGGGATAGCCGCCCTCTTTAAATACAAACAATTTTCTTCATTCCAAAAATGGTCTTCCCTTACAGCCCTAACCCTAATCATAAGCTTTATACGTGCTCTTAGGCATAAAGGACAAGAATGCCAGTATAACTACTCTCTGATGAAGACTTTCTTGGAAATCAAGAACTCTAAGCCTACAAGAAATGTAACAGAGAGTCCAGACAGCTCAAAGTGACTCTTTTAAGAAAAAATGTGGGAAGGTAGGTCAAGGGGTCTTCCACTATTCAGCTTACAATTTTTTGATCTCTTGATCTATTGGGACATATTTCCTTGTTTATAGAGTCTAAGGACAATTAGAGTTTATCGTCGCTAACACCTACCACTGCGCATTTTTTAGATCCTCGATTCAATCTACTTAAGAGACGATCAATGGTTGAAATCTATATCATAAAGCAAACGATGAAACCAGATGATTGGAGATTGAGCATGGTGATGGACTCACCTGCACATTTTCCTTCGTTAATCTGCAATACATGGAAAAGAAAAGATATAGCTCATCATAATCAGTATGTATTCACCAAAAACAGGCAAATATAAGAATGAACTTAGTTCAAAATTGATTTATGCTACACAGAAAAGGCTTGATAGTTCGAAAACACTAACGGCGGTATGGCGACAATCAGCCTTTGTCCGTCAACCAATGGATTCAGATTCAATGGAGATGATACAATGGAACTTTCCAGCGCCTTCAAGGTCTAAAAGATAGAGATATCAGACCAATATGAAGAACATGAAAGCACATTGTATTAACATTTGAGGGTACTGTTCGGGGTACTTCCCTCCCTCTTATAAAAAAAAAACATTGTATTAACATCATGGTCATCAACCAAAAGGACAAAAAGAGTCTCTTCTTTGTTAAGTAGATTGGCGTTCTTCCACTTCTTTCTCAATTATTCTCTCCCCCTCTATAAACTTCAATTTGATGTCAGGATTTACACACCTTCTGATGTCAGGAGGTGTGTATCATATGTGATATAGCTTTTGTTCTGATTTATTCATTCATCAATCCGAAAGGACTAATTCAAAAGTCAATAATTAATCACATTAATATCATTTTAATAAAGGGAGGCTTACATTGGGGTCATAAGGGGTCACGGATAGACTTTTGGGATCCAAGACGGAAACAACAGCAACTCGGCTTAAGGGAACCTTTGCACCGTTTGATTCCACCATGATGTGATCAAGCATGCCTGAGAAGTGCATCGTGAGGGTAATAGTAGAAGAGTCATGTTCGTAATGAGATATCATACTGAACAAGGTAGTTTATATGGCTTCTTTTGAGCCATTTTGAATGAGAGGACAAAAAATAAGTATCTTACAGTATGATGATAGTAAAACTTACCAGAGGAAGCTCTTCCTGTTCTTAGCTTTGCCAGCTCGCGGGATAGAGAATCTATTGCAGAATCCATCAAAGAAGTCGACATGGATTTAACTGAAGGACCGATATCGGCGATAACTTGAACTGCATCTCCATCATCCTCGTCTTCTGCATATAAATTGAACCCATGATGATGCAATATGTGACTACGATGGTAAAGACGGGGATCGTTTATAAAATTAATCTTGGATTTTCTCAAGAAACGAGAGATTTTGTTCCAATTTGATCACAAACAAATCAAGAATATTGATTTAAAATCTACTCACGACCTCCAGATCGATTGGAGTCCTAAAACCCTGGCTAAACCCCATGCAAAACCAATTATCCGCGAGTGAGATAATATCCAGAGTTCAAACAAACCTAGGAGATCGATCAAACTCACTGGATTTCCTGCTCTTGGCGAAACTTCTAGGGTTTCCGAGGCAAAAGTTTCCTCCAGCGGGGATCGGGGTTCTATACACTTCATTCCATGATGAGCTATGAGTGAGGTGCGAAATGCAACGGGAATGGCGAGTGGCTTGGAGGAATCGCAGACTCTTCGCTGCGACGAGAGCCCGCCGCAGGATAACTGCCATGGCTGACGACTTTCGAAGTAGAAGGTTTGAAGCGTCAGAAAAATTATGGGGATCTTCAGCGCTGTTAATCCGCAGCTATCTGACCAAATGATACGAACGGAAGCGGTATCTTCTGAGGTTCGATTGAAATTTATTTTTTATTTTTATCAACAAATCTAGATCTAAGAAACCAAACTTATTAGATTTGGTAGAAAAATCTACTCAGCTGAAAGATAATCTTGTAAACCAGAATCAGAATCAGAATCAGAATCAGAGGAATGAAAATACCATTCAAATCAAAATCGTGGTGGTAGAAAAATGAAAAGAGAGGGCACTGGGATCATGTACCTAGTAAGAGGTATGTCCTCTGCAAGGACAAAATGTAAGCTTTGAAAAATATTTCTTGCCTATTTGGAGGAATTAACAAAGAGATGCTCCTTATTCAAATTTCCCAAGAGTACTCTGTGAGGTGATGACAATGAAGGTTTTTCCCCTCACCTTGAAAGATAGAGCCAAGGATTAGTTTAGGAACTCAAGGGTCAAGTTTGAAAGTTGGGAGGAAATGGATTGAACCTTTTTAAAGAAATTTTACCCTTCATGACCAATACCGTTAGGCGAGTTATACAAAACTTTAGGAAAGGGGATGAGTTGACGCGAAAATGCCCTCGTCATGGATTTGATAATTGGCAATTCATGAATCTTTTACTTAACGGATTAAATGATGATGTAAAAATATAGAGGACATGGTGTATAGGGGATCACTCTTAAATAAGTTCAATGATAAAGTAGAGGAGCTCATTGAGAGGTTGGTTGAAAATGATAGCCATCATTTGAGTTTGATGACTTCACCTTTCTCTACGCAAAAAGAGGAGTTTTAAATGAAAAGGGTATGGAATCTGAAATAGAGAATGAGTTAAACAATGAACTCTCAAGAAAAGTAGAGACCAATTTAGGAAAGTTGACCAAGATGACTGAAAAGTCTATGGCTAAATTTAATGTTTCCAATATGCTAAGTGTTCCTTTTTACACGTGTTTTAGCAAAGGTTATGATGATGGAGAATGCGTAGAGAATGATGAAGTCAATGTAGTGAATCATGTGCCTTAGTAGAATTCATGAGTGGACATGAAGACACAGACTACAACAAGGACCCTTGACCAATATACCACCCCAAACCTTACTGTCGACAAAAGTACCAACAAAAGGTAAAAACAATTATAAAGATTCCACTTTTCAAGATATGCAAGGCATGATGGAGAAATTTTTTAAGATCATCCAAGATATGAATGAGAAGATGAAATACATTGTGAGAGAAATGGAGCAAATGAAGATGCTGAAGCTTAACCAAACCTGTTCCAACACCAAAAATGTGAAAGGTAAAGTAGAAGAGACATATTTCTAACCCAACCTTCTACTGATTCTCGTAATGTAACTTCTATACTTTCTAGTTATCCTCCTTTGGAAAGAGATTATGAGGTCATTCATGCTATAGGTAAGTTGATAAATACAAGAAATTAGGAGATCCTTATGATAAAAACTTTGAAGAAGAGAATGAGGAAACTGTAGAAAAATTAGGAGAAAATTAGAAAATAAGGAGAAAAATTAGAAGGAAAGGAGCCAATAGGTAAAAAGATAACATCTTAGCGGACTTATGTGGCCTATAAGTGAAATCATACTTCCATGTCTCTTTTGTATTCATTAAAATGAAATATATTCATTGTTATTCTTGTGTGACGTTTGTAATGAATTCTATATGCATATATAATGACAGAGTAAATTATGATGAGATCATAATATAGTGATCATTAGTCTTTAAATTTATTTTCTAAATTTTCTTATCCAAGGGATACTTGAGAAGGATGTTAAAATCTTTGGAAAAGAATAGCACTATCTTATTGCAATCATATGATGAATATGGTTGATCTAGTGGTCGTCTGCGTTGACATACCAAGGATAGATAGTAGGTGCCATTTTGAAAAAATATTTGACTAAACATATCTATATGAATTCATGAATGGTAATTATAACTAACTATCAATCAGGTTCATTTAATGTCACAACTGTATATGTGTCCTTTGACATGAAACACCAAAGACATATTGTAGATAGATGATTGTGTTTTGATAATAAATTACGAATCCCTAGAACAGAATCTCCAAAAAGCATATATTAGATATGGCAGAAATTCCTTGAAGGGGATTTTGTGGTTAATGGGATCATTTACCACTAGTATAAGAAGAAATAGACAAGGAATGAGATGACTTTAAATCAGTGGCCAAGGTGGTGGAAATATTGAAAAAAGAATTCTTAATGATTTCTCTTAAAATTTCAATTAGCTTATGGGTCTAGTACAAAAAACCTATGAAAAGTTAAAAGATGTAATGTTGAAAGTAGAGAAATACATTTTTTTCTAGTTAATTTTATTGTCACAAATAAAAAAAATGCCCAATAATTTGAGTAGAGGAACCCTTATTTTAAGAAGACATTTTTGGCTACAACTCAAGCCATAATAGATAGGGTGAAAAGAATTGGGCTAAACCTATGTTTATTCAATAAATATTGTTATTTAAATAGTTTGATAATGAGGTAAAGGATAAGAGAGTAAGTGACAATGCGAATCCTCCAGCTCGTTGACAACACGCGGACACGCATCAAAACTATTACCAAACTCAAAAATTTAGAGGAATAATCACAAATTAGATAGCATAGTGGTGAATAAGAGTCGAATCCACGGAGAATTAAGGTATTTTTTATGTATTCTTTGAAATTTGATCAAATTGGACAATGAATTAGGGTGAGAAACAAGAAGTTTTGATATATTTGGAAAGAGAACTCGAAGGCAAATCCATAGAATCAAAAATCACTAAATTTGGATCAAGATTCACAGAGAAATCGACAAGCAAATCAGAGAGAATTTTCAGAATGAGAAGATAGAAAAACACCAAAATTAAAATTGAAATTGACTAAAATCTACGATTCAAAAATAAAATATAATCTTATAGGAAGAAAGAATAGGAAAAAAACATGATTTTTTAACCCAAGATAGCTCTCGAATTGATCCAATTTCTCGCCTGATCAAAGGTTTTTCATTCCGCGAATTCGAAGACAATTGTTGGCATTCAAGAATCGATTTATCCCTATTCTCTCAATGAAATCTCACTTTCAAACACTCCGTGGATGCAGAAATTGATCGAGAAGCGATTGGAAGCAAGAGATTCAAGGATTGTGGTGTCCAAAAAATTTGATTACTCGAAAAACCCAAGAATGCTTTACATCGTCGAAGAACATCTCAATTTATAGGACAAATTGGGCATAACCGTCAAATTGAGCTTTTAATCTTTGATCAACGATTCTGATGAAATGCATAAAAGAGAATCATTACGCTTAAATCATGTTCGTTAGATTGGAGATGGACCGTCGATATCTCATCACATTGCGCGCGAAGAAGTAACGCTTGAAACATCATCCGTCTGATCTTGATATAACGCTCCGAATGCATTTCGTCACTTCTAATCTTAGCCGTTATAACTCCTCAGATGAACGGCTGAGATTAAATTTTTTTAAAAATGACTCACCGACGAAACATAATACGCCACGTCCCCCCCAACTTAAGAGACGATCGACGACATTTATTTCATGCGTTAATCGGATGCTCCACGCGATGCCACGACACTTGAACATGTTAAAACAAAAACATAGTCCCACATGGCATAAATTAATAAATCCAACGGGTATATAAGGTATATATACTTAGTGAGAAAGCATAAACTTTTAAAAGAGTGCTTGACGAGACGAAACCGCGAGGTCGTCAATTTCAAGCGGTATCGCGTCAAAAATAATTCCAAACTTACCAATTTTGAGAATTAATCACGAATTCAAGGGTATAATGGTAAATATGGGTCGAATCCACAGGGAATTTAGGAATTTTTCGATGTAATCTTCAAATTTGATCAAATCGGACGAGAAATTGATGGAAGAAATTGGGGAAAATGGTATTTTATGAAAGTAGACTTCAAATCGATTCCACGGAATCAAAAATCGTCAAAATCGGACTTGATTTTGCGGAGAAATCATGAATTGAAGTGGAGAGAAATTTCGGACCGAAGAACTTGCGATTTTAGCTAAATTTCGATAAAATTAACATCTAAATCCTAATCTAAACAGAAATTAAACATGATTGGGAGGTAAATCATTCAAAACCGCTTCCACTAAACTCGTTTTGCGATCAAATCGCCGTGATTAAGCCGATTAATCGCGGAGAAAATCAAGAACGCCTCGACGAACTTCAAGCTGCGATTTCTCACTCAATACTCAACCAAATCTCGATTTCTACCACTCCTCGGACGCGGAAATTGAAGAGGAAGAGGAAGAACTCGAGAGAAACAGGCAAGGAAGGTGTCTGGACAGTCAATTTGATTGATTCTTGCTTGGATGCTTAGAATCGTGAAGAACATCTGTATATATAGGGCGAAAAATCGTAACCGTCCGATCGTTTCGATCGACGGTTACGATGAAACGGTCCACGATGGACCGTTTCGAAAATGTCGTGACCGTCAGATCGTAGATGGACGATCTGGATCTGATCTCCCGAAATGCGTTATAAAACGCATGGAATGACACCCGTTGGATCGCGAACAGACGGCTGAGATGCGGTCCGCGTGGATGCATCTCGGCCGTTATAACGCCTGGAAATAACGCACGTGCTTGATTGATCTTCCCGTGATCGAGCGTCCACGCGATCGACGGTTGCGATGCTGCCACGTCGCGCTAATCCAACCGTTATAATAACGGTTAATCAGCACGTGCGCTGATCCCCGATCAGTGGTCCCGCGCTCACCCGATCGACGCTCGTCGATCTTCCATCCGCTCGATCCGACGGCCGTCGTCGCGCCACGTCGCCTGCAAGGTAAGTAAGTAAGAAAATTAGTCCCACACGGACTTAATTTTCAGAAACGGTCGGGTATATAATACCCGACCGTTTATACGGGTATGACCCTCCCTTATAAGGGGAGGACAAAAAAACATTTTATAACTATAGGTATAATACCATATATATGATATATATGCGCCACGTCAGCGCGCTGCGCGGGTTCACGTGGTGCTGCCACGTGACCTTGCGTGCCACGTCGCATCCACGCGGGCCCCGCGCCCATTTTTTTAATTTTTTTTATTTCTTTTTATTATTTAAAATCGAAAATAAAATCATAGAAAATTCAAAAAAATACAGAAAAATCCCTAAAAATTGTAAAAATCATATCTTTTAAAATACAACTCCAAATTAATCCAAATTTCTTTCATTTGATCCAAAATTTAATTATCTATTATTATAAAAGGTCAAATTAATTAAATAATAAGAGTTAAAATTATTATTTCAAAAATACATTCATTTATTAAGATTTTAATCTTTAGAAAATGAAATGAATGTTTATAAAAGTTATTTCTCTTATTATTTTATCTTTAAAAACAATTATAATCTCAAGAAAAATATGGGTTATCAAATTATGAAACTCTAATTTATAAAAATTAACCCTAAATTAAAGTATTTTGAGATTATAATGACTTTTTAAGAGAATAATAGAAAAATACATATAAATATGATAACATGCATGTAAATGAAATCATCTTAGCTTTAATATGCATGAAAAATCATGTTTTATGATGTAAATATAGCATGTTATCAGTGCTTATCTCACTAATTACACGTGCGGGCACACATGCCCGCGCGCGCGCGCACATATGTGACGTGCACCACATGGCGCGTTCATACGCCACCACCTGGCAACAATCCTTTCACTTGTGCCACGTCACCTGCCACATCAGCAGGAGATATAATAATATTTTTAATAAATTTAATTTAAAATAAATCGAATTAAATTTATAAAAAATTAGAAAAATTTCCAAATCCTAAAGATTAGAAATTTCATATCTTTTAAAATACCACTCCAAATTAATCTAAATTTTCATTAGATCAGAAATTAAATTATCTATCATTCTAAAATCAAATTCAATAAATAACAAGAGAATACATTTTTATTACAAAAATACACTCATTTCTTTTAGAATTTAAAACTTAGAAAAATAAATGAGTGTATAAAAAGTGATTTATCTTATTATTTAGTATTAAAACCTAATTATAATCTCAAATAAAAAATGGGGATAATTTAATCTTAAAATATTTCTCTTTAATTTATCATAATTATCCCTAAATTAGTGCATTTGATATTATAACTTATTTTCATAGAATGATAGATAAACACTCAAAAATATGATAACATGCATTAGAATGGAATCTTATGTGCCTTAATTTGCATTAATAACCATATATTTTCATGTATAATTTGCATGTTATGAGTAAATGAGGATATAGTGTCCAATCAGATAGCAAGGATGATTGTTAATGTCTGATTTACTTATTATATATTCATTCCTTGACGAATATATATTAGAAGCTTCAGTAAAGATGACTCCTTGGTATACACATTTGGTGAACTATCTAGTGACTAGAAAGGTACCTTATGATTAGGATTATAATGAGATGAAAAAAATTTATAAAACCTTAAATCGTTATTACTGGGAGGAACCTAAATTATTTATCTATAGGGTCAATCAAATTTTGAGGAGATGTGTTCTAGAGGAAGAAAAAGGACACATTGTTGAAGTTTCCCATTCAACAACTCATGGAGGTTATTATTCATAAAAATTCCAGCATATAAGGTCCTTCAAAGTGAATTTTAGTTGGCTTAGCTTATTTATAGATTATCATGATGTTTAATTGAATTTCTTCAACTGTCAAGTGCTGATTAAGGTCTATAAAAGAGATCAAATTCCCCTTAAGCCAATATCACAAGTAGAAATTTTGTATCGGTGGGGATTATTTTATAAGAGTTTTCTTCAACATCTGATTGATATGAGTATATTTTGATAGTAGTACATCACGTATCTAGATGGTCCAAAATTTTTCCCATTAGAACAAATGATGGCAAGGTGGTAGTTCAATTCATTGAGTAAAATATTTTTTTCTCAATTTGGGTGTCCTAGGGCCATCATTAGTGATAGAAATTCTCATTTGAGCAATTTTTCAATTTAAGAACTTTTTGAAAAAATATGGTCTTCATCATAGAATAACTACACCTTATCATCCACAATCCAATGGATGAGTGGAGAATCATAATAGAGAGCAAAAATATTATGCAATAATTTTTTTAGGATTGGTCCAAATGAGTGTATGATGATTTGTAGGCACATAGGATAGCATAAAAATCTCTCACAGGCATGTCACTATATCTATAATCTTTGGAAAAGTATGCCATATTCGTATATAATTAGAGTAAAAAGCATATGGGCTATTAGGAAATTGAATTTATCTTTCAATGATGCCCAAAAAAACCAAATTCTCGAATTACATAAATTAATTGAAATCAGTAATGAAGCATTTGAGAATTCTAAGATTTGTAAAGCCAAGATGAAAAAATTTCATGATAAAAATTTTGGGAATAAGAGAATTTCAAAAAAACTAAAAGGTATGGCTTTATAGTTCTAGAGTTAAAAAAATTTAGGGAAAATTAAAATCTAGATGGGCTGGACCACTCATTATACCTAAAATTTTTATTGGGATATTTTCTTGATTACTAATCCAAAAAATGGATAAAAAATGAAAGTGAATGGACAAAGTTTAACATTGTATGTGTGGATAGAGTGATTCATCCACTAAACCCAATCAATCTTAAGGAAGTGGGTCAAAAAGTTCATGATCCTCCCAACTCCACTCATGATCTACTAAATTGTTTCTTTTAGTTTTATTTGATTGCACTTTTTTTTCATTATCTTTTTTTCTCTATTTTAGCATGCCTTGAATTCTTGAAACAATTCACACAACGAGCGATCATTGTGTGCCTTCATTAGAGCTAACCTCTATCATGAAGGAAAATACATGAGGATGACATGCCTACCCCTGGTTCACAAATTATGCCTATGTTTTTATTTCGTACATGCATTGAGGATCATGCAAATTTGGGGGGTTCTAGTCATTCTATGTCGTAATAAAATTGAGATTTTTTTCAAATTTCAATTGTTGATGCATGAAACTAAGTGGTGTGTGTGTGTGTTGGGGGTGGAAGGGTATTTGATGACGAATATAATCTACCCAATTCACCCCACCTTGGTAAGTCCTGAAATCCTAGATCCTGAAAGGTGGTGTAGAGTATACACTTTTGTAGCCAATTGACTACCTTTCACAATGATATAAGCCATAGGGCATAGATCAAACCGTGAGGATTTTTTTTAAAGGGAGATCTCCTTCGGATAGGTTATCTAACAAGCACCGAGAAAAAAAAAGAGAAATCAAAGGGTTGAAGTGCTATGGTTTTGAATTGAAGAGATTTGAGAGAAGTTCAAGCATATTCTATTCCCCTACCTTAGATTAGTAGATCTTGCATGGCATGTGGATTCCTCACTCCTAAACTTCCCCTTATAGGGTGCATCGAGTCCTAATCATTGATTCACCTATTTTGTTCCCCTTAAACATAGTTCCATGCCACCATAAACTTCATCTATCATACCTTATTCCACACTTCATAATAATTTAAGAACCTTGTCACCCATTATTCATCCATATTCATCATTGTTTATGATGGTCACACTCCCAAACAGCCTTGTCCATTTTAAACACTCTTCAGTTCTCCTTCATATTCTTTTTTTCACATATGAATTCCCCATTGTTTGTTATTCATTTAATTCCAAAATCTTTGATGTGATAGTGCTTTTTTGAATGAGTTTGTTGAAAACAAGTCAAAAATATAAAAAGGGGGGAAAATAAGATTGATTTATTTTTAGGGGAATACATTCTCCCATTCTATTCTCATTCTTCTTTCATCGGTCACCATCCATCTCCGTATCCATTACCCACCATTATTAAGTGTATCATTGATAACATGCTATTTATGCATGAAATTACACGATTATTAATGCAATAAAAGGCATTAATTATTCCAAATATATGCATGTTATCATATTTTAAGTATATTTCTATCATTTATGTATTTTTATAAAGTTATTTTATAAGATACATAAATGTATTAAATTAATTAAAATTAATTCTCTTATTATTTTAATAATTTGACTTTTTATAGTGATAGATTATTCAATTTCTGATCCAACAAAACAAATTTGAATTAATTTGGAGTTATATTTTGAAAGTTATGATTTTTCCAATTTTATAGAATTTTCTGGAATTTTTCTGAATTTATTTATATTTATTTTTCGATTTTTCAGTGTTTTAATTAAATAAAAAAAATTTAAAAAGAGGGTATTAATTGCGAGGACCCATGTGGATGCGACGTGGCACGCAAGGCCACGTGGCTCTGCCACGTGACGCGCGCGATGGCCTGCGTGGCGCACGGATGACACGTGTACACGTGTTATTATTATATTCTATATTTTATAATGGTTATAGTACTTATAAGCATTCCATAGAGGAATTTAAGCTAAACGTATAATACCCTCTACCTTATATACTCGAACATTCCTCTTGATTTCTTCAGTGTGGGACTATTTCCCTTGTTTTCGTTGATTGCAGGACGTGTGGCACATCGTGGAGCGTCGGATGGAGAGCGCGATGAATCGCGCGCGTCGATGCGGTGGACGCGAGATCCACCTGATCTCAATTGGAGCACGTGCTTCAAATCCGATTTAAGTGAAATCATATCAGCCGTCGATCTCACCAGTTATAACGGCTGAGATCGCGCGTGATCAGTGGACCTATCAAAACATCACGATCGTTGGATTAAAATCCAACGGAGGATTAATGATGTGTCGTTTCAAATTAAAACCAAAGGGATCATCTCCGCCCTTCATCAGTGATCAGACGCTCATGACACGATCGCGACGATTCTTTCGATGGACTCGTGATCGCGATTGTCGATCGCGATGCATCTTCTCATCCAACGGCTGCGCCCAATATTTCGTTATTTAAATTCAGTTCTTCGCGGCGAAAGAACGTGCCTGTGGATTTTCGCCAAATTCTCCTTTTGTAGACCACCGATTCGCATGCCGTTTGTTTCCCTGTACTCTTGATGCATTTCCGCAGCCACTGAACCCTTCAATTCAAAGTTTAATCGAAAGAGAAAGGAGAATTCACATCTTGAACTTCAAATTTTTCATCTTCGGAAACTCGGAATGAAAAACCATGCATCCGGCGATTAATTGGATCATTTTGAAGGCTAATTTGGGTTAGATTGCGTGTTTTCATCTTAATCTTTCATCATTTAGTGTTAATTTTACATTTTGAATCGTAGATAAAGTTTAATTTCGTTTTAATTTCTATTTTTAATCATTTCGCAATACGAATTTTTCTCCTAACTTCAAACTTCGATTACTCAGCGAATTCTTATCCAAATCACCTGATTTTTTATTCCGTGGATTCGCAATTGAGTTATCTTTCTTAATATACTAAAACGCCCAATTTCTAATCTCAATTCGTCGTCCGATTTGACCAAATTTCAAAGATATATCTCAAATTTCCTTAATTCTCCGTGGATTTGACCCTTAATTACCATTATACTAATTAATTAAAGTAATTAATCATAAATTGGTAAGTTTAGGACTTTGTTTTGACACTGAATTGTATGTAATCAACGACCATATGATTTAGTCTCATCAATCATTTGGTATTATATTTATCATGGGTGGTACCTATCTTCTGTTTCTTCAGCCCTATGGTGCCATCTCATTAAATCACGAACATGTTTACCAATTTAGTCTTTCTTGTTGTCCACATTTACCATTTGAGCCATCCCATTACAAAGTAGGAGAAATTTCTATAATGCTCTCTTTCAAGGAGAGAGATGAGTTGAGGGGAGTTGTAATGCACCAAGTAGCCACCAAATAAAGAAATGAGTGATGCTTGTATTTAGGGGGAAAAGAATTACATCTGCTCATGAGAGCATGAGAATCATTTTTCCAATAGCATCAGACCCCAAGCATATGGTCAACCTATCAGCACTTCCTATACATTCCCAAAGGGGTCAACCTAGACCATCATGGGTCAATAATATAGGTGGAAGTGTAATTGATCCTTTGACCACTTCCCTCTTTTTTATCATGATCAAAAGGTGAAAATTCTACCTAAGAAGAAAGTCAGTAAAGTGGGCTAGGGGAGGGGGGGCTTAATAAGAATGAATAGAAGTTGCATTAGTGCATCTAAACATCATACTAGGTGTTAATTACAATCTAAATTGTATAAAAATCCTTATCTTAATGAATGTGGTTGAAACATGATTTTGGCACTTAAGCCTTAACTTACGTCATTTTTTAAAATTTTTTATATTTGGAGACTAACTGATAACATGCTAATTAGACATGATAATACATGATTAATGATGCATATTAAGGCATAAATGATTCTATTCCTATGCATGTTATCATATTTATGAGTATTTATCTATCATTCTATGAAAAAGTCATTATAATCTCAAAATACTTTAAATTAGGGTTAATTATGATGAATTAAAGATGAATAATTTTATAACCTATCTTTACTTGAGATTATAAATAGTTTTTAAAGATAAATAATAAGAGTAATCATTTTTATAAACATTTACTTAATTTTCTCAAAAAAAAGGTAAATGTATTTTTGAAAAACAAATTAAAATTCTTGTTATTTACTAATTTTGACTTTTTATAATGATAGATAATTAAATTTCGGATCAAATGAAAGAAATTTGGATTAATTTGGAGTTATATTTTGAAAGTTATGAATTTTCTAATTTTTAGGGATTTTTTTGGATTTTTCTAAATTTATTTTCGATTTTACAACTATTAAAACAATTAAATAAGCAAAAAAAGGGTTTATTTATCGCGCGGGACCCACGTGGATGCAACGTGGCACGCAAGGCCACGCGAACCCACGCGAGCGCCTGCGTGGCGCAGAGGTGACACGTGTGCATATTTTTATTTACTCGTAATATAGGGTTATAGTACATATAAGCATCCCGATTATCGGAACTCGCTAACCCTTTATTTCATTGCACCTTTTAAACCTGACATCTCTCTTTTATTTTTACCGTGTGGGACTATGTTCCAGTCTTCTTTTTAATTTCAGGCGACGTGGATTAATGCAATGCGTTGGATCGAAAGCGCGTGGATTATGGCGCGTTGATGCGATGGATTCGAAGTCCACCAGATCACAAATCAACCACGTGCCTTAATTGGGACTTAAGTGAAATGATCGTGACCGTCCATCAAGGAGTTATAACGGTCCAGATTAAAACGCACGGAAACGCATCAGGAGCGTCGGATCGCGATCCAGCGGCGACGGTTTCGATGCATTTTATAACGCATATCGACGTGACATCATCTCACACGTCTGATCGTGATCGAACGGCTGCGACTTAATAGTAACGGTTCACGATGAACCGTTTCATCAGAACCGTCGATTAATCTGATCGGACGGTTACGCCCAAATACACTATAAATAGAGATGTTCCTCTGATTTGTAAACCATTCGGGAGAAAATCAGTACAATTGATCTGTTTAGACACCAACCCTCTTGAATCTCTTGATCATAACCTCTTCAAGACTCAGCTCCGCATCCTCGGAGTGCTTAAGATCAAGATTTGGGTGAAAGACGAATGAGAAATCGACGCTTGAACTCCACGATCACGATTTTTCAGATTTTTTTATGAAAAGCCTTGATCCGGCGATTAATTGGGTTAATCTGATCATAATCTTGGGTTAGTGGAAGTGGTTTTTACTAATCTTTTGTCTATTCATGTTTGATTTTCGTTTAGATTAGGAATTTCATCTTAATTTTGTTTTATTTCTGTTATTTTCCCGATTTTAAGATTTTGAAAAATCACCTCACTTCGATCTTCAATTTCTCCACGAAATCAAAGTCAAATTCGATGATTTTTGATTCCGTGGAATCGTCTTAAGTTCTCTTTCATAATCTACCATTTTCCCCAATTTCTACCATCAATTCATCATCCGATTTGATCAAATTCGAAGAGATCATCATAAATTTCCTAATTCCCTGTGGATTCGACCCTTATTTACTATTATACCCCTCAATTCGAGATATTTTCATCAAATTGGTAAGTTTGGAATTATTTTTGACATGAGACCGCGTGCAATTGACGACCTCGCAGTCTTGTCTCGTCACTAATCCCATTTGGCTCATTTGAATTCTCATAGCTTATAGAGTTTATGTGGATGCAAAGACTTAGGTGAAATATAATAAGAGAGTGGATACAAATTATCAAGAAGGAGAGGAAGAAAGTGGGTCATCTACCTTTTTAAGATGTTGGTCAACTACCAACTACCTCTTTTAAAGGGTTCAACCATTCTACCATTGCATGATGCTAGTCATCTATTTTTTTGGAAGTAAAAGGTGATTGAAATTATGTGGCCTGCAAACCAATCACACTTTCATATTTCATTTATATTTATTGAAATGAACTTTTATTCATTCTCATTCTTGTGTGATATTTGTAATGATGTCCATGAGCATATGCAATGCCAAGTGAATTATCATGATATCATAGTACAGTGGTCAATGTTCTTTAAAAATAGGTTTCAAATATTCTTATTCATGGGAAATTCAAGAAGGACATCGAATTATCTGAAAATAATAGCATTGTCTTATCCAACTCATATGATGAGTATGGCTGATCATATGGCCATCTGTGTAGAGACACCAGAGATAACTATTGGGTACTCTTTGGAGAAAGAGTTCACTGAATTATATTATGAATCCCTAAATAGTATTGTGTCAAACTGTCAATCATATTGATTCTTAGCACGGTTGTATACATGGTCCTTTGACTTGAGACACCAAAGTGATAACATGCTAATTATACATGATAATACATGATTATTAATGCATATTTAAACATAAAAGCTTTCTATCCTATGCATGTTATCATATTTTTTAGTATTTATCAATCATTCTATGAAAAAGTCATTATAATCTCAAAATACTTTAAATTAGGGTTAATTTGGATGAATTAAAGATAAATAATTTTATAACCTATCTTTACTTGAGATTATAAATGGTTTTTAAAGTTAAATAATGAGAGTAATCATTTTTATAAACATTTACTTAATTTTCTAAAGTTAAAATCTTAAAGAAGTAAATGTATTTCTGAAAAATAAATTAAAACTCTTTTTATTTATTAATTTTGACTTTTTAAAATGATAGATAATTAAATTTCGGATCAAATGAAAGAAATTTTGATTAATTTGGAGTTATATTTTGAAAGTTATGAATTTTCTAATTTTTAGGGATTTTTCTAGAATTTTTCTGAATTTTTAATGAATTTCAAAGGATTTTCCAGAATTAAAAATCGATTTTTCAGAATATTTAAAGCACGCAAGTGACTCGCGTAATCAGAGCCGTTCGATCGATCGCGATCAACGATCACGATGAGGAGGCGACGTGCGACGTGTGGGACATCCGATCGCGCTTGCGATATCAGCCATCGATCTTCACTTAAAATCGATGGACACGTGGCTTCATCGGGGTTCACCGGATCGTGTCTAATCCACACAATTGATCTCAGGAGTTATAACAGTCGAGATTAAAACGCACAAAAATGCATCAGGAGCGTCGGATCGCAATCCAACGGCAACGGTTTCGATGTGTTTTATAACGCGCGTCGGTGTGGCTTCATCTCGAGCGTCCATCGGCGATCCAACGGACGCGACTTAATTGTAACGATTCGCGATGGACCGTTTCATCAGAGCCATTAATAAATTTGATCGGATGGTTACGCTCAAAATCCCTATAAATTGAGATGTTCTTCCGATTTATAAAGTATTCGAGAGCAAATCAATCAAATTGATCTATTTAGACACCAAATCTCTTGAATCTCTTGATCATAATCTCTTCTAGACTCAATTCCGAGTTCACGGAGTGCTTAAGATCAAGATTTGGGCAAAAGACAAGGAAGAAATCAACGCTTGAACTCCACGATCACGATTTTTGGATTTTTAGTGAAAAGTCTTGATTCCGGCGATTAATTGGGTTAATCTAATTGTAATCTTGGGTTAGTGGAAACAGTTTTTACTAATCTTTCATCTACTATCGTTTAATTTTTGTTTAGATTAGGAATTTAGATTAATTTCAAGCGATTTAACAGTTCAAAAATTTCATCCCACTTCGACCTTCAATTTCTCCGCGAAATCAAAGTCAAATTCGATGATTTTTGATTCTGTGGAATCGTCTTGAAGTTCTCTTTCATAATATACCATTTTCCCTAATTTCTATCATCAATTCATCTTTCGATTTGATCAAATTTGAAGAGATCATTCTAAATTTCCCTAATTCCTTGTGCATTCGACCCATATTTGACCATTATACCCCTCAATTCAAGATATTTTCACGAAATTGGTAAGTTTGGACTTTGTTTTGACACGAGACCGTGTGCAATTGATGACCTCGCAGTCTCGTTCCGTCACAAAGGCATCTTGTGGATGGATAATTATGTTTTGACTATGACTCACAAATCCCTAGCCACAAGATCTCCAAAAGGTCATAAATTGGATACGACATGAAGTCCTCGAATGTGATTGAGTGGTCAAGATAGATTTTTCACCCTCAATATAAGAGGAGATTGACTCAAGTAATGAGATGGGTTTAAAATCTTGGGCAAGGTAGTGAAAATATTAGAGAAGGTTTTCTCAATGATTTCCTACTCGCATTGGTACTAAATTGAGTGACCGACTAGGATCTGAAAATTAATCCTACCCTAAGTCATTCATGATTCTCTAAAAAATAAAGTATTATATGTACATGGTGAGCGATGATGGCAGGGTTTTATGTAGGAGTTCTTATATACTCCATATCTCCCATATTAGATGGTGTAGCGTCGCGCCCACCGGACTGGCGACTTAACTTGTCGATTGGGTTAAATTGGTCCTTAGTCAATTAATTTATATGTTGATATAGTTAATTGATAATAAAAACCAATACGTATTATTGGGTCTATATAATCATTAACTTGTGAGATTTATAGACCTAAAGGTCAATGGGAGTTGGTGAATATAGACATAAATACAAGGGTTTTTGTGAAAAGTTTATATTCTGAAAGTCCATAAATAAGGGGAGAACAGCCATAATAGGGGTGTTCATGCAAGCCTAGTAGAAATTTTCCTCGCTCTTCTCTTCCTCTCGTGGTTATGAGTGTTCCACAGGAGATATGATCATTTGGAGACCGTGTGGATACCGCTAGAGATCGGATGCTTGAACGAGTTGAAGAACTCCCTTTAGATGATCCATGTAAGTATGAATTTTATTCTACAAGATCTTCTATTCTTGGTGCTTCAACTTTGTTAAATGTTTTATTCAACGTCTTTTATTGCAATTGATATTTGAATTCAAAATTTGGAGAGCTTGTCAAGCCTCATATCACAATAAAAGGTAGTCAAAAACATTATTGACATAGGTCAACTTCCATTTCTATGATTCATTATATGGATAATCCTAATTTTTTAAAGATTATCTCAACTTTTTTTTAAAAATCCTCTTCCCTTGGGAGTGGAAATGACGCCACCTACTTAAAGGAGCCCTTCCATTTCTATAGGAGGTGATCATGGATGCCACCTCATTAGGTGGTTGCCCTCTACTTGCCTTGGGCTGGATATGGAGATTTAATCTCCACCGCACATTTGGTGGCACCAAAAGAATTAAATCTCTAGCCTTTCTAAGGGGGTGCCTCTAACTCTAGATGTAAGAGGTTTTTCTTCTTCCTTTTCTAGAAAAAAGAGATAATCAAGGCCCAATCTTGTGAATTTCTTGGTGTTCAAGGTTGTCATGGAGAGGAGAACAAGTAGTGGTCCAAGATCGTGGTGAATCAAGCATCACTTAGCCTAGGACTTGCATTGCAAATGAGGCTTGTGTGAGATTCAAATAAAGAATCACCCCATAATCCCATCCATTGTTAGGATAAACTCATATTTCCTCATATCTTCAGTTTATCTCATTATTATCTCTCTAATCTTCTCCATTTTCTCCATTCTCATCTCTAATCTCTACTCTTTCCTTTATAAACCTTGAGTAAAATATATCTATCCATTTTCTCATACGCACACATATATTAATCAAAAAAATTTCATATTTTTGTTCTTCATAATGATCATCGTACATTCATAAACTGAAATTCATTTTTTCCATAACTAGTAGTATATTTTTCTCTCTACTCTAGTCCATGGTCTCATTACCTAGGCTCCTTGAGGATCAAAACATATTTTGCCACCATAATAAGTGAGGAAATATAAACATGTTGCAGGCATTCAATTCACAACAATGACGAATTGTAACCCTAAAATTGAGTTCATCAGTAGCCACGGTTGATGGTTATGCTCATCATGGGATTTGGTTTTTGAGCTCTTTAACATTGTTGGCATCTTATAAAACATTCTACATGCCATGAAAATTGGCCAAAAAGGACCTAGAAAAGGCATTATTACATAATGTCCAAGAGAATGTTCACCAAGGTCAATTGATTATATGTTTTTAGTATCTTCCAAATTGGTCTAGAATCTTTTAGACTCGACTAGAATCTTTTCTATGCTTCTAGACTCTAGTTTCGTAAAGTCATTGATAATCATATGGACTGTTCTATAAACTTGTGGATTGATCTGGTATTGGTAATAATTAGCCTACAAGACCATCATACTTTACACATCTCCTCCATTTTGTTATAAACATTATATTTCTTATTATATTTATGATGGTACAATGAAGTCCATGGATATGTGTCAGGATAAGTGAATCATGATGAGATCATTCTATGACTATTAATTATTTACACATATTTTAAATGTTCTCATTAACTATATATTTGATAAGGACATTGAAAATCTAGGTAGAAAAGAAATTCTTGCTTCATTTTTTATCACGAGGACAATTGATCTTATGACCATTCATGGGAGACACTTAGCCAAAGCATTGGTTGCTCTTCAGATAAATATTTTAAGGAACTGGATTTTATGAATCCTTGGAGAGGATTATACCTTTTCCCTCAGTTTGGATTATTCATGACATAGTTTTCTAGGTAGTTTTTAGAATTGAGATAACAAAAACATCTTTTAGATGGGTTGTTGTGTTGTGACCTTTAGCAACGAGTTTCTTGACTACATGGTTCCTGAGCTTTGATACAACGAGATATTCACAAAGGTGATTGTGTGTTCAATATGGGATCATCTACTTTTGGTACTAATAGGAGATAGAATCTAGGAAACATAATGTTGAAGTCCTCAGCCAACACAGGAAGTGGAATATTAGAAAATGAGTTTTTATTATTATTTATAGTTGCACTAGTTTGAACTATAATAAGGGATTAGATTTTGAAATTTGACCATGAGTGTCGTGTACGGATGTGCAAACATGTTGTCAACACAAGTGAACCATTGAAAAAGCCACTTGTCCTTGTGTTTGCCCCTTCATGTGCTTGTTTATGTTGGAAATACTCAAATTTAAGACATATTAATAAAAACATAACCAATGATAAAGATATAAATTAAGATATATGATAAGAACATAAAAAGTAGTTATAACCACCCATGGACTGCTCTTATTTAACTCTATTAAACTCTTGAACACACCATCACATCTACTGATAACATGCTATATTGACATAATAAAACATGATTTTTATTGCATATTAATCCATAAATGATTTCATTTCCTTGCATGTTATCATATTTATATGTATTTTTCTATTATACTATTAAAAAGTCATTATAATCTCAAAATACTCTAATTTAGGGTTAATTTGGATAAATTAGAGTTTAAATAAATTGATAACCATATTTTTCTTGAGATTATAACTGTTTTTAAAGTTAAAATAATAAGAGAAACAATTTTTATAAACATTCATTTCATTTTCTAAAGTTTAAAATCTTAATAAATGAATGTATTTTTGAAATAATAATTTTAAATTTTATTATTTATTAAATTTGACTTTTTAGAATAATAGATAATTAAATTTCAGATCAAATAAAAGAAATTTAGATTAATTTGGAGTTATATATAAAAAGTTATGAATTTTCTATTTTTAGGGATTTTTCCGAATTTTTTTATGAATTTATTTTCGATTTTTATTGATTAAAATAATTAAAATAAGGCAAAAAAAAGCCTTTTATTTCGACGCGGGGCCACCTGGATGCGACGTGGCACTCTGGGCCACGTGGCAGCACCACGCGAACCCGCGCAGCGCCTACATGACGCATAATATGTATATATATTTATTTACTATAGTTATAAAATGGGTCTTTAGCCTGCCCTATATGGGGAGGGTTATTAACCTTATAAACCATCGGGCCTTATAAACCTGACGGTTTCCGAAATTATTTCCCGTGTGGGACTAACCCACACTCTACTTACCATGCAGGTGACGTGGACGCGTGCTGAACGTTGGATCGGGCGGAGCGCAGGATCTCGCGCGTCGATCGCGTGATCGCGGACCACCGGTTCAATCAAAACGCACGTGGCGTTTTGATGGCGTTATAACGGCTGAGATGTTTCGACGTGGATCGCATCTCAGCCGTCCGATCGTGATCCAACGAGCATGATTGAAGCATTTTTATAACGTTTATCAAACGGAGCATCTGGGCCCTTCATCGAAGATCCGACGATCAGGACTTAACGATAACGGTTCGTGATGAACCGTTTCATCACAGCCGTTCATCAAAGCTATCGGACGGTTACGAAATAATGCCCTATAAAAAGACATGTTCTTCACGATTCTAAACCATCCGAGTGAGATTTCAACAAAATTGACTGTCTAGACACCTCTCTCTCTCGTTTCTCTCGAGTTCTTCCTCTTCCTCTCTCAATTCTGCATCCACGGAGGGGTAGAAGTCGAGATTTGGTGAAGTATCGAGTGAAAAATCGGCGCTTGAAGCTCGTCATTGCGTTCTTGGTTTTTTAGGCGATTAATTGGATTAATCACGACGAATCGATCGCTATTCGGGTTTAATGGAAGCGGTTTTTTATCATCTACCTCCCAATCACGTTTAATTTCAGTTTAGATTAGGATTTAGAAGTTAATTTTATCAAATTTTACCTAAAATCGCTCATTTTCACGCTCGAAATTTTATCTCCACTTCGAATCTTGATTTCTCCGCGAAATCAAGTCCAAATTCGACAATTTTTGATTCCGTGGAATCGATTTGAAGTCTACTATCTTAATCCATTTTTCCCAATTTCTTCCATCGATTTCTCATCCGATTTGATCAAATTTGAAGATTACGTCAAGAAATTCCTTAATTCCCTGTGGATTCGACCCATATTTACCATTATACCCCTCAATTCGAGTGAATTTCTTAAAATTAGTAAGTTTGGAATAATTTTTGACGCGATACCGCGTGAAATCGACGACCTCGCGGTCTCATCTCATAACTTGATATTTTGTAGAATATTAGTGGATCTAAAAGAACTTTTTTACATGACTTATGCCTTTTTATTTTCAGGAACTATAAAAGAGGAAGGTTAGAAAGATCATCTAAAATGGAAGTTTTTAAAGAGATTTCCAAGGCAAGCAGTTGTGAGCCCAGTCAAAGAAGCCATCGAGGGGGAGACTCTCTCAACTGGAAATTTCTCTCAGCTCTCTCCTTGGAGGATTCAAAAAGGAGAAAAGCTCTCTTTTGGGGGTTTCTTCGTCTTCTCCCTCTTCTAGAGATTCTCTTTCAAATTCTTCATACATGCTTTTGTCGGTACATCCCATCCCACTCTCTCTTTTCCTCCCCCTCTTGATGTGCCTCTCTCTCTCTCTTTCTTTCTATTCCAAAGTCCTCTTGAGATCCTTCATTTCTTTCTTCCTATCTGGACTCCTCTCTAGCTCTTTGTTCCCTCCATTTCTCTCTCTTTCACACTTTCACCACCTTTCTCCCCCAATTTCCCAACCTCTCAACGTATTCTCTCTTTATTCTTCTCTTGCAACATATATATAAACATATATATCTACGTATTTTCACTTCCTACCTTCTTCCGTATCGCTCTTGCTTCCTTCATTTCTTTCCGGTTTAGATTTCCTTTTTCTTCCTTCCATTACTTTTTATAGTCTGAGTTTAGGGTTCTTGAATCTATAGGTTTACTTAACCATCTTTCAATCCATTAAAATCCCTCCCTCTCATGGTCAACTCAAAGAGTTGACCATCAAACCTACATCATTACTCTCATCTCAACTCCTATCATTGATATTGTCGTGCCCTAGGATCCCTGTGGATCAACCTAGAAAGCTATACATCCTACATAACTCCATCATTTTATAGCTTCCTAGCTTATAAATGATAAATTTTTCGGGCTTGAACACACGACGACTTTGAGCTCAACAATATATATTTATATATGTTATATCTATAAATCAAATATTGAAGATAAGTATCATGCATATTATCAATTATGTCAAATCTTTAATTTATATATAGGTTAGTTCCTAGGTGTGACCTTGTTCTCTTTTCTCCTTTGTTATTTTTATTTTGGCATTTCTAGTGAATATTTTTATACCATTTAGGAAGGTTAGTTTTCTACATTCCATTTTATGGGCTTTGATTACTCTCATCCCTATATTCTTGGTGGATATTTGAGATTAGTTGGATACATATTAATTTTGAGATCCTCAACATAGATAATCATCTAAGATGCAAAGTGTTGCACCATCGAAGTTGTTTTCCAGGCCATGACAAAAAAAAACTAGGAGAAATGTAATGAGAGGTTTCAATACAACCATGCCTTTTCCATTGAAACAATGTGCTTGACCCCAAGGATAATTTAGCTTAAGCTGAATGGAGCATCATACAAGTCAAGTTAAATATACTTTCTTCAAATTTCAAGAAGGTAAAAGCAATCAAGGTTCTCCATTAGGGTTTAGTACATTTCTAAACCCAACTCTACATCAAGGATGTCTTGCAATAAAGAACTTCAAACATAGTTGCATCACCAAGTTCAAGGGAATATAAATTGTCCTTTTGATCATAAGAGAGATGCCTCAGATGAACACCATCTAAATGTATGCATAATAATATCACTCATGGGTAGATTCTTCTCCTGGCATAAAGGTGTTGTGAATTAATTCAAGAACAAATTGATTGCACAAATCATATCCATAGTAGTGACTCTGTAGTGTTTGTGTGGTTGGCAAAAGTAGATAACAAGGAGCCTAACAAAGTCAGGCGTAATATCTTTATCATGGAGGATGATGAATCATTGGAGAATGATGCAGATGCAAGGGAACACTGACCGACATAGTTTTTATGATTCTAAAAAGCTCCTCCGAATTTCCATTGTTGAACATGGTTTTTAAGTTTCTTAATTTAATGTAATGTTAATATTAAAGTTTTTATCCATGTTCATCATTGTATTGTGTTCTACCTTGTTATCATCATTGATTGTCACCAAATTCATCATCTTATGATCATCTTCCTTCATATGTATTTTACTGTTCAATTTAATGCTAATATTAAACTATATCATCATTGACTCAAGCAGTTCAATGCCCTCATTGAAGCATTTCATGCATTTAGGGGTTCTAGAGGAGTTATCCTTGCAATTACAGATATTATATATCACCCAATAAATAATCCACTAAATCCAACATCTCTATCTCTTCCTAGATGCAACAGTGAATCACGGAAGAGTGAATCAAACCATCATGACGGTTTCTTCACGAATTTCCACCCTTGATTTCTTTGATCGAGCCCTAATTTCTCCTCCTAAGTGTAAATCTATGAAGAAATGATTATATGATAATTTGTCACGTGTCACTGGCAACAACTCCCGAGTAGCTTGCTTCCTCGCAGTAATCCATGATAAACCGCCTGGCCAGGGTGATGATCCAGAAATACCCCTTCTACCGCCGAAATTCCAGTAGTCAACGACCTTCGTTGCCATTTATAATCTTATCTCTCGAGAAAGGGGTAATTAAGTAACTATGCGTCTTCGAAACAGAGTAGTATAAAAATAATATCGGAGATCGCGGTCTTTACTTCGACTTCCAACGGGAAGGAAGACTATCAGACGCAAATCTTCCGAGGACGCGATCGGCGCAAATGTTCTATTCGCAGTCTCTGCTGTCAAGGAGAGGACCGTTGGGGAACATCTGGGTGGCGGCTCACTGCTACAAGAGGCTCAAGAAGGAGCAAGTCACAGGAACCAATATCTCCTCCACTGTTGGTAAAATCCACGCCTTTTCGCTTTTCATTTTCTCTCGTCATTATTTGTCTTGTCCCTCGTCAGGGGTTTTGTTTTTATCCGCCGTATTCGGTTTTTTAGTGGCTTTTTAGAACGTAAACGGTTTTTTTTTCCAAAATATCGCTATGTTTTTTTTGTTTTTGGGGACCCAGGTTGCAAATTCATTTGATTCTTTCACATTTGGGTTTTTATTTATTTTTGAATGATTTTAATCGTATCCTGTTCCTCGTCGTTCGCTTTGATTTATCCGCCGTATTTCGGTTGTTTAGTGGCATTTAGAACTTTAACGGTTATTTATTTTATTTTCGAAACGTCGCTGTGGTTTTGTTTCTTGGAAGCTCGGGTGGGAAATCTTTTGAATTTTTAATTTTGAGTGTCAGATTTTATTTTTAAATGATTATAATCGGGTTTCTCCCGAAGGCGCTCCAGCTTATGTTTTTCGTGACCCGGGCAGGAAAATCGTTCAGTATTTTTCATCTTGGGTTTTTTATTTGTTTTTGGATAATTACAATTGGGTTTCTCAAAACGGTGTTCTGGGTTATGATTCTTGTGGCCCTCGCAGGAAAATCATTTGATTTTCTATTTTTGGGTATCTGGTTTTATTTTTAGATGATTGTAATTGGTTTTATTTTTTGATCATTTCATGTTTTTTCATGGTCTGGTTTCATTTTTGGATGATTTTAATCGTGCAACGAGGAATATCTTCTTTTTCTGCGTTGCTCTGGTTTACATTTGTATCGAGTCATCTGGTCTCGAGTTTGCAAAAACTGTGTTCTAAAATCATTTATGACGTCATTTCTTCAACTTGACTGCTGATCGGGTAAAGCACGAGTGACGCCATTTTATTCACTGCAATGTTTTTTTGGTTTAAAATCATTTTAATTCTTGGATGGAAATGGGAATTCAGTTCTTTTTTATAAAAAAATTTGACGGCTGATTTAATTCTTGGATGATTTTAATTCCAAAGTTTAAAAAACCTTCTTTGTCAGCGGTGCTTTGTGTCGTTGGCGCAGCTTTTCTATATTTCTCTCATCAACTTTAATAATTTTTCTCCATTTTGCATCAAGGTTGCAAAAGTTTTTGGATTCTATGTCATTTATGACGTCATTTTCACATCATCTAATCGGAAATAGCATTTACAATGGTTTCTATTTTTCAGATAAAATCATCCCAGATGCTCAACTTTCTTATCGAGTGCTGGCCCATCTCCTCATCGGCGTGGTCAGAATTTTCTCCAAAAAAAGTTGACTATCTCGTCCATGACTGTAATGAGGTTCTAGTCTGCCTGGGCAGAATAGTTCTCATTGTTCATAAGAGTACACCCAAGAAAGAAGCTGGATCACAACGCCAGAAGCCCTCATCTGTAAAAGGAACACAAGAAATAGCGCTAATTTCAGACCTAGGCGGAGACGATGTCACTGATTCCTCCGAAGTGATACGGAAATCTCGCCGTGAGCCGGCTTTCACTATTCCCAGAACGTTTAATCTGGATTCTTTTGACCTAGAAGTCCCGGACGAAGAGTGAGTAACCCAGATAGTTGGACTATAATTCCTCCAAGTTTACTTATTTGGGTGCTCGATCATTGCAGGAACCAAGATCTTTTCAGGCTAGAAGGTATGATCTTTTTCTTTATTGAAACATTTCGGCGCGAAGACCAAATACTTCATATTTAAAAAATATTCCCGGCATCATTTCAGTGGAAGATGAGCCTGAGAAGCTGGAATTTCCTAACAAGGTAACATCATTACTGTTAGGTTTAAATATTTAAACTGCGTCTGGTCAAATTTAAGTTCGGGGAACTCTGCTTTTTCATTTCAGCGGCACGATGATGACATGTTCGCTCGCTCTGACTTCTATGCTGGATGTTTCACGCCTGGGGAGACCTGCTCAGATTTTTATTTAAGTTGCTTCACCCCCGTGCAAGAGTAAGTCTAAGAGACTCATGAAGACTCCTTGTCGTGAAAAGTCGTAGAAACTCAAGTCATTTCTTCTTCTGTTCATTTAGAACGATGGATTTCGATCTCGAAAGTGGAGAACGGCAACAGGCTGACAAGTCAAATGAAATTCAGAGTCTCGATCAAGTTGGGAAGCATTCCGGTGCCAGAAGAGCTCTCTTCATAAGTGTAGGAGATCGAGCAGAGCCGCATTTTCCATCGACTGACATGTCCCAGATGCCTCCTACTACTGAAGGAAATGTAGAATTTCAGACGCCAGTGAAAACATCTACCAGTATGTAGCTTTCTTAGCATTTAATAAGTAATATACTATACAGATATTCTTTTTCTATTCTATGTAAGACAGAATGTTTGAATATTGTATCAACTTGTCAGGAACCTCTTCTCCGGAAATCACAGTCACCACTCCTGCTATACGGGAACGTCAACGGATGTCGAGCAAAAGAAAATGCCTATTTGACGACATCATCGTGTTGCCCAACCAGTAAGTCAACTAGATGATATTTATCATCCCTTGCAAAAACTTTTTTGTTAACTTTTGGTGTGTACATCTACATATCATCTCATATTCTATGCATTGTAATCTTACATATAGCTGAAAGGGGTACGATTAACTCTCAATCAACTTCTATTCATAAAGAGTATAGCTTCGACATCCAAATAGTCCCTTCTTCTGGAGATCTTTCTCTATCTCTCCAACATTGCCTGTTCTGGATCTGTTGAATTCCTCAAAGTTCTCAGAAGAGCTTCACATTTCTTCAAGATCCATCAAGATATGATTGTAGGATTGTATGACAAGCCTTTGGCCTGCATATGAGACTATAAGTAGGGGCGTGAATGTGATCTCAGTTTTGATAAGCATTACGGAGGAATGTGTTTTTTCTCCCTCTCAATTCTAGGTTTCAACCTTCTCAGTTTACATCTCGTTTTGCTCCTATTGGGATTCTTCCATTGTTGGGCTTCTCTCCATCTCCAAACCTCACCTTCACTTCTTCCCATGATTCCTCTCCTTGTAGCCCAGCTTCCCCTTTTGACAGTCTAAATTCTCTAACTCCATCTATTTCCCATCCACAAGGTTACATCCGTATAATATATCATCTCAATCTGGGTTGCATAAGTATATCAGCTTGAATCTATTCCCGTACAATTATGCTGTTGTCCACTTGAGAGATGAAATAATTACACCATGGCTCCAAGTTATAGTGGCTGTCATGACTTAATTTACTTGGAATCCAGCTATGGTGTTGTAAGGGTATTCTAGATGACACCATTGTTCATTCTAGATGATGGAAAAAGACCGGTCAAGTCCATGAAGAGGGCAGTTGTAATGGTATTCTTGTTTTGTGCCCTAGATCTATGTTTGCCCCTTGGGTTTGAAACATACAGAAGCATCCCTCTTATGCTCTAGAGAACTGGAATCCATCTTATCTTCAGTTCATCTATTTAGGAGTTGTGATTATAACAATATCAATTAAAAGAATTTTCATCTACTTGTTCTTGCAGGATCCTCAGGGAGTGGATTCATAGCAGCAGCGGCTTAGTGAGCAAGAGAAGGAAAGCTCCTTTCTCGTCTCTCTCTTCCTGCAGACCACCGAAAACACTCAGCATCAAATCTAGACTAGAGGAACCTTTGATCCAATGTAAGCAATTCATGACTTCGTGATATCCATGATCATATAGTTCCATCCTTTTTTGTCATTGTTGACCGGCTGTCCTCTTTTTCCCTTTAAAAAGCTGCAATCTTGGACAAGAATGCTGTTCGTTCAGCTCACAGGCAACCTGCAACTGCTGTGCGTAAACTAGACTTCGGAGAAGATATTTCTGTCGAGACTCCTCCAATAGAATCTAATTCTCTGGATGTTCCACTAACTAGAAGGGCACAAGAAGAGATACTTGAAAATTTTGAGAATGAAATTACTATTCCAGACATAGTAAGTACGGATCTCTTCCACGTTTAAAATGAAGCTATGTAGACTGATACCGGTCCTGTTGTAAACAGGAATCTAACTCCAGAGAGGAAGAAGTAAACAACCAAGGTACTTCGACTCTTTTTGTTGATTCTTTCAGTTTGAAGATCTTTCTTCTGAATTATTTCAGATCTTTCTTCTGAACTGTTTGACCATTCTTCTGCAGATGGGCTGTCGACCAGGACGAGGTATCTCTGAGAAAATAGTCGTTCTATCCCCTATCCTTATTCTTAAGAATTGTTTCTTTCTCTCGAATGCAGGTCAGTTGCCCGATATCTTCAGCAATGCTTTGAGAAAGAGAGGGAAAGAGAGCTCCATACATTGAGAATTCTGGATGGGAAAAATAGAACCAGGTGTGCCCAAGTGTTCTATGACACCCTGGTAAGTATATTTATGATTAACTTCACATATATGGCATGATGGCTCATAAAAAATTTTGAAAAGAAAATGGCTCATAAATTAAACTTCTATTTATATACAAGACAAGAGTAGACTAGGGCTAAACCTTCTTCTCTTCTTCCTTCAACTCATCCTTACCTATCCATTTATACCATGCAACCCCCGGTCTTTTTCTCCATCCCTCTTCCCCCGGGCAGGCAAAATGGCCGCATTCTGCGGGGAAAGACGTACTACATATGTCTAATATATGCTAATGCAGGTTCTCAAGAGCAGAGGATACATAGATTTTAAGCAAGAGACTCCTTATGGTGAAATCATTATCTCAGCAACAACTGCATTGAAAGAAATCTCCATCTCTCGCAGCGGCTGAAACTCACAGAGAAGATGCTTGTAGTCACTAACCCGTTTGGCTTTTTTGGAAGCTCACAGGCTTGTGTAAATAGTCAGTCTAGCAGATTCAGAGTATCTGAAATCCCCGTGCCTCTGTGAAAAGGGCACTGTTAACTTTACCAACTATTTATTGTAGACTATAGTTCCAACATGACTGTAGGCTCACTCTTATGATCCAGTTCTTGCTCCACTGATCAAGGAGCTTTTTGTTATCCAACATGGATGATACATGAAAAAGTTGTCTTCAAGTGTGTTGGTTTCTCGTGCGATTGGAGATCGTGACCATTTCTCGAGTGGATGAACAGAGAGAGGGGGAGAGAGACGGCAAGGGGTGAGGAAAAGAAATGTGGAAATCGAGAGAGAGAGAGAGACGATTTCTGATAATGATGATAGAAATGAAAACGCTAAAACTCATGTTTTTTTTAGGTTCTCTTGATTCATCAATGAAGGATGTTGTGGTCAATGCCGAAGATATTTTTTTATTTTTTAAGTCTCCAGTAAATTTTTGGCTTTCAAAGACGCCAGACACAGAAAACTGATGAGGTTCAAAAAGGGTAAAAAACGGAACATCGTCATCTCGCAAGCCAAAGAAAACTAACGTTCATAGATTATTTCTCGCATTAGAAGATCATACCATGATAAATAGGATTCTGGTCCTGATTGGATGAGTTTGAGATTGGATATCAAAAGTCCACTGCAATTTTCTGATCAAGTTCCGTGAATTCCACGTAGAAAGCCTTAAAATGCTTGTAAGCGTGGAGCACATCATCAACGGCACACATTTCTCTGATGCTATGCATGGATAGTTGAGGAACACCGACATCCACAGTACGGATTCCAATGCCACTTGCAAGTATGGGTCCGATAGTTGATCCGCATGGCATGTCATTGCGGACGACAAAATCCTGCGAGAAACAAATTTTCATTGATTTTCGAATAGAAAACCTGTATACGCTATATAGATGATGCATTAACTGTTGTGATTATATAACTACCTGTGTAGGTAAGTTATGCTTTTCTGCAATCTCTTGGAATATAAAAGAAGTCACGGCATTGGTGGCATAGCGCTGATTTGCATTGTGTTTAATGACAAGGCCTCCGTGCAACTTGGGTTGATGGTTTGCTTCGTGCTTATCCTGAAGTAATAGATATCACCATAACATTTGAGGGTCAGCACTCTGAAGATGAATATGCATTGGTCCATCTGATTCAAAGAGATCAAGTGATAAGGTTTTCGATACCATGTAATTAGGGTGCAAGGCATGGGCCATGTCAGCAGACACGACGAAACTCTTCTGCACAGCCTTTTCAAGACACTGTAATTCGTTTGAGAAATACTTATATCAAAGAGCCTTTTCATGGGCCATGCATTGAATCTTCTCTTACTCCAAAGTATATATCAAAATCTACTCCAAAGTACATGAACAATATATAATATAAAATAAAAAGGATATAATTGTCATGTTATGACAGATTGTATCATGAAAAACTGTGGCACGATTAGAAGCAATTGCATCAGAGATTGATAGAGACTTCTATCTTCAGAAAATCAAGAAAAGCAACAGAAACGTGAGGATTGACTTTGTTAAGAGAAGTTCGTGAGCATGATTTAAAGGAATTCCCTTCCCCTCCACACAACCTGATCTCCTACCTGGGACACGTTTATATAGGGCCAGGCCATAGGGACACTGGCCATCGAATATGCTTTTTTCTTCTTTTTGTCATTTGCTCTAATTCCATTCTAACATTCACTCCTCAGATTTGTGTCCATTGCACTACTGATTAGTTGGGGACGACCCAATTAGCTAATCTCGTGCAACCCTAAGTGATCCCTTATTTTTCATTTCTATTCTATCCTGGCGAGGTTTCTAGGCTAACAGATGGAAGATCAGAAAACCACTAGGGGTAAACACCAAGAAGAAGCATTTACAATTAAGTTCCAGCTACCTTTTGGGCAGAGCCCGTGCACTGGAGGTTCCTCCCTCCTTGCAATTTAAAGAGTGTCATAACATTGACCCAGAGGGATTACGGATTTTCTCCTGCTCAGAGGGCCACCCAATTGATCTATTCTGAATGTGTTTTCTCCGTACAACCCCCAAGCAAATGTATACTTAAAATGTCCGGTAATGGTGGATTTAGTGGTATTTATTTGTCTTCTACAGTTGACTCCAAACAAGGGTCATACCAGCTTCTCCACTATATCGGTAAACTTAGTAATTCAAATTTTAATGATTTGCAAAGAAAAATAAGTGTTCAAAGAAAACAGTAAATCGTACCTTGGATTCAGAAGTCCTGAATGATTCAGTTATTCTCGAGAGAGCATCAAACATGACAGGAGAGCCAGCTCCCTGAGCTGAATTGGATCCAATTTCCTCGTGATCAAATAATGCAACCATCCTCACACCAGATTCAGCATCAAGAGCACTTTCTGTGGTCACCGAATCTATCAATGCCTGAAATTTTGTTTGAAATATAAAGGTCTAGACACAAATTTATTCTTCTAATAAAGATCATTTAGGAAAGATATTTTGTTCAGAATTGACCAGACAAATATAGCTAACATTATTTAACCGAAGAATTAATAAAACATTGTTATAAAGCAAGCATTTTTGAAAGAACCTGCCTTTAGTGAGCAATATGACATGCATAAATTGTCCAGCCTGCCAGAGAAAATAAACTCTTTCCTTGCACCACCGAAGGTGCTCGGTTGAGTGTCACACAGTTGCAGCTCAAAGTCACACACATTATGCACCTCACATCCAGCTTGATTTGCAACTATCTGTCAAACCACAGACATGAAAAGGCAAGAAATAAATGTACCAACAACAAGGACAGTGACCTACCATAAAGGATGATACTTTTCACCAGTTATTTGGAAGAAATGGCGTTGAAGTTAGTACATTTGGCATTTGTCTACATGGGTCTCAAATTGAAGAATGATCCATTACCCACATACCTGAAGTAAAATAGTATGATGCTTTCTGCTATTGCTGCTACTTTTATCATTTGATTCTTTTTCACCAACAGAGGATGCCATTGTTGGAGAGTCACCATCTGTCACTTTCTTCTGAAGCTCAGCCTGAAAATGGCCACAATTAAGATATTAGATAAATCAGCAGAGTGACGATAAAAGGAGAAAAATCCCCCCCACCCCAAAAAAAATCCAATAGATTCTTTCGAAATATAAAAATTCAACGTCATAATAATGAAGAAAAGATAAAGATCTGCTGGTGAGTCTTTCAAGTCCTACAAGAAACAAGATAAAGCCACGGTTGAATAATGCAAAGTGGAGAGTATCTCCATAACCTTTCTTAGTGTTTTGTGTTTCTAGAGGTATGCTATCAACACTTGAGTGTGATAACTACCAGAAAAACTTATAATTTAAGGACAAAGCGTTAAAGACAATGTCAAACTCAAGTCTTTTCTGTGTAATCGTGGCACTTGAAACTCAATAGACGGTGACAACTCCAACCAACAAATGAGGTCTACATCGGAAGCTACAGGCTAAGAAAATTTTTCAGGAATCGTTACCTATAGAACCCTTGTAGTTAGGTCCCAAATAACTGACACTAATCCAGTATTGCTACACCTAAGGGTAGTTTTGTTGTAATATACAGTTGTTTTCCTGAGTAATCAACTATCTTCCTCATTTCCTGTTTTACTCAATTGATCGATTCACCAACTCTCATCCCTACACCATTCTTCAACCACAACTGTAGCAGTTAGGTTTTAGAGTCATCTTGGAGGATGGTACTATAGCAGCAGCAAAGATTTTAGAGCTGGAGCAGGAGGTCACCAAATCACTGGATTGAAGGAAAAACTTGGAATTGCACCTGAACGAAACGATGAAGTCTTTCTTTGACAACATAGAATCAAAGATTCAAGAGAATGGAAAAACTGCAGGTAGTGAGAGGAAAGATTCCGTTAAAGGAAGGAGTGAGATCTGACTGAATCGAGATTTTGTTTTGAGCATTACTGACAGAATCTAGAAAAACTCAACATCATGATGGAGTTAATCCCGTAAAGAGGGATTAAAGAGTGACAATATTAAATGTCAAGCCTCCAGAATCTGATGCATTACAAGGGTTGAAAAATTCAGTGTTTTGTTTTGGATCTAGAATACAGGATTCAAACACAATCTGACGCAGTGTTTGAAGCAATACAGGAACCAACCATCAGAACCAGAACTCACAGCCTTCCCTTCCTCCAATGATATGGCAGTCTAGTATATAATAATTGAAGGTGGCAGGCAATAACTCACTTTTGTTTTTTATTAGTTTTGATGCTCTGAAAACAACCGTTTCTGATGAACATAGACAAAACTGAAGAAGCTGACCAGCTTTACTCCTTTGATGAATCTAGGGCAAACATAGACAATTTGGAGATTCAGCACAAACAGAATTAATCTGACAACAGCCACTAAGACAGGGGGAATCCTAGGTGAACAATCTAGAAAAAAGAAATGGCATCTAATAAAAACGCGGTGAAAAAAAGGACAGACGGTGAAGAGAATCCTAATGTTGTCTCTGCTTCATTGCATTGTCCTTATATGATTCTTCCAAGGAGTCTCACCTTCAGCCATAACCTATTTAGACCAAGGGAAGTTGTTTCATGTGGCAGGTCTCACTAGATGTCTGAATGTCTACTGAAACCAGACATGAATCCTCTCTGGACGTACCAGAATGTTCACTGAGACAGTGATGATCAGTCCTTTTCAATCACATGAGATGTAACCAGGTGTGGAAGACGAGATAGTCAAAATCCATAGCATGAAAAGACTCAGAAGAAGCACCTTTTTCACCTTGATTGTGGAACACCTGGGAAACATCAATAAACTAGGAGCCTCTAAGTCAATCTAAAATTAAAAACATCCACTTTTCGGCTTGAGAGGGAGTGCTGTAAGGTAGTATTCATAATATTTTATTCATTTCTTGGGTTCTAATGTGTACGACCTCACTAAAAGACTAACTTACATTTTGCCTTGTTACCTCTGCAATAACGGTAACCTTACAGCATGTTATCATTGATTTCCTATCTCAGGGATTCATTTAGGATCTAATTCCAAGGTTTTTCAGAAGGTGGCAAGGATCCTCATCATCTCTCTCTCTCTGTCCACTTCTTTGATTTTAAAAAATATTATTCATGCAACACAAAAATGCAAGCACACCTCTTTAATCGCATATTTTCGAGAATTATCACAACTATATTATGTGATAGAAGCAACCAGTGTATAGATCACAACTGAATTGAGAAAACGAGTTTATAAAAATCTTAATTAAATGAAATCACGTATTAAATTTGTAGATTGATAGGTCCTTGACCCGAAGCCCATGGACTGGCCACTTTAATGGGATGGCCCATCAGAGACATGCTTAAGAACCAAGAGGAAGAAAATTTTGACAAAAGAACAAAGAGGCCTGCTGTTGGCATTTATTCAGTTCTCTTGTTCTATTTCTCTTTAAACCCTCTCTTTCTAAATATTGTAGAAATGCCCTTATAATGGGCTTCTTTTCCTTTCTTTTCTACACCCACTTACTGAGGGTATTTGTGGAACTTCTGCTTCTTATAAAATAGGGAAGCCCCGCGATTGTGAGGGCTGCTGAATTCTCTTCTGTTATTCTGCCTCTCTCCAAACTACAGTCCCTGCCTCTGAACTCTTCCAGGTTTGACCTAGAACAGGACTTTTTGGAGAGGTGCTCAGTCTGATGCCTGCCAATGCAGGAGCGAAATAGACCAGGAGTGCTCTCACCTATTTCTCTATCCCTTCTGTGAATTCTATCATTTGGGCTTCCGTAGTACCAATGTTCCATGATAAACCTATAACATCCCATATGCCAATCAACCAAAATAATAGGATAAATAATGTTGAAAATTAGGAAAACAACAAAGAATTCTAGAAAACAGGAAGTAAAGCTCTAGTGTGGCCTAACTTAAACGGCAAACTGGTTAGCGACAGATTCTAGTAGATGAGAAGAAAACATCTAACAGTACAAAAACCCAATCACTCGCGAATGAGATCACCTTAGCCAATGTTGCAAGAACAGGGACAAGATGACTTTGTGTGTTGACTGCGAATCCATCATTAACACCCCTGAGAATAGAGAGGGACAAGGATACAACAAATGCATCAAAAATACAACATAAAAACTCATTACACTATTAAAGCCCCACTTGTCAAGATGAATAGCTAGTGTTGGTATCCGCATTATGGGCTCCTCAACACGAACAAGCTTATGGGAGTAACAGAAAGATCCATCTTGGCCTTCCTTCACAATTACACGTCCCGCAATAGTCAAATCTCGATCAAACCAGGTATGCCACAGTCCGCCTCCATATGTCTGGACTCCCACTTCCAGGAATCCACCTTTAGATACCTAAAAAGAGCTTAAGATTGCATAAGCTCAGCTTTACAACCAAGTTTACAACCTAAATCGCGTCCACTACGATTACCAAAATTAGAAATATTAAACAAGTCGTCCACAACTGAAACACTAACTTCAGGCATTATGGAGCATCAGAAGCATTAGGGAGACTACTTTTACGGAGAGTGTGATACAATCCCTATTCAAAACATAAAAGAGGAGGAGAAGAAGAGGCCGGAAGTTGAGCATTCTGATTGAAGGAATGGCTCAGGAAATGACCTGAGTGGGAAGTCATCAAGGAGTGATTTAGCTCACGTACAAAGAAAAGTGTTCACCTAAGATCTAGCTAACTCAACAAAGCCATTAGATTGGGATCTCCAGTAAGAAAAGCTATAAATAAGACAGTAAAGGGGGAGAGGGCACGGAGAGGGCTATTAAAAAGACGCTATGGTTGCAACAGGCTGGGAGCTCCAAGAAGGAGCATCTCCAATTATAGTCCTATTCTATTCCTCCATGTACTCTCCCTACAGATTAAAATGAGAGTGTATCTGTGAGATTCTACTGATTTGTGACTAGTTCAAACGTTTTTTCAATTGCTTGATCCGAATCGAATCAGAGTGTTATGTCAAAGGAGTGGACTATTTCTAGACCACTGACCAAAAAGAAAATGCGAGCAGCAGCAGCAGAATGGGAAAAGTTATCTTGGTAAAAAAACAAACCAAATTTGAGGTTTCTTTGAGGAATTCTTATGATAAAGACAACAAGAAAGAGAAATTGATTTTATAAAAAAATAAATCAGGAAGAGTTTTCGCGGACCTTAGAAACTGGCTTTACTTTTAGACAAGGACTGTCAGTATGAGCTCCGATGATGTGAAATCCGTTTCCTGAAACGTATCTACGCGAAAGAAAAAATTATCGAGGTTAACTAATCCTAATTTCCGATACATATTTTTTTATAAAAAAGGCGCACCGTTTTCCGATTGCAAACGCTACAATAGTCGAATGATTCCGAGTAAAGAAGTACTTCTTCCCGACCTCGAGCTTCCAATCCTCCTTCTCGGAGAGGTGCACGAATCCTGCCCCTTTCAGACGCTTCTTCGCCTCGTCTACGAAAAGCGATTCAAGAAATCAATAAAAAGGAAAATAGCAACAAACTTTGATCTGCCACCTGAATAAGCGAGAAATCCTACCGACAGCGTGGAAAGCAGTAGGGGAGGCGTTGAGGAAGTCGACGAGCTCGGATGCCACGGAGAAGCTCTCGTTATCCGCCATGAGAACAATGCCGCTGAAGCCTACCAGCCCTAACTAACTAACTGAATAACAGTACCTTTTCCAGTCCCTTTCCCTTTTTTCGAATAACAGGCAGAAACGTCAGTTTTGGGAATGCATTCTATAAACGGACGGGAGGAAAGAGACACTTCTCCATTCCAGAATTATACCCGATATCGTCACTCGCCAAGTTAGCGGTAATCATACCCGGTACTGAGAATCGCTGGAGTCGGATACCGATAAGTTATTCAAGAGGATCCGATACCGGCATCGGTAATGATACCGGTTAGACGATGCTACGAATCAACTGAAAATTGGTTTCTTCCGCCCCTCAACTGACACATTATTCGATAGCTGATCCATAAATACTGTACGTCGCTCTTCATATCTTTTAATTACTTATATTAATCATTTCGTTCATAGATTAAATGCGATGAATTTGAGAGAGAGAGAGAGGACAGTCAATCAGATAAAACTATAACAGGTGCGCAAAACCAATCAACTAAATTTGATCTCCCAGAGAGAACACATCTTCCTCCTTGGTGCTACCTCTTCCCCTTGGGTACACCTGCCTTCAGCGGGCACCGGAGCGCTGCCTTCGCCCGACTAGTGCAGGATGATGCACCCGTCGACCTTTTTGTCCCCTTAGGCAAAGCTGCCTCCAGCTCTACCAGCTCCGGTGGCACCCTGCCGGGCTCCGACCTTGCCGCCAATGGCCTGACCCAACAGAAGAAGAGGAAGAAGAAGAAGAAAGCGACGATAACAAACCGTCTTTTTACATAAGCCATCTCTCCTCCGTATTAAGATGCAAGACACCTCCTGAAGAAGGGGATTTAAGGAAATCCTAGGATTGAGCAGTTGAGCATATTGCGCGTTGGGAATTTTAAATGCCGAGTAATTACGAAATTGCCCCCGCCGACTGGCATCCGTACCGTGGGGTTGACTTCTTGCACGTTAGGTAATCTAAAAGTGGCAGATTACGTTGAAAAGCGGGGAAAAAGCGAACGAGGAAATATGAAACAGCGTTCCCCGGAGTCAAAATAACGCAAAAGCCGAAGGGTGCTTACGTGAAACGTTGACTTTTTAAGAAGAAAGAAGATCGAAAAAGTATAATTGGCCAATCCAGAGACGACCCACCTACCTGTTGACAGAGAGGGCTTGACTTTTGTGATGGTCAAAGCAGAAAGGCCGCGTTTTGAAGACACCGCCCTCTTGCACCAAAATTTTCCATACCCGATAAGTAATGATCACACAGTTAAAATTATCTAAGACTTGGGTCAATCAGTATAAGAAAGACAAAGCACAGCCGCAGACTGATCGAAGACGATTCGTTGACTTTTTCACCAGTGGATCCACATGAGAGGAAAAACCAAAAGCTACTGAAAATGAGAACCTTGATATCGAAGAAAAAATATATACCTCAACCGTATACATCGGTAAACACCAAAAACTAATACGTAAATAAAGGAAGATTGCGGTACGGAAAATTATCCGCGAGAGGAAATCATGGAATATGACCCCAGAAAGGCATGTTTTTCCTAATTTTGGGTCTAAAGGCTAAATCCATGACGAGAATGAAGGGGGGGGGAGCATAGCAATGCCATGGTCTGAATTTAAAAGAAAATGCCATGGTTTGCAACAGTTGACAAGCGAATGCCATTTTGCACAGTATTTCTGACAGCGATCAAGGATAATAATCAGTTAAACCTTCTCTGGGGAGACCATTTCCCCCTCTAAAATTTATACTGCAATCAATTATTTATCGAACAAGGAATAAACATAGAAACAGCACAATGGCAAACAGCATGCTCAAACCTATATCGTGGAAAAAGTGGCAAACAGAAAGACATTGTGAAAAATAAATTAAATGAGACAATGGTAGTCATCTTTTGGAATGAAAAGAAGGATAAAAAGGTTATAAAGATCTGGAAACTAGAATCTCAAAAGTAGGGGTCGGCGATCAACTGCATGTGATCAGCCAAACTGAAAGAGTGGCCATTCAATCTACCCGTTGAACACCTTATTTAACCTTCCTGTAGTTAGGAACGCTTGAAGGTGATCAAATACCAAAGAAAGAGCGGGAGGTAGAGACGAGAGAGAGAGAGCAATCGGGTTTTATGAGAAAATGAAAATATCACAGTTTTATGCATACCCGGGTGTTTAATGAACCAGAAAAATGAGACCTTCAAAAAGTGCACCAATCAGCCATTATTAATCATTAGACCAATCAATCATACTCACAATCATGGCAGAGTATTCATTGGTGGGATTGAGATCAGGACAAAATCAACCTGATCCATCTAATCTCGAAATCTACGGAGCAGTAATCCCAAGGCAATAAGGAGTAACATAAATCACCAAATAATCATATTCATTTAATGCGCGGAATAACCAAATGCATATGACATTCCGTTACCAAAGAACAGATATAAATGATAGATAGCTTCACTCAAAAACCAATTACCGAATAACTAAATAGGCATCAAGAAGGGAAATATCAAATGGACAACATGCTCTCACCTCTTCTTCAGTTATTGATGTAAATAAAACGGATGCAGCATATTCCACCAATGGTGAAGAATTTAGTTTCTCTCTTTCAATCATTGCAATAATTCTGCATGACGCCTTTGTTTTGTCCTATGAGAACCTCCAAATTGAAGTGTGAATCTTCGATCCTTGCGTGATAGACATGGTTGATTAATGGAGATAGGACCAGGAGCAATAAGAGGACAGAGAGGTGACACATCAAGAGGAGAAGGAGACTAGGTAGAGACAAGGAGAGAAGATGATGAGCCATAGGAGAGATACTTCTAAGTTCAGGACAACATATTCTCAAGCATTTCCTCCGTCAACCCTAATTATGGCCTCCAAGTAGATGATAAGGGTACTGGATGAGCGTGTCCTTAAGACTGATCTCTATCGTGGGCTACAGCAACGAAGCATATCTTCTAACTTATCTCAGGGCAACCCCCTGAGATAAGTTACTGGATGAGCATGTCCTTAAGAATTAATGTTACAACTAACATTAATTCTGGAATAAGATTTCACAGGATGGGATAACCCTGATGAGATTTTAAGTGACAAGCTAAAATGTTAAAGTTTAAAAAAGCCCAATACATCCTCAAAAGTTACTCACAAGCACAGCAGGAAGCGTCAGGACCGAGGGATCTATTGAACTCTTAAATGGAGGAGAGGATAGCTTGTCGATCCTCTCTTTTACTGTTTTCCCTCCTCCCCTCCATAGGTGATCTCGGGAACCTCTCCCCTTTTTGGAATTCAAGAAAGTAAAAAAATCTTTTAAAAAATTGAAGAGAAAGAAAATCTTCCGATAAGATTAGTCATTGTGAGTCAGATTTGCAGAGCAAGTATACAACATAAAACCAATCTTAAATTCCTTCTTATTAGCACTATAATTTGACAAAACTCACGTCCAATATATGCATAAATTTAGAAGCAACTTGAAAATTTTCCTGAGAATTTTTAGAAAGAGAACAGATGAATCAACAGACAAGTGGAGATCTTACCCAAAAAAAGTGGAAATAAGTGGAGGTCATCCAAAGACACTTACGATAGCGTGACTACATAGCCCTGGCATTACTCATCCATTATCTGCACAAATTTAAAACTAACTTGGAAATCATGCCGCTTTAAGACCTATCTAAGCTGTTAGACCACTTTGCAAACTTCTACAGTCTACAGCTTAATTCAAACGAGTCAGTGTTCTTGGGATTTAGACTGCAAACGGAGGACTTAGGGGATACCAATTGCGACACTTCCCATGTGATACTTGGGTCTGCCATAGTCAGGGGCTCGGCTGTCCACCACAGGCTGGCAGCCTGAGTTTGAGAAGGTGGACAGGCGTCTGTAGGGGTGGCAGGCCAAAATGCTACCCACGGGGGACCATTTGGTGATGCTGCAATCCCTGTCTTCTATCTATCGGTGTTTAACTTACTCATGGGTGTAGTAAGCGGCTGGAGGGCTTCATGAGGAGGTTTTTCTGGAGAGGATCAGGGGTAGTGTAAGGCAGGGGGATGGCATTGGTCACAGGGGACATGACTTTTAAGCCTCTCAACAAAGGATGGCTGGGGGGGTTGGATCTGCAAAGTCTGAATCTGGTGCTCAATAAGATGGGTGGGCAGAATTATGAGTCCTGAGGAGGATCTAGCTGTAGAGGTACTGAAAGACGAACTGCCTGGATCAGGAGAGGCGCATGGCTGGTTCGAGGAGCATCAGCTTTCTGGCAAGATCTAAGATAGGTTTTCCCACAAGTTCGTGAACAATTTTTTGTCAAGCTAGGGGATGACTCCCTATTCCACTACTGGCTGGATGAATGGTCAGCTGGGGGACCATTCATTCATTATGTGACGAGTTCCCTCGATTGTTGGCCTGTGCAAGATCATCTGGCCACGGTTACGGATTGTTGGGAGCACGTGGAACTCCATTTTGGAGAGGTCCCTGTCAGACGAGAGGGTGGAGGACTTCCAAGGCAGGCAGATGTCGCTATTGCACCCAAAAGCCATAAGAGGGATACAAGATGACTAGGAGTGGGGAGGGACCAGGCTCTCTGTCCAGAGAGTGTACATGAAGATCAGAGACAGATGGAGAGAGAAGGATACAACAACCATCCGCGCATGCAGACTTCTCTGGATGCAGAAAATTCCCGTAAATATGCAGATTTTTGGTTGGCTGCTCCTCAGGCATACGCTGATATAATGCAGGTTTTCTGGAAGATAATGTCCCCAAACACCTCAACAGTGTGTGTTATAAGCACAGAAGGGAGAAAGATAGCTCCCACCTTTTCTCTGGGTGCCCTTTGACACAGGAGATTTTGGAACAGACGGAAAATCCCAGGGGTGAACGTCACCTCTAAATAAACTTTTTGGGGCTCTATCAGGGTGGAGTTTTCAGGAGGCAGGCAGACGGGGGGAAGGATCCTTGCGATGTTAAGGGCAATCTGATGGCCACATAATCAGTTAATATTCAAGGGGAGGGCAGTATCACCAGACAGAGTAGAACACAATGTGGGGGTTTATGCTTCAAGCTAGTGTAAAGGGGCTTGTAGGGGGAAGGGGGCCAGTATGGTCAACTGTGTAGTTAATCTTATACATTTTAATAGTATCAGGGAGTTCATAGACACCACCTGAGGTCTTCCTTTTATGTTTCAAAAAAAATTAAGAAACTGAATAAATAAGAAGAGAGAATAAGCTTCTATGTTTACTAAGCAAGAGACACTGGATAGATACATGATGAGAAAAAAACTATGTTCGGGGAAAGGAAAAATAACTAAACAAAGTTTTGAAAAAATGAAGAATGAAGTTCGCTCAGTCTTGACATAGATATGCCTTGAAACTAGTTTATCATGATGTTCATCTTAGCAGACAAAAGGTAAATGGCTCAAGGATCTTGTAGTACCTTGATAAAGCGCCCCACTTTAGGAGAATGCAGACATAAAATCAGATTTTTATAAATTCCTGAAAGGCTGCAATATCATCTCCACCATCAAAGTCCTTTAATGTGAATACTGCAGCGACATTTGAAGAAGGAACAACATGAGCAATGAAATAGAAGATTGAAGCATTAGGCGCCTCACTCTTATACATCCGGATCATAGAATATTGGAGTAATAATCATTATATTATTTACGGAGCTCATAGAAGGGGTGGGCCAATTGTTAATAGGACCACGAGATAAATTGTCAGAAGATGTCTCATTAGTATTTACCTTTCACCATTTCCCATTTAATGAAAAAGGGAAATTTTGGTCACTTCATTACATGGTTTTGTTTGTCAACAATTTGTCCAAGGATAAGCATGTTAATTGCATGTTCATGTTAATTGCATGTTCATGTTAATTGCATGTTACAACACAACCTTTCATCTAAGTACATCATAAACCACCAGATATTGAACACAGCTTTCATACAATGAGCCGTTGACTCCAATAAGATCTTGGCCTTCCCGTTCTTCAGGTTTCATCACAATCAGTACATGAATATCAATAGACAAGTCGAGCCTTCATTATATTGTTAAATCTAAAGGGATATGTGTCAAATATCATCAAAGACACGAAAATGACTTACATGCTCAGATTGTAACTGACAATGTGATTACATTTAGATTTGTTATGGAAAACAAAATGATTTTTCATCGAGCTGATCAATTGCTTAAAATACCGCAGTTCGAAATGGATACGCCTTGTCTGGCTGATTGGAGAACGTATTCCATTAAAATACTACAGTTTGTCATGAACTATAACTCAATTATCCCAAGCAATTCCCAATCCGTGCGTTAACTATTCATTACCTTTTGGGAATGTATTCCATGAATATCTCCAGGCATGAAAGTTGGAGAACGTGTCTTCTGCATGACATCCCGTTGCCTCTTGCAAACACACAAAAATAAAGAGAAAAATGATACCAAAAAACTTGCGTAATTATAAAACTCAGATATTCAGAGCCAGGCTTAAGTTCATCGTTTACATGGGTCAAATTTACATATACAAGTTTCAGATGAACCTGCCTTCACCGAATTTAAAAGCAAATATGCCCCCACCTTCGACGAGACAGCATGAGATTTTGATGCAGAAGGAAAAAGGAGAACTTTGTCTTCACCCAAGCAAACTGAGAGTCTCTGCTAGAGAACGGTATTAATTGTTGTCCGCCACAAACACTGGATTCAGAACACGATGGCAGGTCACCTCTCACCTCATCCACGTCAGCAAAAATTTCATGAGAGCATAAAAAGAGCTAGCTCAAACAGTGACTTAGCAAAATAAACTCCCAGTACCAACTTCCCCTTGCTGCAGTTCCTTCAACCGCTGCTCTCTAAGTGGATCTGGACTCTTCATCACTCTTCGATGCCGCCTAACAAAAATCACATGTATTAGCAGAAATTGATGCAGATAGAGCATAGAATTCTTAAGGGGGAAATAAGTACCTGTCCTGAGCATGCTGTGCAGGAAATGTCGGCATAAAGGATTTAGACTTAGGTAAGGGAACTTCGCGAAACCAACTATGGTTCAGAGCATCTTCAGCAGTTATTCTCTGTACAGATAAAGGAAAAAAGAAAATTTTAAAAGTTGTATTAAAAAGGGAATCTTTGTCAAGAAATAACAACGATCATAGCTAAAGGCATCTTCTGCTGATATCCTCTGCATGGGCGAGAGAGACACATGTATCAGGAGAATAGAAAACAATAATACCAAATTGATAGATATTTCTATGACATTACCTTCTCAGGATCGTAAGTCAAGAGCTTGTTAAGTAGATCAAATCCCGCCTCAGACAAAGTGGGCCGGCCAGAGAAGGATGTGGGAGGAAACTTTTCACGCAACTTATTATAACTGAAATGAGTCAAAAGAAAAATTAATTTTGAAGACAGTAAGATTATGATAGGTAAAGAATACATATTTAAAAGCTTACGGTTGTTTGACAAAGCTGACTTTGACACCGGGCAGTTTTATAAACCCTGGCCAAATTTTCTCGTTTGGGGTCCCAAGTATCCGGAAAATCTGTGGGAAATATCTTATAAATATGAAAGAAATAAACAATAAGTGTAGTTAGGCTTTCACCTTGTCAAGCTGATCAAACTCTGTCTTTCCATTAAATAATGGCTCCTTTGCTAAGAGCTCAGCCATAATGCACCCCAAAGACCACATATCGATTGCAGTTGAATATTCCTTTGCTCCAAGAAGGAGTTCAGGAGCTCTACCGACATAAAAGATAATGAAAAATTGAAAGTAAATACCTCGATCAGAAGAAAGAAGAGACAATAAGTAAATAACAATAAAAAATATGGAAACAAAAGCTCATTCTACAACTCACCTGTACCATAATGTAACCACAAGATGAGTATAGGGCTTCAATGGGCTCCCATACTGCCGCGACAACCCAAAATCACATATTTTTAGCTCTCCACGATTATTCAACAAAAGATTTGAAGTCTTCAAATCCCTGAGGAAGCGTCACTATCAGTACAGCTTGCTTACAAATCGGATAAAGTCTACTGTGTATTGTTTACCTGTGAAGCACCCAGTTATCATGAAGATGCTTGACGCCCTCAAGCAACTGTAACATTAAGCACTTGACCTCACTCTGGCTGAATGGCTGCTTCATTGTCTCCATTAATGCCTTCAGATCATGTTCCATGTATTCCATTACCATAAATATGCTATCAAGACTGTTGCCAACAACAACCTCCTTCACATCTACAATCGAGGGGTGATGAAGGGACAACAAGATGTTTATCTCTCTAAGAGATGTAAGAGGAAAACCTTCCCTCTCTTTTTCCATTTTTACCTTCTTCAGAGCCACCACTTCCCCACTCTTTTTATCCTTTGCTCTGTAGACAACGCCATAAGTGCCTTCATCTATCTTGTTCATCCTTTCAAACTCGTCCACACTTCTACAACCTTGTAACATGTTTATACTTCGTTGCGGAGGTTGAATGGGCTCCAGAGTTCTCAGAGAATCATCTTTTGTGTCAGAATCTGTCTCTGACTCCACGCTGTCTCGATCTCTACCAAACTCTGACGCATCCAAATCCATATAACTATTCTTCTCTCCATCACTCTCCCTGTCGCGTTGTTCTCCACTCAAACCCGAAGATCTTGAAGCACTCTCTTCCGACCCTTCCCTCGCGACCACTTCTCCAAGTTCAGGGGAGGGAACCTTCTTCAGCAATTTCTCCGCAACAGCTTCACTTCTTGGATCTTTACCAAAGTCTTCAGTCTCCTCGTCCTCCGAAACATTATTTCTGTCAGCCCACCGTGAAGCAGATATATTTCTCGCAGGATAGTAATCTTCGTCCTCTTCCATGTGGTCAAAATTGTCAGCAATAAGCAGGTTTGATTTCTCTTCAGCATTTGTCAACTCAGTTCTGCTCAAGGGGACAACCCCTAGAGGGAGAGGTGGAGGTGGGGGGAGAGGAGCATCTACAGATGATGCTTTGTTTGTTGATTTACCGTCATCCCTGTCCCACACAATAGGGGAGAACTTCCTCTTCTTTGTTGGCGTCAAGCGACTCCCCCTTGCCACGGCTTCTGTTTGAATGACATCAGCATCATCCGATCCACTTCCACAGGACAATTCTCCGGGCTCCCTTTCTGTTAATCTACCAGTTGAATGCACTCCATTCTCATGCCCACTTCCGGAGCTGGAATTGCTGGGGGTGGACGAAGACCTAGAAGTACCGTTCTCAGTTCCTTTCTCTTTAACCCGAAGATGGCGATCAAGTGTTCCATCCGGATTCTCCCCATCACTGATTTCCCTTCTTCGTTCAATTCTTCCCCAGCTTTGACCCTTCAACAATTCCTTCTTCCTTGAAATCTCAAGCTGACCATCTCCATCCCTCGAAGAGCGCTCACGGTATCCCCCTTTACTCCCCCCCGCCATGATAAATACTTCAAGGCGAAAACCTAAAACCGCAGTTACACTCTATATTTCGTCCAAAGCAGACGAAACCCTAACTCCCAAGATCAACCCCGAAGAAACCCTAAAACTGGGTTAAATTCTCTAAAAACCGAAATACCACCCTCGGAAATGCGGGCACTCCATTCGGCTATCCAAATTCTCGAAAACCCCGAAAAATGAAACCACTAAATACAAGCTACAGTTGCTGCGCTCCAGCGGATTCAAAGCTATTGAAGGGAACTATGTGACCGCCGAAAGATCAGACCTGAGAGAAGGGCGAGGTTGCGCCGCCGCGACCGCCGGAAGATGACGTTGCAGAAGCGCCGCCCGAAGACTAGATGAGAGGTCTCTACTCGCGATCAGATTTCCTTTCGAAAGTATACCAATGTACGAAATAAAAAGGGGAAATAAAGAAGGAATGAAACTCTAGTTTTTAATGGTTTTGGCGTCCTTAACTTTGGGCCATTGATTAATGGCCCATTAAGAAAGCTGACGTGTGAAGCCACACGATGTTTTTAGAGTGGGAGAAGTTTTTTCCCCTTGCTTTCGTATCTCTTGAAATATGGTCCATAGTCGGCCCATTAAAAGATATTTAAAACAAATTTAAATAGGCAAGCGAAAAAAGAATATTCTGAAATGCCCCGTCGATCCAAATCATCAGTCAGATTGACGAGTTGACAATTCAACGATCTTGTTAAACTAGGCCAATTTTCTCGCCATTGAATGTAAGATGACAACCAAGATTGGTCGTTGATTGAGTACTTTGGTCAACCAGACTGGCAATGTTATGATCCCTCCATCTGATTGTCAAGCACAATTTTTCAAGTTCTTTGGGGATTTTCTTTGATTATTCTGGGAGTTTTCTCTGATATTTGGGAATTTTCTTGAATTTTTTTTAGATTTTTTTGGAGTTTATGGGAAATTCTTCATTCATTTCTGGAATTTTTTTATTTTTATAGATCTTTTTGGGTTCTTTTGGAGTTCTTTCGAGATTTCTGTACATTATTTTGAGAGTTTTCTCTAATTTTTTGAGATTTTGTGAATTTTTTGGAGTTTATGATAATTTCTTGATTCATTTTGAGAGTTTTAGTATTTGTGTATATCTTTTTGGGTACTTTCCTATTTGTTGGAGATTTCTTTCAATTAATTTAAGGGTCTCCCTAATTTTTTAGGACTTTTGTGAATTTTTGTGGGATTTTCGTGAAGTTTTTTTGGAGTTTATGATATTTTCTTGATTCATTTCTAGATTTTTTTATTTGTTGTAGTTATTTTTGGGTTATTTCCGATGGTCAGAGATTTCTGTTGATTATTTGTAGAGTGTTCTCTAATTTTTAGGGGACTTTTGTGATTTTTTTATTTTTCTGAATATTTTTGGAGTTTATGGGAATTTCATGTTTCATTTCCTTTTTTATTAATTCTATTTTTCTAGATCCTTTTGGGTTATTTATGGTGGTCACAGATTTCTATCGATTATTTTAAGAGAATCCTCTAATTTTTTGGGACTTTTTTGAATTTTTTTGGAGTTTTTGAGAATTTCATGGTTCATTTTCAGAGTTTTGTATTTGTATAAATATTTTGGGTTATTTCTTAATCTTTGGAGATTTCTTTCAATTATCTTGAGAAATTTCTATAAATTTCTTTGGTCCTTAAACTTTTTAGGATTTTAAAAATTTTGTTGGTTTTGTTAACTGTTTTAGAGTTTATGGCTACGGATTTGCAAGTCATAGTTAAAATGTGATTATTTATCCAGAAGTTGTCCGTGGTGTCTCGAGTTTAAGGACCATATAGAAAACTACTATATGAATCAACCTGATTAGCAATATAAGGTAGAATTTACAAACGTGAAGAGAGAGATAACCAAAATTGAATCTAAAATTAACCTAATATACGATTGAAAAAATCAAATTTAATCTTATAGAAAAAGAGATTAAGATGAAAACATGAATTCTAACACGAGATAGTGCTCGAAATGATCCAATTGATCGCCAAGTCAAAGGCTTTTCGTTCGGCAATTTTGAAGATGATCGTCGGCATTCAAGAAGTAATTTCTCCCTATTTTCTCTACGAAATCTCACTTTTAGGCACTCCTTGGACGTGGAACTTAATCTAGAAGAGATGAAAAATAAGATATTCAATGATTGAGATGTCTAAACAGTTTGATTACTCGAAACACCCCCGAATGGTTTACATCATCGAATAACATGTGTATTTATAGGCAGATTTGTGTGTGGTCGTTGGACTTGGCTCTTCATATTCAATCAATAGCTTGGATAAAACGCCTTGATATGAATGGTTGCCATTAAGTCGCATCTGTTCGATCGAAGATGGACAGCTCAGATTTTGGCACGTCGCGCGTGAAGAAGAAGTGTCACTCAATCGCACTCGTTCGATCGAGAATCAACGCATGCGATGTCGCCACGCATCCATTAAAGTCCATCAAGCCTGTTTAATCTCAACTGATATAATTCTTCAGATGAACGTCTGATATTAAATCATTTTAAAATGAATCGTCACCCAGTCAAAGTGTGTTGTGTACCCTCTCACTTAAGTTAAGATTGACGATCGCGATTTGATTCACGCGATCACATGCTCTACATTTTGTCACGTCATATGCTCATAAAAACAAACAAAATAATCCCACATGACAAAAATATTAACAATTTGACGGGTATATAAGGTATAAGTGATTAGCGACTTAGAAAAAATCCTGAAAAGGGTGCTTAATCTCCTTAATCACACATGCACGAACAAGCAGACAGACATATGCGCACATGCATATGTGTGCGCCAAGTGGCATGTACCTACATCGCCACGTGGTGACGTGTTTTCGCCCCTATCACGTTAGCTGCCCTGTCACGTAATCCGATTTTTTTTACTCTTTTTTAATTCAAAATAAATCCAAATAAATTAGTAAACAAATCATAAAAATTATAGAAAAATCTCTAAAAATTATAAAATTAATATCTTTAAAAAATATAACTCTAAATTAATCAAAATCTATTTTTTAGAATAGAAATCAAATAATATATCATTTAAAAAGTGAAATTTAATAAATAATAAGAGAATAAATTTTTCTTTAAAAAATACACTCATTTCTCTCAGAAAATAAAACTAAGAAAAATAAATGAGTGTATAAAAGTATTTTATCTTATTATTTAACATTAAAACCTATTTATAATCTCAAATCTAGATGGGAATAATCTTGTCTAAAATATATACTTTAAGTATGCATAATTATCCCTAAAATAACTTACAAATGTATGAAATGATATAGATGTGCTCAAAGTATAATAACATGCATAATAATGGAATTTTTTTGCCTAAAGTTCCATTAATAATCACATAATTACGAGTATAAATTGCATGTTATCACTCATGGACTTCATTATAAACATCACATGAGAATGGCAATGAATACAAGTTCATTGTAATAAATGTAAGTGAAATATATAAGTATAATTGGCTTGCTTCATCGACTTCATACAAAACTTAGTGTAATATCCATCAAACTTTATGTCCTCATTCATCAACTCCTACATATGAATTTTACAACTCTAGATGACCTCTACAGTAAGAGGGTCAAGTTTGAACTTCGTGGCTTACCCTCACAACTTCTTAACTGTAGCATTGTCGACAATGCTCCATGGTGATCTTGTCAAGCAAAAAAATGCATGATGACATCATTCTCTCTTATGTGCATGTTCTCATTAATCCATATTTTGTGGCTTACAAGACAATCACACTTCCCTGCACCTCATTTACAATAATTGAAATGAAATTGAAAAAGGACATCGAATTAGTTAAAAAGAATAACATTATATGACGCAAATCATATGATCAACATGATTGATCTTACAGCCATTGGTGTGGAGACACAAAGGATATATATTAAGTGTTATTTAGAGAAACATATCAGTGAATTAATCTTTATGAATCCCTAAATGGTATTTACCTAACTATCAAACATATTGATTCATGTCACAGATGTGTACGTGCCCCTTTGACCTGACACACCAAATATATATCGTGTGAGTAGATAATTGTGTTTAGATTATGACTCATGAATCCCTAGACACGAGATATGTATAATATTATATAATGGATAAGACATGAAGTCCTTAAAGGTGATTTTATGGTCAAGCTGTGATTATCTTATTTTTTTCTCTTTCTCATTTGGTGAAAAGCAACGAAGAGGAAATTTTTGGATCTGAGGTCAATAACCTTCTAAATTTTATGTCAAAACATGTTAGATGAGTAGTCAATTAGGTTTGCATGTAAAAAAATGGAACATTGTATCTTTCTATAATGATCTAGAATTGTTAGAGAAGTCAAAGTTTGGACAACCTCCTTATTTTTAATGAGAGTAGATCAAAATTAATTTTCTTTAAAGACCCCCTCAATTCTTTTCATAATTTTAGAACTTAACAGATGAATAAATGGAGGATTGAATTTTTTTCTCTGATGAAAAAAATTTGTGGGAACAAGGAGTTATATTTTCAGAGATATTAGACCTCAAAATTTTGATATTTATCATGGAATTTATAGGTTTTTAGGGATTTATTTGATTTAAAATGGGCTTTGAAATAAAAAGGATTATTGTTTCGAGGAATTAAATTGCGAGATGCAAGGTGCATGCTGCATGGGCAAAGTGGTTACACAAATGACATATGATGGATATTATGTGGCCTATAAGCCAAATCATACTTCTATATATCTCGTTTGTATTCATTGAAATGAAATAAAATAATTTAAAATTTATTATGATATTTATAATAAAGTCTATGCGCATACACAATGACTAAGTAAATTGTGATGAGATTATAATAAAATAATCACTAGTCTTTAAACATATGTTCTAAAAATTCCTATTGACAAGATATTCGATAAGGACATCGAATTATCTGAAAAGAATAACAATGTCTTGTCTAGCTCAAACAATGTGCACGAGTGATAGTTTGGCCATTAATGTGAAGATGACAAGGATAGATAGTTGTTAATCTCTGGGAAAAAATAAAGAGTTCACTCCTTTTATTTGTATAAATCTTTTAATTGTGTTATACCTAACCATCTATCAACTTAATTTATGTCAATCTCATTGGGTCTATAAAGTTATTAACTAGCTATATATATGAACCTAGAGGGTGACATATATAAATTCTTTAGACGGTGGTGGATATAAATACAATTATAAAGATTTTTATGAAAAAAGTTGGATACCAAGTGTCTTTAAATAGAGGATAACAACTACAAGTCAAGGTGCCCATGCAAACCTCATAGAAACTCTCTCATTTCTTCTTTTTTCTTTTCTCTTTGTGAAGAGCATAAAAGAAGAGACCCAACTGTTTGACGATCATGTAGATATTATTAAAGCTTCAAGAAATATTTTGATGAACTTTATATGGATTCTACTCTATACTAGATGATATGATCTTTGGTTCTTAAAACCTCAGTATTTTATATATTTGATTCAATGTATTCCTCTGTATTCGATAGTTTGATCAAAGATTTATAAAGCTTATCAACGTCATATCCTAACAACACATGCACGTCATGCTGCAATGTCAGGAGATTTGCCGTGCGGCACAAATAGTGGGCTCAAGACAAAAATGTATATCCTTTCTTTTAAATTATCTCCTTTCATGCACAAGACAAAAAATGCACAACCAATGATAAAATATAAATAGAATTTAGAGGGCACATGCCAGCACTCATACCTGGATCTGATGTTAACGTCATGCATTGATGCCATCATGTGAACCATTTATCTCTATCATGAGAGTGAGGAGTTGACTGAGAGATGGTTAGGAATTTATACATAAAGAGGGAGGTTAAGAGAGAGAGAATAGTTTACTAAGAGTATGAGAAATTTTTACAGAGAGAGGGAGGTTGATAGAGGACGGTTGATTGTGAGAGGTGTTGACTGAGAGGTAAAAAGAAATCTACAAAGAGATAACGATAATCTACGAATATAGAAAGAGAGAGAAACGGAGAAAAAATTGACTGAAAAACAGAAATTGAAAGAGAAAGTGACTAAGAGAAAGATGAATTGTTTACAGAAAGGGAAACTGAGAAATGGACTGAGAGAGAGAAACAGCTTTCGGGGAGATAAATGGACGCTGAGAGAGAGACAGAATTGTCGGGGAGATAAATGGACACTGAGTGAGAGAGAAGAGACAGGAATTGGCTGCTAGAGAGGGAAGAAAGAGTGAACTGATAGAGAGAAATTGAGGAAAAATAAGAGTAAGAGAAATAGAGAAATTTCAGGCAGAAGTGAAGACAGAGAGAGAGAGAGAGAGTGAACCTTTGATTTAGAGGAAATTCCTGGGAGAGAAATAAAGTGAGTGAGAGAGGGAGATTTCACCGAGAGAAGGGATGTCAAGGAGAGACAGAGGAGACCTCATTGATGTTAGCCCTATAAACAGAAATACAAATCAATTAAAAACATCAAGTATCAAGCAAAAATCTCATCCCACAGATGAAAAAAACAGACATCACTTAGTTGTCTGAGTCTCTCTCTCTCTCTAGGCAGAGGAGACGGGAGCTGTAAGGAAGGCCCCGCCAGGCTGGCGGTTGGCAAGAGCTCCACGGCTGCCTAGCAGCTTGGCATTGACCCCATCGGGAACAAGCCGGTTCTCGTCCTTCCATTTCAGGTAGTCCGTGCGATTATACTTGGTAAAGCCCCATTTCCTGCTGACGATGATCTTCTGTCGGCCGGGGAACTTGAATTTGGCTCGGCGGAGGGCCTCCTGGGCATGGACGCCATTGCCATCTTTGCAGCGGACTGACATCAAAACCTGCCCAATGTCGACGCGGGCACAGGTGCCCTGTGGCTTACCGAAGGCGCCGCGCATGCCTGTCTGGAGACGATCAGCGCCGGCACATGACAACATCTTGTTTATACGCAGCACGTGAAAGGGGTGAACCCGGATGCGCAGGTGGAAGGCATCCTTTCCGGCGAACTTTGACATATATTTATTACATGCGATCCTAGACGCCTCCAGAGCCTCACTCGACACGTTCTCCTTCTCCCACGACACAAGGTGCACGCAGAAGGGGAACTCATCCACCCCCTTCTTCTTCATTCCCACATCATAGATGCGAATCTTTGGGTCCGGCACTCCCCGGCAATACCTCGACTTTGGGTAAGGCTTATTCTTAATCTGTCTGTAGCACCGAGCTGGCCGCCTTCCCATGATGACTTGTGCTGACGAAGACAACAACTAGGGTTCTCTGATTCAAACGCAAAGAGCATTAAAGGCCAGTACTTGTAGATAAGATGATCACCTTAAGGTATGACAGTTAACTATTCAAGATATTCTAGTTTAAGCAGATATATAAGCAGAATACATTGAACAGTTATGTCAAAGGGTAATTTTTCCATTCAAAACATCAGTTCCTATAAAAGTAGTTTCTGAATAAGACTACTTTACGAGATTATCAACTCCAGGCTTATTCAAGATTTCACGAGATATGAACTGAAATCAGGATAAACCACGTTTTCACGAAACGCATGTCCTAAATGAAATTGACTGCAAAATCATTAGATATTCGTTAACTAATTACTGAGGAGATAAGGAAACCAACGCATCGGATAAATGTCATTCATTATCATAATAAAATTCCTCGTTTTGTGCCTGGTTCACTAAACAAGTTCATGATAAGAGATAATCTCAAAAAAGTAAAACCAAAGAAAAAAAATCCTTGGTTTTCTTACTCTCCAGGCAACAAAAAGAACTTAATCAGATAGCATTATGCTCTTTCTTGTTTCTCTATCTATGAAACATAACCAAGAAAAAAAAACAGGATGAAATGAAACAATCACGACCTCTCTGTCCTTCGCTATTTCTAAATGCAACCGATTCTCGAAAAAATGTCAAAAGATAACCATTTTTCGCTCTCTGAAAACAGTAATAAAAGAAATACGGTATTTCAAACAGCATAGACTCAGAAAACTTACAGAACGATCCACGAGATTGCGCCGTTCTGCGTATCTCCGATGTGCGCCGCCACTACCGAGGGCGACGACCTAATTGCCCTAACCCTAGCACATGAAGAAACTATATAGAGCGATCCAGCAGCGGGCCGGGTCAGGAATAACGGGTCCATCGACCCAGTCTCCTCCCATTAACCGACCCGAGTTTCGACCAACTCCCGTAGGGTTAGGGTTGAGAGATTTTGATCAAATCTAATCTATCTTTTATGTAGACTGTCACTGCGATACTCTGATCGGCGATCAAGACAACTACGATGAACTTGATCCGGTAATTAAACAATTTATAAATGTTCTCAAAATGATAAGAACTTAAATTTGGAGGCGATCAGATTAAGGAGAGCGGATCATATCTATATGATCAAGTCCCTTGATCACAATGTCAATCTCTCAAAGTGGGCCACGATTGATCAATGATTGAGGCCCAGATGAGAGGGGCATTTTTTAAATTTTTAACTTTAATTGTTTATTTTATTTTCATTAATTTGTTTTGAATTTTTTAGTGCGTATCATTGATATGATCGATGGTCGGACCCGACGATCGCTTCGTTGATCATGTTGTCAATTGGATCAAGCGTTGTTCGATCTGATCATCAGCAAGATCAATGGAGTATTTGACACCATCGATACAATCCTAGATTTGATCCAAATGGCTGGTCAAGGGGATCCATCGGAAAAATACTCTTGATCCCCCTGAAGAAATGATCAAGAGATATTGACACAATTTTGATTGATTTTCTGTGTTGATTGAATTGGGTTGGATCATCAATTATGGTTCATAAATTTAGCCTCAATCTCAATGGTCAATTCAATCGCGCGATCATTTTGTGGGTAATAAAATCTTAATATTTGATCTTTTGAACCCAAAGTCCTAAACCCTAAAGGCCTTTGTGAATTCAGGCAACATTAAATAGAGGCCTGAAGAGAAGAGGAGAAGAAGAGGCGCTGCAACTATCTCTTGCAATTGGTTTTGTGACAAAATCCCTCGGGGCTTGTTTCTCATTGTCATTCGTCCTCACCACGGTCAAGGAGAGTATATGTCCACACTTAAATATCAATAAATGATTAGAATCGATCTTTGTTTGTGTTTTTTTATTTGAAACGTGTTTTTATTCAATTTTTATTCTTCATGTAAATCATTTTTTTTGTTTGTTGTTAAGTTTGGATTAATGGGATCATTGAAAATACGATTCCTCGTGTCAAAATCATATCTAAACTGATTTTATGATTCAATAGTGAATTAATAAGGATACTAGTGAGTAAGGGTCGAATCTACAGAGAATTAGAGAAATTTTTTAGATGTATTCAAAATTTGGTCAAATAAGTTGATGAATTGGGATGACAAATTAGGTACATTAATATTTTTAGAAAGAAAACTTCAAGAAAAATCCACATAATTAAAAATACTCAATTTAGATTAGTATTCGCGAAGAAATCAAGGAGCAAAACAAGGAGATAGAAATCATTCACAAATAGAGAGAGAAAGATAAAATTTCATAAAATTAAACTAATATAGTGATTGAAATTGAGATCTAATGGTATACGACAAAAGATTAGGAAGAAAACATCTAATCTAATCCAAAATCGGGCTCGAAATGATCCAATTTATCACAAGATCAAAGGTTTATCATTATAAATTTTTAAAAACAAAAATTCGGAGTTCAAGCGGAAAAATCTTCCTTTTCTCTTGACGAAATATTGATTTCAAGCACTCCCTAGATACAGAAATGAGTTTTTAAGACGAAGAAAATAAGAGATTCAAGTATTATGTTGTCCAAAAGGTTCAATCAATAAAAAATCCGAGAATGCTTTAAACAGTCGAAGAGAGTGAGAATAAATTGTGCGTGGTCATTCAATCTGACGGTTGATCTTTGATTAACAACCTAGATGAAACACGATGATAAGAATCTACACCATTAAGTCATTTCAATCCGATCATAGATAGAGCATCGTGATTAAATCATGCCGAGTATGAAGAAGAAGCGTCACGTAACGGTTGTCATTAAATCTTCATCGAGCGCTAGAGATGCAGCCGTGCATCCAAGGAGTCTATCATACACATTCAATCTTAGATATTATAAATCCTTTGATGAATGGATAGGATTTAATCACAATTTTTAAAGCGAATCGTCATCGAATTAGACTGCACACGTGACAAGACGAAACTGCGAGGTCACCGATTTCACACGGTCTCGTGTCAAAAATAATTCCAAACTTACTAATTTAATGAAAATTATTCGAATTGAGGGGTATAATGGTAAATAAGGGTCGAATCCACAAGGAAATAAGGAATTTTATGATGTTTTTATTCGAAATTGATCAAATTGGACGATAAATCGATGGTAGAAATTAGGGAAAATGGTATATTATGAAAGATAACTTCGAATCGATTCCAGGGAATCAAGAATCATTAAAATTGATATTGATTTTGCGGAAAAATTAAAGTTTGAAGTAGAGAGAATTTTTAGAAATTATAAATCGCAAATTCAACGAAAATTAAACGAAATTAAACTTGAAATCCTAATCTAAATCTAAAATTAAACACGAGTGGATGATAGATTAGCAAAAACCGACTCCACTAACCCTAAATAGCGATCAAATTAACACGACTAAACCTCTTAATTCTCGAAAACATGAAGAACGCGATCCTGGAGTTCAAGCTTCGATTTCTCCTTCATCTTTCAACCAAATCCCAAGTTCAAGCCCTCCGTGGATGCAGAAATGAGTGTAGAAAAGTTTAGAATCGAGAGATTCGAGAAGGGAGGTGTCTAAACAGATCAATTTGCTTGATTTCTAACTCGAATGCTTAGAACATCAAAGAACATCTCTATTTATACATATTTTGGGCGTAACCGTCCGATCAAAGCGATCAACGGCTCTGATGAAACAGTCCATCGCGAACCGTTATCGTTAAGTCGCGGTCATTCAATCACGATCCGACGCGTGAGATGACGCCAAGTTGCTGCGCATTTTAAAACGCGTAAAACGCTCGCCGTCGGATCTTTGATCTGATGGCTCCAATGCATTTTATATGCGTTTTAATCTCGACCGTTATAACTCGTGAGATCAACAGTCAAGATTATATGTGATCTGTGTACTCCAATGCACCATGTGTCCACCGATCTTAAGTGACGATCGACGGGCGTTATTCAATTGCGCGATCCGACGTCTCACAGGCTGCCACATCACCCCCGCACTTAATTTAATCTGAAAAAAATTTGATATTTTAAGAAGAAAAATCAATTTTAATTTCGGAAAATCCTTAGAAATTCAAAAATAAATTCAGAAAAATCTAGAAAAATCCCTAAAAATTTGAAAATCCATAACTTTTAAAATATAACTTTAAATTAATCCAGCTTTCTTTCATTTGATCTGAAATTTAATTATCTATCATTCTAAAGAGTCAAAATTAAAAAATAATGAGAATTTTCATTTTCATTTCAAAAATACATTTTTTTAAGGATTTTAACTTAAGAAAATATAAATAAATGTTTATAAAACATTTTCTCTCATTATTTTAACTTTAAAAACCTCTATAATCTCAAGTTAAGATGGGTTATTAATTATTTATCTTTAAATCATCCTATTTAACCCTAATTTAAAGTATTTTTGAGATTATAATGACTTTTTCATGGAATGATAGAAAAATAGACATAAATATGATAACATGCATGGAAATGAAATCATTTATGCCTTAATATGCATTAATAATCATGTTTTATCATGTTAATTTAGCATGTTATCAACACGTACCCCACCCAAGTGAGTAAAAATTTACTTATCCTATTTAATCATGTGATATGATGCCCCTCGTTGTGCCACACCACCTGCATAGAAAAATAAGAATATAGTCTCACATTAAAGAAATTTGATAAGTCGTTGTCGATAAAATAGAGGAGTGTGTTTATGTAATTAGCTTATGTCCTTAAAAGGGTGCTTTAACATTAATGACATGCGCCATGCGTGCATCATATGGCACGTAAGCACTATGCCATGTGGCGACACGCAAGCACACATGCCACGTGTCTAGACAAGTCAACAAGCACTATAAACCCCATTTAAAAAAATATTTTTCAATTAAAATAAATTCATAAAAATTTAGAAAATTTCATGAAAATTATAAAACATTCCTTAAAAATTAGAAAATTAATAATTTTCAAAATAGAACTCCTTTTTAATCCAATTTTTTTATCAGAAATTAAATAATCTATCATTCTATAACTTTAAATTTAAGAAATAATAAGAGAATAAAATTTTAACTAAAAAATATACTCAGTTTCTTTGGAAATAAAACTCGAAAAATAAATAAGTGTGCAATAAAATTATTTTCTCTTATTATATTTAATTAAAACTTAATTATAATCTCTAACATAAAATGAGGATAATCTACCCTAAAATTTTAAATTTTAATTATGCATGATTATCCTCAAAATAATAATTTTGAAATTATAAATTAAACTTACATAGAATGTTGAATATGCACTCAAAAGAATGACAACATACATAGAAATGGAATGTTTTACGGCTTAATTTACATTAATAATGATGTAAATATAAGTAGAATTTTCATGTTGTCACAAATCCCCTTGTACTATACTAACATTGGAGTCGAGGAGATGATGTTAAGATGATCATTGATAGACGCAGTAGCATCGATGTTTTATCATACATAAGGTCATGATTGGGACTTCCCTTGCTTGCTCATCCTAGCCTGTATCATGTCTTGCGGTTAATGCCACTTCCAATCCTATTAAGCATTTGTGTAATATATTGATGTTCCTCAAGATGGAGCCAAAGAACCCATTTCTCATAAGGCCCCGGAAACCAACTTAAGAGGGTAACAAAAAAAATTTGAGCAGTCATTGAAAATACTTGAATTTGTGTCAAAATAAATACCAAAATCACCAATTTTAAGATTTAATCACAAATTAACTAATATAATGATGAATAAGGATCGAGTCCACGAAGATTTAGGGGAATTTTTAGGTGTTCTTGAAATTTGATATAATCGGATGATGAATTGTGTTGAGAAATTAGGGATTTTAGTTTTTTATTTGAAAGAAGACTCTAAGAAAAATCCACATGATAAAAAAGCACACAATTTGGATCAAAATTCGCACAGAAATCAATGAGCGAAATCAAGGTAGAAGAATAGATTGCGAAGAGAGAGAAAACACTAAAACTTCATAAAATTTAACTAATTAACTATTTGAAATTGAAATATAATGCCACATGAAGAAAGATTAGGAAGAGAACACGTAATCTAAGAAAAAATCGTGCTCCAAATGATCCACTTCATTTACGAATAAAGGCTTTTCATTATGTATTTCAGAAATACAGAATTCTGATGTAATTTTTGATTTCAAACACTCCTTTGCCATGGAAATAAGTATAGAAGATGATGAAAATATGAGATTCAAGCATTGAGATGTCCAAACAGATCGATTGATCGAAACACTCGAGAATACGTTTTCTGCGGAAGAAGAGAGATATAAAGAGGGTGTGAATTGGATGTGGTTGTAGGATCGTTGATAACATGCATTTATAACTTAAATTCTTATCCTAATTAACTCATATTCATGCTCATTTTATGAGAATATGATGCATGCTATCATACTTTTTAGGAATTTTCTCCATTGGTATGTCATTTCATCAAAGTGCATATTTATGCATAAATTAGGGATAATTTCATACTTAATAGATGATTAATCTTTTGTTAAGTTTAAATTAATACAAGTTAATCTCTTTTATTGAATGATTTTGACTTTAGTGCATGCTTTGAAGGATAATTTCAAGATGAACTTATGATTTAGAATAGTTATTAAGAAATGAGTTAAGAAAATTCTAAATCATCTTTGATTTTTTCTTTCAAAATATATTTTAAATGACATGATATTAAAAAGAAAAGAATTTGTGATCCAATGGAGAAAATTTGGATTAAAAAGGAGTTTTATATTTTAAATTATGAATTTCTGAGGTTTTATGCCTTTTTCTGATTTTTATATAATTTTAAATTGAGTTTTCCTTATTAAAATCGCGAAAAAGGGGGTATTTTGGTCCACAGAACCCCGTGTGCTGACATGACGCGTGTACTTGACGTGGCGAGGAGCTGACGTGGCGCGCGAGACAACTACGCGGATGCGACGCGACTCTGAGGCCACGTAGCAGGGCCACGGGTGGCCCACGGGGGGCGCATAGAGCGCGGACACATGGCAGGAGGCCACGCGTGTCCACGCGGGTCAATGTGGGTGCCCGTGTGGGGCGCCACGTGGCAGTGAGGTCGACAGATGGAGGGCCCACGGGTATAGTGGGCCCTGGTTAGGAATTGGGGATTTGTGTTACCGCACCCCATTATTTAAGCTCACCAATATTGTCTTTTTCTTTCGTGTGGGACTATGTTCCCACACGGTTCTACGATGCAGGTGACGTGGCGGTACAAAAGACGTCGAATGCACGGGCCTTCAATCGAAAGGCGTTGATTCGATGGACGTTGAGTCCACTTGATGACCATCATGAGCATGTGCTTAATAGGGGGAGTTAGTGGATGTGATCGAGCGCGTACCTCGTGACACGTGGAGACTCTAGAGGCGTTCGATCATCGGCGCGAATGGATCAGGGCTTCATCGGACGATCACGATCTTTCGCGATCTCAGTGTCTCGTGGACTCACCTGGATGCGTCGATCTTCATCGGACGGTCACACTCCTTCCCGATTTCACGATCGGGGAGCACGGCGTGGACACACGGTGATCGCGCGATCTCCATCAGACGGCCACGACAAACCCGCGATCGTCCTCTCACCTTGGCGAGGCGTGGAACGCGTTGGACCGTCCGATCTCCATCGGATGGGCGACGCCAGCAGATCATGGTGGAAAGCAAGACCCGATCACGACGCGATCGCGGTCCGATCGTGACACGATCGTGGCCCGATCGTCGCGCCATCGGGGCCAAGATCAAGCGCGATCACAGCCCCATCCATCGCGGAATCAAGGCTACACCTCTTCCAAATTCATCAGACGGCGTGGATCGAGGTTTGACCACGATCGTGGCTCGATCGTAGCCCGATCGCCCCACGATCGGGCCTAATTCACCACCAAATCGGGGCTGAATTATCGCGGAATTGGAGCCACGATCAATGCCAAAGGAATCCGCCCCCACGACGCCCTCAAACAGCTCCCACGACCGCACCAATCGACCACGATTTTATGGGCCAAATTTCCCTTTAAAAGCGATGTATTTTCCCTTTTGTTCTTCAACTTTTGATCGATTCGTGAAGGGAATTAAGCAAAATTTCAAGGAAGATCTCTAGTTCATCGTGACCCCCCTGCGTTTAGACTCAATTGCGATGCAATTAGAGCGGGATTGATCGGGAATTCCTCTTTGATTTCATCGAATTTTCCCCTTGAATTCCGAACGTCCACGAGGAAGAATCCGAGTAAATTTGCTTCAATCCACGAGAATTGAAGCCCCATTCTTGTGGCAATCGGGTTAGTAGTGAGATTAGATCGATCATCAAGAGGTAATTTGAGTTTTTATTAGATTTAGAAGTTTAATTTTGCAAATTAGTTCATAGTGTTCTTCATTTTCCCCAATTTTAAGTCCGAAAAATTATTGATTTTGAAAATAGGATATCTCTTTGACTATAATTCCAGATCACTTGATTTTGATTTTATTGGATTCCTCTTTTTCATCGAATTCCGAGTTCATTTGACCCTCCAATTTGATGTTTGACCAACGATTGTTCATCTTTCATCAGAAGTCAAATGTTGACTTTCGGGGTCAATTACTTTTGATTTACAAATCAGAATTTGATAATTTTGGTCCTATTAGATTCCTATGGTTCTTAGCTTTCTATTGACATAGAAATTGTAATATTTGGATTTTATTTGACCATTCAATTTGAAGATTTCCTCTGAGGTGTTAATTTTGGGGATTTTCTGATATTAATTTTTAATAATTCATAATAAATCCATTTCTTATCCAAAAATCACGAATTATATATCAATAAATGCCATTTTCTCTCTAATTTCCAAATATATAATTTTTGTAATCTTATGACTCTGTTTGATTCTCTGATTTTACATAACACTTACTATTGGTCAAAGTCAATACTTTGACTTTGACTTTTGACTTTTCTCTGTCAAACTCGATAATGAAATTCTTAAAACTTCTTATTTAGCTTAGTTTATATTATTTTCCACTCATTACTTCTTATTTTTACTTATTTAAAACTCCTTTTAAACCTAAGTTTGACCAAGTCAACTCTGCAATTAAAGTCAACCTTGCTCTCTGTGGACCGACCCAATACTTACACATTACTTGATTTTTATATCTTATCTTTGTGAGTTCAGTTTTATAAATTTTTTTTTTACCAACGTTTTTGTGTTTTAACGATGCACGAAAACGACCCGTCAATTGTCTTCTACTCTTTAATCAATAGCCGTGATTAATCCTCAAGAGACAAATCACCATCATTAAGTTATGGTCATCAGATCCTCGAAAGAAATTGCCCAAATTACATCACGTCATTGTGTGAATAGCAATCGTCGAGTAACATTTACTGTTTGATTTCCATCAAACACATGAAATGATGCCACGAGTCCACACAAGTTCATCAGGCGCATTCAATTTGAATCGATATAACTCCGAGATGAATGGGTAAGATTGATTGGTGTTTGATAAAGCGAACAGTCATCCAATCAAAACATATCATGTACTCCACTTATGTGAAAATGAAGGGCTAAGATTATGTCATTTTCTTTTGCACTCGATTGGACTCTTCTGATTGTGCCACGTCAGCTGCATAAAAGAAATAAAAACGTAGTTCCATATTGGAAAAATTAGAGGGAAATGATGGATATAAAAGAGGAAACACCTTTAGGGGTTAGCGTATGCCCTATACAGGGTGCATAACCACTGCTCACGCTCGCTAAAGACACTCACACACATGCGCCCCATGGCACGCATACATGTCACCGCGTATCGACACGTTCATCGCTCGCCATGTCAGCGGGATTAAAAAACTAATTTTTTTATTGTTACAAAATATATATAAATCCAAAAAAACTCTAAAAAATTCAAAAAAATCCTTGAAAATGAGAAAATTCATAAATTTTAAAATATAACTATTTTTTCATCCAATTTATTTATTTGATCCTAAAATAAATAATATATCATTCTAAAATTTTAAATTTAATAAATCACAAGAGAATATATTTTTATCTAAAAAATAAATTAATTTCTTTTGGAAAATAAAACTAGAAAGATAAATGAATGCATACAAAATATTTTCTATTATTATTTGACATTAAAAATTAATTATAGTCTCAAATATAAAATAAAAATAATATAATCTTAAATATCTCTCTTTAATTATTTATGATTATCCCTAAAAATGATATATTTTGATATTATAACTTTATATTGTATATCATGATCAATATTCACTAAAAGTATGATCATATTCATAAGAATGAAATTTTTTATGCCCTTAATTTACATGAATAATCATATAATTACTCTTATAAATTGCATGTTATCAGAGACCCATTGAAAAGCTTTGTGGACTAAGGGAGAATCTCTAGGAGTTAACAATATGCACAAAGGAGTTGATAAGACACACAAATAGCTTCAATTAGATTCTAGAGTTGCCCAAATCTATATAATTTCTCTCGAGGCATACAAAACCTAGACGCACCCTTCTTCTTTATCAGTTTTATCCCTTGACACGTGCATGTTGTTAGACTTGTATTTTCAAGGTTTTGAGTTGTCTTCTCAAGAGTTTTGTCTTTTGAATGACTCTTCACTCTTTGAGTCCTTATATAGGGCCCCATTGTAAATGTTGAGGAGACAAATTTGAAGTTATTCTCTTTACAATAGCTTTGTTTTATTCCTTTTGGGTGTTCCAATGATTGAAGATCCAAGTCATTGTTCTATATTAGTATTGTTGATAACATGCAATTTACACATGCAATTATATGATTATTAATACAAATTAAGGCATAAAATATTGTATTCTTATGCATGTTATCATGTTTTGAGTGTATATATATCATTCTATGAAAATTTAAGTTATAATCTCCAAATGCACTACTTTTAGGGATGATTGATAACATCCATATTTAATTGTAAATATTATCATATTTAACTGACATTAATGCTTATTTTATGTAATTATGATGCATGTTATCATAGTTTTATGAAATTTTCTCCATTGGCGTGCCATTTTACTAAAGTCTACATTTTTACATTATTTAGGGTTAATTATGTGCTTCATTGATGTTTGAACTTTTTCAAGGTCAAAAACTTGAAATTAACCATTTTCCTTGATTTTATTTTTACTTTAGTAGATGATTAAAAGAAGAGATTAGAAGAAGAGAATGATGGGATGAATCAAAAGTCAACTTTAAGGGGTTGACTTAATTTGGCTTTTAAAGTCAAGTTAATATTATTTTAAATTCATCATGTTTTCTTGTTAAAATTTTTATTTCAGGTGGCATGGGATTAAAGAAAAAGAAATTTGTGATCCAATGGAGAAAATTTGAGTAAAAAGGCCTTTAAATTATGAATTTCTTAAATTAATATATTTTTTTGGATTTTCTTTTGATTTTTCATAATTTTTAAAGGCTGAAAATCGCAAAAAAGGGGTTTATTAAGCGCGTGACCCATGCAGTGCTGATGTGGTGATGCAGACACGTGTCAGCGCACCAGCTAGCCAACTAGACTCGCATAGACACACGCAGATGCCTATGTGGTGCAATGGCTAAGTGGGTTGAGTGGATTAGGCCACGAGTATAGTAGGCTCAATTTCAGGCATAGTAACCGGGGGGGGCGTACAAGGCCCATTGGACAACATGAAAGCTTATGAGGCTTGCCCCTTATATAGGAGATAATCTCCTTTTATTTCTGCCATGTGAGACTAAGTGTTTCTGTATGTGCGCAAGCAAAGTGACAATGAGTGGATGTTAGATTAAAGCACGTGAATCGGTGCTCATTGATCAGATGGATGTCGGTCCACCAGATCATGATCAAACACACGTGATAAATTCAGAGCCATTGATCGGATTAGTGAAATCTAACGGTTGTGTCATAATCTCGCACTCGGCAAATGACAGAGCGACACGCTCTTGCATGTGGACTCTCTGATGAAGATCGAACGACGGATATCATGGAGAGAGTGGAGCCCGCTTCATGGGATCGTGGTCCACTTATTGCGCGCCACGTGGCGTCTGATAACATGCAATTTTAACAAGTAATTACATGATTATTAATGCAAATTAAGGCAGGAAAACATTTCATTTTTATGCATGTTATCATACTTCCAGTGCATATGTATCATTTCATGCAAATTTAAGTTATTATATCAAAATGCACTATTTTAAGGATAATTATACATTTTTAAGAATATACTTTTATAGTATATTTTTTTCATCTATATTTGAGATTATAATTGTGTTTTAATGCTAAATATTGAGAGAAAAATATTTTTTATATACTCATTTATTTTTCTAAGTTTTAATTTTTAAGAGAAATGAGTATATTTTTTAAAAAAAAATTTATTCTCTGGTAATTTAAATAATTTGAATTTTTAAAATGATAGATAATTTAATTTCTGATTTAGTAAAATAAATTTGGATTAATTTGGAGTTATATTTTGAAAGTTATGAATTTTCTATTATTAGGGATTTTTTAATATTTTTTCTAAATTTTTTTGAATTTTTCTAAATTTAAAATCGATTTATATAATTTAAAATCAATTTTATAAATCGTGTAGATGATGTGGCAAAATCTGGAGCGTCCGATCAAATCACGATCATCGATATAGGTAGGGGGTGACGTGGCAGCACGTGGAGCGTCCGATTGAGCAATTAGATCGCGAACCTTGATCATCACTTAAAGGCTAGGGTAGGTGGAGCATTATTTAAAAAATGATTTAATCATAGCCATTCATCAAAAGAGTTATAATGGATGAGATTAAAACTGACGAAAACTCATCCGAAGCTTCAGATCAAGATCCATCTGATGACGTTTCAAGCGTGACTTCTAAAGAGCGCGACGTGGCGAAATATCGACTGTCCATCTCCAATCCAACGGCTGACGAGACGAAACCGCGAGGTCGTCGATTTCATGCGGTATTGCGTCAAAAATAATACCGAACTTACCAATTTGATGAAAATGAATCGAATTCAAGGGTATAATGGTAAATACGGGTCGAATCCACAGGGAATTAAGCAATTTCTTGATGTAATCTTCAAATTTGATCAAATTGGACGGGAAATCGATGGAAGAAATTGGGGGAAATGGTATTTTAAGAAAGTAGACTTCAAATTGATTCCACGGAATCAAAAACCGTCCAATTTGGACTTGATTTCGTAGAGAAATCAAATTTCGAAGTGGAGAGAAATTTCGGACCGAAGAAATCGCGATTTTAGCTAAATTTCGATAAAATTAACATCTAAATCCTAATCTAAACACAAATTAAACATGATAGGGAGATAATTAAGGTAAAACCGCTTCCACTAAACCTAATTAGTGATCAAAACGAGGTGATTAAGCCGATTAATCACCAAAAACGTGAAGAACGCGAACGTGAGCTTCAAGCGTCGATTTCTCCCTCAATTTTCCACCAAATCTCGACTTCTACCCCTCCGTGGACGCGGAAATGAAAGAGGAAGAGGAAGAACTCGAGAGAAATGAGAGAGAGAGGTGTCTTGACAGTCAATTAGATTAAATCTCAAACTCGGATGCTTAAGAACGTGAAGAACACATCGTTTTATAGGGCAAAATTTTGTAACCGTCCGATCGTTTCGATCGACGGTTACGATGGAACGGTCCATCGTGGACCGTTTCAAAAATATCGTAGCCGTTGGATTTTGATCAATGGCTCAGATAACATCTGATGAAACGCTTTATAAAAACGCTCCGATCGCGCCCCTTGAATTTTGATCCGACGGTCCGGATGTCTCCCGCGAGATTTGATCTGGACCGTTATAACGCTTCGAAATAGACACGTGCTTGATCTTCGATCCGGTGGTCCGCGCTCCACGCGATCGACGCGCGTCGATCGATCGCCCGCCAAATCCGACGTTCAGCACGCGTCCACGTCACCTGCATTTAATAAAAACAAGCGATTTAGTCCCACACGGGAAATAAGTTGGGAAACCGTCGGGTTTATAATACCCGACGGTTTATAGGGGTAATAACCCTCCCCATATAGGGCAGGCTAAAGACCCCTTTTATTAAACTATAGTATATAAAATATATATATGTATATCGCGCCACGTAGGCGCTGCGCGGTCCGCGTGGCGGCGCCATGTGGCCTTGCGTGCCACGTCGCATCCACGCGGGCCCCGCGCCCAATTTTTTATTTTTTTATTTATATTTATTAAAAAAACGGTTTAAAAATCGAAAATAAAATAAGAAAAAAACAGTTTAAAGAAATCCGGAAAAAAATCCCTAAAAAAATAGAAAAATTCATAACTTTTTAATATATAACTCCGAATTAATCCAAATTTCTTTCATTTGATCCAAAAATTTAATTATCTATTATTCTCAAAAAGTCAAAATTAATAAATAATGAGAGTTTTTAAATTTTATTTCAAAAAAATATAGTTATTTTTTTAAGAGATTTTTAACTTAGGAAAATATAAATAAATGTCTATAAATGCTTTCTCTCATTATTTTAACTCTAAAAACATCTATAATCTCAAAATAAAGATGGGTTATTAACTTTATTCATCTTAAAATCATTATTTTTAACCCTAATTTAAAGTATTTTTGAGAATATAGTGACTTTTTATATAATAATAGAAAAATACATATAAGTATGATAACATGCATGAAAATGAAATCATTTATACTTAAATATGCATCAAAAATCATGTTTTATGATGTAAATATCACATGTTATCAACGGCCATGACTTAATTGTAGCGATTTGCATCAGCGTGTTTCATCAGAGCCGTTGATCGAAGATGAAACACCAAATTAGACGACTAAGCCCAAATTTTCTATAAATTGAGATGTTCTTGGACATTGTAATACATTCTTGGATGATATCGAGCAATTGAACTGCCTAGACACCACCATCCTTGATCTCTTGCTTTCAATCGCTTTCTAGTCAAATTTTTCGCGTCCACAGAGCGGTTAAAAGTGAGATTTTGTTGATCGAATAGGGAGAATTCGTCTCTTGAACACTGATGATCATTTTTAAAATTGCATAATGAAAAGCCTTAAATTTGGGCAATTAATTGGATCATTTCGATCGCTATATCAGGTTAGATTATGTGTTTTCCACCTAATCTTTCGTCCTATATCATTAAATTGTAATTTAGGATCGTAGCTTTAGTTAATTTTGTTTTTTAATTTTGGATTTCTCTCTATTCACGTTTCGGAAATTTCTACCCAATTCGCTCTTTGATTTCTCCGTGAATCTTGATCCAAATCGAGTGATTTTTTATTCCGGGGATTTTTCTTTGAGTTCTATTTTCAAAAATACTAATTTCTCTAATTTCTCTAATTTCTCACCTCAATTCATCGTCTGATTTGATCGAATTTCAAAAGATCTCTCAAAATTCCAATATTTCTCCTTGGATTCGACCCTTATTCACCACTATAATATTCAGTTCGTGATTATTTTGTAAAATTGATTATTTTGATATTATTTTTTACATGAATTGGTGTGCAAATTAACGATCACATTAATTCATTCCGTTAGCGTCTTCATGGCCATCCAAGCTCCGTAAGCAAAACGGATAGTCCAGATATCAAGCGAGAATTCTTCTATAAATCAATGAAATCTCTTACGAAAATATAACTCTTAATTAAGCATAAAATTAAGAATTTTTTAAGGAAGATCTTTAGTTCTTCGTGATTCTCATCCATTCTAGACTCAAACACGCATGAATTGAGTCAAGTTAATCATGAACATTGTGAGAAAGCATTTGGAAACCACCCCTTGAACGCCGAACGTACGTTGAAGAAGGAATCAGAGAAATTAACAGCAACCAAAGCAATTTGAGGCTCAATCTTCACGTCAAGCGGGTTAGTAGTGTGATTCCTTTGTAATCCTCACTTTCTAGATAGTTTATTTTAGATTTAGATAGGTAATTAGAGTTTAAGAATTGAAATTTTCGTTATTTTCACCCAAATTTTGTCACGAATTTTTTTGATTTCCAAAGAAGGATTTCTCCATGATCTTAACTCCAATTGAAAAAAATTTGGTCTCATTAGATTCCTTGTTAAATCAGCTTTTTGTGGATATCTAATTCATCAATTTTCATCAAGGTTTAAATCTTCGATTTTTCGTTTGACCAACCACTCTTTAAAATCAATCCGAAAATTGGGCGTTGACTTTCAATGGCTATTACTACATTATAGAAATGAAATTTGACAATTTTTGGTTTCATTGGATTGCTCTAATTAAGATGTCTATGCATATTTGATTTTCTACATTTGTATATCATTTGATAAGTCAATTTATGGATTTTGATCAAAACCTTCATTTTGGTGATTTTTTGTCTAAATATTTTAGAAAAATCACAATAAATCCAATTCTTCAATAAAAATCATAATAATTATATCAAAATTTTCCTCTTTCTCTTTAGTTTCTAAAAATATGATTTTCGTAATATTTTATCACATTTTTCCTCTACGATTTTAAAGAGAGTCATAGTCAAAGTCAACGCTTTGACCTTAACTTTTGACTTTTCTTCTCCAAATGTTTTTCAAATTTTTAGCATATCTTCTCTCATATATTAGTACTATTTCCATTGATAACATAACATACTCATTTCTTAAAAAATTTAATCAAACTTAAGTTTGACCAAATCAACTCTTCGATAAAAGTGAACCGTGCTCTGTGTGGTTCGACCAGATTTCATTGGTGTACTGGAGTTTTTATTTTTAAATCATTGAGAGTTTCTGAATCATAAATATTATTTGGACGACGATCGTGTGTTTCAACGACCGCACTTATCGTTTCGTCAATAATCATAGACAACTAAGAAAAATATTTAAATATTAGATTATTCACATCAATATTTATGATTATAATTAGATTTTTATGTCAAATAATAAGAAAAAATACTTCTTATTAGCTCATTTCAAATTTCTAAACTTTATTTTAAAAAAATAAATGAGTGTATTTTTGAAATAAAATTTATTATCTTATTATTTCTTAAATTTCATCTATTAATAATGATATATTCTTTATTTTCTAATCAAAAAACACAAATTTGGATTAATTTAGAGTTATATTTTGAAAGATATGAACTTTTGAAGTTCTCCAAAAGTATGAAAAGCTGGAGGACTTTGTACCATCCATTCAAGTGTGGTTGATTTTTAGGGATTTTTCTAGAATTTTATTTTATTTTGTTAGGAATTTATTTGAATTTATCTTGAATTAAAGAGAATAAAAAATCAAATTAAAAAGCGCACTGACATGGCACCTAACGTGGTGGACCATCACCACGTGGCGACGTGTGTACACGCCACGTGACGACATATATGTGCGTATGTGTGTGCGCAAGTGTGCGCATGTGTTCGCATGTGTGCTCGTGTGTGTAATTAGTGGGTTAAACATCCTTTTCATTAATTCACACTCATTATATACCCGTCAAATCGCGTTAATTTTTGTCGTGTGGGACTTTGATGGACACGTGGCGACATCTATGATGTTGATTCTCGATCGGACGGACACGATCGCGATACGCTTCTTCTTCACACGCGACGTGGCAAAATCTGAGCGCTCCATCTTCGACCGAAACGAACGCGACTTAATGGCACCAATTCACATTGAAGTATTTCATCTGACCCATTGATTGAAGATGAAGAGCCAAATCATCTGACCAAGGCTAAACTCTGCCTATAAAACACACGTTCTCCGACGATGTAAACCATTCATGACTGTTTCGATAAATCAAACTATTTAGACATTTCAATCCTTGAATCTCTTGCTTTCTTTGTCTTCTAGATCAATTTTCGCGTTCAAAGAGTGCTTGAAAGTGAGGTTTCATGGAGAAAATAGGGAGAATTCACTTCCTGAATGCCGAAGATTATCTTTGAAATCGCAGAATGAAAAGTCTTTGATCCGGCGATCAATTGGATCATTTTGAGCACTATCTGATAACATATAATCTTAACATTTAATTATGCAATTATTAATGCAAATTAAGGCATAAAATATTCCATTTTATACATGTTATCATACCTTGAATGTATATCTATCATTTAATGCAATTTTAAGTTAGAATATCAAAATGCAATATTTTAGGGATAATTATATAATTTTAAGAAGGGCAAATGGTACGATACAGCCCAATGTTTGACTTTTGTCTGCTTTTTAGCCCAATGTTAAAATTTTCTGCGTTCTAGCCCAACGTTTCGCAAAGTGTCTGCATTCTGGCCCGTGCGCTGATCTGGCGTCGTGGGAGTCCACATGTCAGCCACGTCACAAAGTGTCTGCGTCGTGGCAGCAGCTGACGTGGACAATCTACTGATGTTTGGTACATGGCCGGGATCCTCTTCAGAGTAATCATATCCTCCTTCCACTTGAGCTTTCTCTTGAACCATGAAAACCCTAATTTCTCGTTCACAGTTGGAGGGCATCATTACTGCTCCGACTTCCAAGTGAGCTTGAAAGTCCCACAAACAACAGTGGCTGAAATTCACGAAGTTGAGCGGTATCACAGTCAGCGGCAGTGGCGCCATTGATGGCTAAGGAGCTTGCCTGGTGGGGAAATAAGGTAACCCATCATCTCTCCGCCATCATTTTCAAGAAGCCCTTACTTAAAAACTAGTCCATACTCCTTTCAGGGAACTAAGCCTTCAGGGCGGGAGACCCACACTAAGTACCAGACTAACCTTTCAAAATTTCATTTTTCACAATTTTATCTATCTAACCGGAGCTTCAGGCGCTTAGGTTCTACGGAAGCAACTCAGTGTCACCTCAAGTTTGACAGCTGCAACGAAATCTCGGTCTTCAACTTCATCGTGTCCTCCCCTTCTTTTCAACATGCAAACTGACGGGATCTACCTTCAGAACTCAAAGAACGTTGCGATTCACGACGTGGTCCTTGGCAGCGGTAACGAGAGAGAGAGAGAGAGAGAGAGAGAGAGAGAGAGAGTGTGTGTGTGTGTGCGTGTGTGTTTTTTTTATTTACACTAGAGGCAGAGCGTAGAGATGAAAGAGAATGGGGCGTTATTGTAGGAGATAACTGCGTCTCAATTCAGACGGGGTGCTCGAATTTGGAGATAAGGAACGTGGCGTGCGGGCCGAGCATGGAATTAGTATTGGGGGTCTGGGTGCAAGCGGAAGCAAAGCTTGCGTCTCGAATGTTATAATCGGGTTGTGCAGCTGATGGGAACTTTGACCGACATCCGCATTAAGACCTGGCAGGTCTTATTGATCCGTTCTCTCATTTTATCTCTGTTTCTTTCTTGTTCATTCTAACTCTTTTATTCAATCACTCTCTCACGCTTACTCTCTTATTTTATTTCTCTCCCGTTCTCTATCTCTCCCTCTTAATCTCTTATCCCATCACACTCTCATATTCTTTTCCCTATCATTCTCCTATGGTATCCCCTTCCCTTCCGTTTTTCTTCTCCTCCATTTTCGCCCTTTGCTGATGTGTCACCGACGTGGCCTTCGTCCACGTCAGCTATTGCCACGACACAGACACTTTGTGACGTGGCTGACATGTGGACTCCCACGACGCCAGATCAGCGCGCGGGCCAAAATGAAGACACTTTGCGAAATGTTGGGCTAGAATGCAGAAAATTTTAACATTGGGCTAGAACGCAGACAATAGTGAAACATTGGGCTGTATTGTACCATTTGCCCTTTTAAGAATATATTTTAAAGTAGATTATTCCCATCTACATTTAAGATTATAATTAGGTTTTAATGTTAAATAATAAGAGAAAATACTTATTTTGCCTTTATTGTCTAATTGTTTCACTTAGATAAGCTTTCAAACTACATTTCTCTACATATTTTCCCATGTATTTCATCAGTGAAATTATTGAAACAAAATTGGTGGCGTACGACCCCCGTCGCCACCAAGGCATGACACTACGGCGCCAGAGGAGCCGACACCCACACGCGTCCAGCCCCCTCGACAGGCGAAGACGAAGGATGCCGACTTTCACTACACTAAGTGAGGACTTCATCTCGCCACCACAAACTTCATCGGGCTCGCGCGCGCGTGAAGTTATCGTTCTATCTTTTCCTTTATTTCGCACTTTCGTAGCCCGCATGTGTTTAAGCGGGCCTTTGCATATTTTCTTCTCTCTCTTTTAGGCCTTGGGGGTGGGTTCCCTTTGTTTCGGGACCCTAGCCTAAGGCCATTTCCCTTTGTGAACCTTATTTCTTTCTATGAGTATGGGTGTGGGTTGTGGGCCTCAAGTGGGCCCTTTCCTCTCTTGGCCCACCATGGGCTCTATAAGAGGGGAAGGGACCCCCCCACAAACCCTAGCCGTCATTTTGAGAAAAGAAGGAGTTCCTCTCGAATGGCTGCTCAAGGAAGGTGAGGGAAGGGGTCCAAGCTACTGGCGTCGCCGCCGCCGCCGCGCCACCATCTGTGCGCGCTCGCTGCCGCCACCTCGCCTCACCCCTTGCCCTGACCCCAGGATCGACCCGCCACCGCCCCATTTGCTGCTGCCTTCAGCTGCCAGCTGCGTCCACCGCCGATCGCCGCCGCCGCATCCGCCCACACCGCGCCCAGCGCCGCCGCCGCGTCCATTGCCGCCGCCATCGCGTCTTGCCGCCGCCGCCGCCGCGCCCGCAGCCGCAGCCGCAGCATCGCGATCCGCCGTCGCCGCGTCCGGTCGCGGCCACGCGCCGCCACGCGCCAGCCAGCGCCGCCGCGACTCGCCGCCGCCGCCATCGCGTTCTGCGCCGCCGCCACCAGCGCCCTGCCCGCCGTCGCTACATCCCGGATTAAGTCGCCATCGCTGTCGCGCCCAATAGCCGCCGCTGCATCCGCCGCCGCCGCGACAGGTCTGGGCTCTTGCGACATGCACTGCTCTGCCATCGCGGCTGTCGGCGCCTCCTCCCGTCTCGAGCCGCCACCAGCGCCCGGATCCGCCTCCGTGTTCGGCCGCCGCTCAGCGCCGCCCGCATCCCCGGCTCCGCGCGAACATCCCGATCGTCGCCTCGGCGAGCGTGGTCGCCAGCCTCGATTCTTGCAGCAGACCGCCGCCCCTTCCCCTGCGGCGATCGCCGCGGCTCACTGCGCTCGCCGTGATTTTCCCGCCGCCGGTCGCGGCGATCGCCCACGTCCGCTCCACTCGACGAGCTTGCCTCGACGTCAAGCGCCCCTATGCACGCTCGCGGCCTCCCACTGCCCAGAGCCCGATGGACTCGCGCCCGCGAGTTAGGCACACATCCCCCTTTAATTTTTGAAGCGCAATATCTCTTTCGGTACTTTTACGCATCTGTCTCCACCGATCATCGGGCCTAGTTAGGTTGAGTGAGTCGTGGTTACGGGATTGGGATCGTGGATCCGGCCGCGGGTTGACGATCGAGCTCCCACGACGACTCGAGGTCGCCCTCTCCCACCGCATCGACGAGCCCGGGAGGACTCCCCAGGCCCATCCTACTCGGAGCATCCCGGGGAACTCAGTGACGACGTGCCGGGAAGGTTGATTGCTTGAATAGGACGTCTAGCCATCATCCCATCACTTAGACACCGTAGGCCACCCTTCCCTAGTTCCCCATTAGTAACCCTAGTGTCAGGACCATTCGCCCCTCGGTCCTGCATCAAAAATCCTAACTCCATTTTGCTTTGTCACGTTCTACATGTTAGACATGACTTGCATTGAATGGGTGATAATTGGTGGATGGAAGAACTCTAGGTTGTGTTGATCAGGATGATGCCCCAAAATTTAGATAAGTGAAATTTTTTTCAAGCTTATATCTTGCGAATTCAAACAAGGACTCAAGAAACATAGTGATCCAAATGAAAAATTAGATAATCAATTGAACTTTGACTCATATGAAAAATGGAAAGTAGTAGTCCATTTGTAGCTTTTGTTGAAAAATGGAAAGTATTCTTTGATACAATCCTTCGATTGCACGATTAAGAAAAGTCTAACTTTACACTATGTGGATGGAAAGCGTAACTTTTGTGAGTGCATATATGAGATTCATTTGAATTTTATAAAGTTTATGAAATGAACTAGAAAATTAAAATTTTAATCAGTGGTTTTTAATTTTATGAATTTTTGTGAAATGAACATGAATTCTTGCGAATTTTATTAGATCATAAATTAGTTCTTTGGCCTTGATAATTTTTATAATCACTTTACATTGAAATCTTAAAAATGTTTTTAAATTAAAATTTTGGAAGATATTTTAGAATGAAAGTTATGCATTTTTTATCGTTTTGAAAAATTTTCAATTTTGAAACTTTTTTTCTTCTTATAATTATAATTTTAATCGTATTTCTCAATTTTCTCATTTGAAATTTAATAATTACCCGACCAGGACCAGGGTTGCGCGATCATGATCGATCGAGGCATCGATCAAAGGGGTCCGTGTGTCGATCGATCGTCGCCTGATTGTCGATCGATCGAGGTCGACGATCATGATCGCGCAATCCTGGAGAGAGGCGAGGACGGGAGATGCAAAACAACATACAAACTTTCGTGCTTTGGTGAGTTGCAGGAAGTCCGATCGAAGAATTAGTCCTTCCTGGGGCCTACGCCCCATAGAAACTGTCTACAGAATCAACCATGAGAGAAATGCACGTTAGATCCTCCATGGGGATTAGTCGGGGAATAATTCCCAGGACGAATTCCAGCAAGATTCTTTAGAGGGTCTCCCACGGATGTGTGAGCCAATTCTTCCGTGAATACCACTAATTGCGGAGAATGCCCTCATGTTAACCATATCATGATGCCTCATTAGGGCTTCTGAAGCATAGTCCATGCTTGGTATAATAAAGCCAGAATCATTGTGATATCCACGACTAGATTCAAAATTTATATTAATGCTTTGATTGGATGAGTTGTTCAAGTCAGAAGAATCAGTGGCTGTGAACAAGGAATTAGATGAAGTCATGTAGGCGGCGATGAAGAAGCGGCGATGAAGAAGTAGAGGCTTTGAAATGTTCTGAGAAAGCAAGAGAGCGCGAGAGCTTCTGACGAAGCAAGAGAGCTTCGGACTAAGAGATTCTGAGAGGAGAGAGCAAGAGAGCGCGAGAGAGTGAGAGAGAGCAAAAGAGCGCGCAGGGAGAGAGATTTAATTTCAAGAGAGAGATTTAATTTCGATCTAATGAGGGGTCTAGACAACCGCGATTTCGCGAAAATTATTTCATTGATCACGGTGATTTCATCGATCGATTATCGATCAATCATCAATCGATCACAAAATAAAGTTTTCGCTGATCGCCGATCGATCGATCGATGTGCGACGATCAGATCGGCGACTCGATCATGATCGCGCAACCCCTGACCAGGACGGTGTAATGAGATTTAGATAGAGAGAGAGAGAGAGAGAGAAAATTACTCTAAAAGCAAATATCTCATCCTCAGTATAATCCCCTGATAGTTTTAATCGGAAAACTAATCAAAATTGGACCGCCGCCGGCGCGGCGGCGGAGAAATCAGGAACGGCGGCCCCGACCACGAATACCTCGCCGTCCCCGTCGACGTCAATAATTGCAGAATCCCCTTCCTTGATCTCGCCGGCCAGCATCTTCTCCGCGAGACTATCTTCGAGGAGCCGCATTATCGCTCGCCGGAGAGGCCTCGCCCCGTAACTAGGGTTATACCCTTCCTCTACCACCCTCTCTCGGAACCTCTCCGTCACCTGCAACTCGATCTCCTTCTTCTTCAGCCGATCGACGACTTCCTTCAACATAATATCTGCGATCTCCTTCACCTCCATCTTCGTCAACTGCCGGAACACGATCATCTCGTCCAATCTATTCAAGAACTCCGGTCTAAAGTACTGCTTCAGTTCCTCCGTCACCAGGCTCTTGATCCTCGTATAACTGCTATCCTTCTCGTCGAAATCCAAATCAAAGCCGATTCGGCGTCCTCCTTTCTCGATCACGCTGCTGCCGACGTTAGAGGTCATGATCAAGAGCGTGTTCTTGAAGTCAACGGTCCGACCTTTGCTGTCGGTCAACCTGCCGTCCTCCAAGATCTGAAGCATCATGTTGAACACGTCGGGATGGGCTTTCTCGATCTCGTCGAAGAGCACGAGTGTGTAGGGTCTGCGGCGGACCGCTTCGGTCAACTGTCCGCCCTCGCTGTAGCCAACGTAGCCAGGGGGAGAGCCAATCAGTTTCGAGACGGTATGGCGCTCCATGAACTCGCTCATGTCTAAGCGGATCATGGAATCCTCCGAGCCGAAGTAGTAGGCGGCGAGGGACTTGGCGAGCTCGGATTTGCCGACGCCGGTGGGCCCGGAGAAGATGAAGCTGGCGATGGGCCGGTTCGGATTTTTCAGGCCCACCCGGGCCCGCCGGATGGCGCGGCTGATCGCTTTGACCGCTTCGTCTTGACCGATGACTCTCCGGTGGAGAGTTTCTTCCATTTGTAGTAGTCGCTGGGATTCGTCGCTGGAGACTTTCTCGACCGGGATTCCAGTCCAGGTGGAGACGATGTGCTGGATGTCGGATTCGGTGACGAGGGGAGCGTCTTCTCCGGCCTCCAGCGCCGCCGTTGACTCTTCTTTGTTTTTGTCGAGAAGGGCGGCTATCTGGGTCTTGAGTTCCATCTCTCTGTCCCTCAGTTCCCCCGCCTGTTACAAAATAAAAGTCAACGCGAGACGACTTACTTGAAAGTTTTCGTTTGCTTTTTTTTTCACCTTCTCGAATTCTTGTCCCCGGATAGCCTCGTTCTTGTCCTTAGTGATCTGCCGGAGCTCTATATCGAGCTCTTTTGCTTCCTCCGGCATCTGCAGCGGAGAGTCAAAAGTCAAAGCAAATTACGGAGAAATTAGCAAAACAATTATGCATTACCACAGAGTGGCGAAGTCTGACCCGGGAGCCGGCTTCATCAATCAAGTCAATGGCCTTGTCCGGGAGAAAACGGTCGCTGATCAAGACCAAGAAAAAGTTGGCTTTTTAATTATCCAAAGATGTCGACTTTGGTGTGGGAGAAGTCAATGGGGAACCTGATGTACTGATGAGCGAGCTGTGCGGCGGCAACTATGGCATTGTCAGTGTACTGGAGCTTGTGGTGGATCTCGAAGCGTTCTCGCAATCCTCGGAGAATCTGAATCGCCTCGTCAACGGTGGGCTCAGGAACTTTGACTGGTTGGAATCTTCTCTCCAGAGCTGGATCCTTCTCGATATACTTACGGTACTCATCTAACGTCGTTGCTCCTATGCACTGCAGTCAATTCTATTTTTCATTGCTTTCTCAATCAGTATTTAGCACGAGAATTTCTTTGGCTAATATTATGGAGGAATAATTTTTTATATCTTCTGGTGAAAATCAGGAATCTTTGGACTTGGGCTAATATTTAAGACTTTCTCGTTGAAAGGCTGGCATTGATTACCTGGAGTTCACCTCTGGCCAGAGCAGGTTTGAGGATGTTAGCCGCATCAATGGCGCCTTCAGCTGCTCCTGCTCCAATCAAAGTGTGCACCTCATCTATGAAAAGGATGACGTCATCGTTCTGCCTGATTTCCTCCATTAGCTTCTTCAATCTCTCTTCAAACTCTCCTCGGTATTTTGTCCCCGCCACCAGAAGGCCCATATCTAGCGTGATCACCTGCAATCAGCTAAAGTTATCAGATAGAGTGGAGGGGGAGGAAGATGGATGGAGTAGACAAGATAACAAAAGATATAGAAAAAGTAAAAATGGATATCCAAAGGATCTACATTTAGAAGCAGAGACCTCAAGAAATCAAAATAGAAATAGAGATAGAAACTATTGAGATAGATATAAACATGGAGAAATAGATATATAGATATGTACAGAGATCTATATAAGGGTGACGATAGGAGAAGAAATCTAAAGAGATAAAGATAGAGATTAAGAGATCTATAGAAATAGATATAGGGTTAGAGATCTATGGTGTAGAAAGATAAAACTCACTCTCTTTCCTTCAATTGTCTCAGGAACATCACCACTGGCAATCCGCTGGGCAAGGCCTTCAGCTATGGCTGTCTTACCAACACCAGGTTCACCAATTAGGCAAGGGTTGTTTTTTGTCCGCCGGCCCAAGATCTGAGTCACCCGTTCAATCTGATCTTGCCTGCCAACAACTGGATCAAGCTTACCCTGCCACCACAAAAACACTATCAGTGACATCTTTTCACTATAATCTCATTCCTGGAAACTTAGCTCCTTTGAAAAAAAACTTTTAGATTCTCTGACTAAACATCAGACGAGAACAGAACAAAATTAGAAGGGAATATTAGATCACAAAATATCACCAGAAACATTAGCCAAGATGGGAGAAATGTTTCAAAAATTGGACTATGAAAATTTTCATGCTGAAAACCATTAGGGACATAATTTAGAAGATGAATGCCGAATAAAGGGGCAAATGCGACCTACCTCCACATTCAGTTATGATATTGGTTCAATGTACAAACAAAGGAGAGAATGCGTAGACAAAGTCAGCAGTAAGGGTATTCTAGACATTATGATGTCTACGCATACTTTACTCATTTAATTAATGCACAGTTTGCATATACTAGACACGCCTCTATTGACTAGACTTGAGCAGCTCTGTCCTAACCTTCTCCTATTGTCCATTTTAACCACTACGAGATCTAAGGGTATTTTGGTCATTCATCAATGTATTTAATATTCCTAACCTTCATTTCAATAGACTTGAGCAGCTCTACTGGCAACGACCTCTTCACCTGACATTCTTACTTCTCCTATGCTCCAGTTCTACTTTTCATGCGGCCTACAGCTGTTTTGTTCATTGGTATTAAGTGATACATGTACAGCTTACCTATCTTTTACAAACTTGAGCAGCTCTATCCAAGCCCTAGGACTATGGGGTTTCTTCCCCCATACATTAAGTTTCTAGCTGGTATCAGAGCATGTCTCCAAATACCTCTTCCGCCAGTTTTGTTAGATCAGTTCCATATTCCTCGAGAGTGGGCATTTTGCTCCCACTTGTTCCTCCACCAACTCCGGCACCAACAGTCTCTGCATTCTCCCCGACCATGCGAATTACCTGGACCATAATAGAAAAAACATTGCCTTCATGAAATGGTTGAGAGATTGATGAAAGGTGAAGGGCCTGCCTGAGTGCGAAGATTTCCAGTATCAGCCCCAAGGCTTTCAAGCACACGGGCAGCAACACCTTCTCCCTCTCGTAAGAGCCCAAGAAGCAAGTGCTCAGATCCTATGTAATTGTGACCTGAAAAAAAAAACTTGAATTAATTGCTCATTTGTAGGGCAACGAAAATCTGCTTCAAAAAATAAAAATTTAAACTCCTTACCTAGTTGGCGAGCTTCTTCCAGAGACAGTTCTAATGTGCGTTTAGCCCGCGGAGTGAAAGGGATCTCCACAGCCACAAATCCACTTCCCCGTCCAATAATCTTCTCCACCTCGACTCTAGCATCCTTCAAATTGATACCCAACGACTTCAAGACCTTCGCTGCTATACCGGCTCCTTCACCTATGAGGCCTAACAGTATCTGCTCAGTGCCAACAAAGTTGTGCCCAAGTCGTCGAGCTTCCTCTTGGGCCAGCATTATGACTTTAATGGCCTTCTCTGTAAAGCGTTCAAACATAGCAACGACAACTCCTCGGCAGGCATTCCCTCGCGGCGCAGAAACTGCAGCTGCTACGACTGCATGGAAGCTCTGGTCATTCTCCAAAGTCAGAGAATTTGAGCTTCTAAGCCCATTGAAATTTCTCGGTAGGGGAATTTGTTTTCTCATGGTGGATGCCACTGTTGTTCCTCCCTTGGTTTTGTCTGATCCTCGAATTCTTCTGTTCTTTGCAGTTACCACTGTTCCTGGAAGAACGGCTGACTGAAACAATGAACCCGCCATGGTGTCCACCAAGCAAAAACTTAGGGATCCGGGAGAGATGTATTAGTCTTCGTGTTTGTGTTCTTTGGCCTACAAAATTAATTCAAAACGTATTTAAAGACACTCTCACTAAAAAACAGAGCTTCCAGTGAGAAAATTCTTCATGTTTTTTGTATTTATATCTAACGAGGAAAAACGAATTTACCAGAAGAAAAGAGAGCAAAAAAATAAATGGTTAAAAATTAATTTAGACAAGAGAAAAACAACACTAATCGACTAAAAGAAAAGACAGACGAAAGATAGGGCGACTACCAGCTGATTTTCCTCCACAAATTATGCAAATGTATCATGTTCAGTTTTAAAGTTAGGCAATTTGACCCACCGGACGAGAGAATGATGAGTTCTACGGAAAATAAGAACGAGCGAACAAGTAGACAGATTAGGGAGAGGAGAAGATTGGACCCTATCTCTTTTCCTCGACATTAAACAACCTCTAAAGACATTAATTCAGACGACGTTCTTTACGGTAAGAAAGAAATCAATGCGGCGTTATGAGGAAAAATGCGTGAGTCAATAGACATCAAGAGAGAAACGATTAATTACGGCAGACAGAATCAGCTCGGATACCCTATCCGCCAGAAATCTTAACTACGCAGTAAAGAAAAACTCCTGGAACGAGATAAGAAAGCTACATTCTGCGTGTTTCGAGCGCGTCCGTACCAAAAATAGCGAGAGCGCGTGCCCGGTTCAGCGATGGTGACGGGAGGAAGGGAAAAAGGGATATAGTAAAACCTCCTAGATATATAGATAATCCTCCGCAGTAAGCTAAGCAGATTGGGTGAGATGATTACTTTCTCTCTCTTTCACCACTCCGAGGTTCTATTTAGAGGTAAAAATATACCCCTGGAAAAATATTTATTTCTATGAGGAAAATTTGAAATTTTATTTTTAAAAAGGCATGACCGATTTTGACCGATTTTCGATGGCAGCGGGAAATTTTCTCCTGCGCCGTCGAATCGAGCAACACAGAGAGAGAGAGAGGTAGGCGCTCCATTTCCTGACTCCGGAGTCCTGATTCTAGAATGGCCGAGGTAGAAGACGAGCCGGGAAGCTGCTCGGCGTCTGGAATCCCGGAGGAATGACAGGCGGAGATCCGGAGAATCTTGTCGGATATTGGCCAGAGTTCAGCTTCCTTGAACCCAAAATGTAGAGAGAGACTACGATTTCAACCAACCGCAAGCAATACGAAAAACACCTTATTTTACTAAAACCCCTAAATTAGTAAATATTGTGTATATGTCACTTCAAAATGAGTCAAAATCTCTGAGATTTGACTCACAGAACGGCCCGATCGGGTCGTGAGCCGTGCTAGGCCTGCGACGGCCCATGCCACAACATGGCCCGATGGACCGGAGGGGTTCTTGAGGCCAGTGAAATACTCAATTAAACTAACAGCCACTATTTCTACTAGGAAATTGATCTTGACCCAATCTCTTTGTGGAACTTTTTTCATGAATTTGAAAAATTTGTGGCGAGGAACTTCCATTGAATTGGGTTTTCTTACCTCTCAATCCTTTCGGATTGCTGACCGAATTATGTTCGATTTTACTTGGTGACGAGGTAATTTTTTTTAAAAAAAATCTAATTAAAACATCCTCATCTCTCTACATAGATTCATAGATTAATAAAAAAACAATTAAATTCATAACCTATCTTCAAATACAATTTTTTAATCTATTTAAAAATACCCACAAACTAATGGACGGATGAATATTCAAGAATGAACTCTAAAATCAAATGAAATCATCAAAAGACCATTATGGAAAGAAACTCACATTATAATGTGTGTTTGGAAATGAAGCTGATATCTAATGTAATTTATCAACACACCTCGCTCTTGCCGGGCATGAATTTTTTCTTCATTTATAGATGCATTCCCATTGAATTTGACAAGTCTCTGTCATTTCAATTCTTACTTTAATCTCACAATCCCTTGAATTTCTATGAATCACTTGATGTGTCTTACATAACTTTAAAGCACTTTTCTCTATAATCTATTAGATTTGAGAATTTCTTTGTGCCTTGAGGTTTTAGTTTTTCCTTTGAATTCTTCTCCAAAGTGTTATATGCGAGGATATCTTAAATTTTCTCTTTAGTTTTTCATTTTTCAAGTGTTATTTTGTCTTTCCATTGTGCAAAAAATTTCTACTTCTGTTTTTTATTGGTAGAGCATGGATGATAGTTATGAATTGAGTGCTCTTTGAAATATGTTAAATTTTCTTTTATTGCTATATTAAATTAATGTTTATCTAACTTTGATACCATGAAGAGGTAAATGATAACATGTTGACTAAATGTGAAAATACATGATTAATAATGTAAATTAAGGCATAAGACATTCCATTCTAATGCATGTTATCATATTTTTTAGTGTTTATCTATCATTCTATGAAAAAGTCATGATAATATCAAAATGTATTAATTTAGGGTTCATTATAATGAATTAAAGATAATATTTTCATAACCCTGTCTTTACTTGAGATTATAATTAGTTTTTAAGGTTAAATAATAAGAGAAATCATTTTATATACACTCATATGTTTTTCTAAGTTTTAAAATCTAAAACAAATGAGTAGATTTTTTAATTATAAATTTATTCTCTTGTTATTTATTAGATCTGACTTTTTATAATGATAAATAATTTAAATTCAATGAAAAAAAATTTGGATTAATTTCGTAATAGTGCTCTGTTTGCTACATAACAGGTTGTACTAACTGCTTCTGCCCAAAAGTATCCTGGTAGGTTATGTTCGGCGAGCATCATTCTTCACATATCTAACAGAGTACGGTTCTTAAGTTCGGCGACTCCATTTTGTTGTGGAGTCCGAGGTGCTGAGAATTGATGAGTTATTCCTAATTCATCGTAGAAATTCGTGAAGTCATGATTTTCAAATTCCCTTCCATGGTCACTCCGAATAGTTTTAATCTTTAGTTCCAACTCATTCTGAATCTTCTAAGTGAAGGTTTGAAATGTATCAAAGGTGTCATTCTTATGTGACAAGAAGAATACCCAAGTGTACCTTGAGTAATCATCTATGATGACTAAACAGAAATATTTTCCACCCAGGCTAGCTACTCGATGAGGACCAAAAAGATCCATATGGAGAAGTTCTAGAGGTTTCTTTGTTGATATCTCCTTCTTCTTATCGAAACTAGATTTTACTTGTTTGGACTTTATACAAGTCTCACAAGTGTCCGGTGCATTTCCTAACTGTGAGGGTAACCCTCGTACCAGCCCTAAGGATTCTAAGGTTCTAATATTTCGAAGGCTGAGATGTCCTAGTTGACGATGCCATAATTCCGCATCATTCTCTTCGTATTGAGCCACTAGACACACGCGTGAATTTCTCACTTCATCTAAATCAACTATGTAGATGTTCTTAATCCTATGGCCTACAAATAATAATTCTCTGGTTTCCTCCTCTAATGTATTACATCCTATCCTATGAAACTCAACAATCATGTGATTGTCACACAATTGACTTATACTGATCAGATTGTGATGAAGACCCTCTACGAGTAGAATATTCTTCACTAAGACATCATCATCTATAGAAATCTCTCCAATACCTTTAATCCTTCCTTTATTACTGTCCCCAAATGTAACTGTGCCTCCTTCCATCTCCTTAATGTTATTTAACCATTTCCTATCCCCCGTCATGTGTCTTGAACATCCGCTGTCCAAATCTGTGATGACAATCGGTGATTTCCTGCGCAAAAAGAAATTCGGGACCGTTTAGTTCCACCCCATGGGAGCCCAAGGTGGGATCTGAGGCAATCTAAATCTAGGAATAGCGTCAACTATCCCAAGAGGTGTCAAGGGCATGTGGTGTGGTGCAATGATGTGTGAGTGATAGAATTGTGGATGTTCAGCCATGTGGTGATAACACATATGTGATGTGGGATCCATTCTATACGGGCCTCTATCACAAGCCCTACTAGGTGAAATGGGTGCCATAGGAAATTTTCCATAAGATGCAAATTTATCATTTCTACCTACTGATCTCAGTCTGCTAATAGTTGGTACGGAGTGACTATAGATTACTCTACTGTGCTCTCCTCTCAATAGTTCACTATTTGTACTTACTGTATGATGAATTAATTTGTCTACTATCCCATGCTCTCGTAGCATCCCATAGCTATGTAAATATCTATACCTAGGATCCCTTCGGATTGTCTCATCTATGATGTAATTTCTGGATCCTTTTCTTTTCTTCTCAATATCCAAAATTGTTGATGCACCTTGTGGTTCTGGAAATTTAAGAAAATCTTCCGTTCCTTTATCCATTTCGTCCCTTCAATTACTCTAGTCGTGTCATCAGGTTTGTAACCTAGACCTTCCTTTCTCAACACATATTATTGACTTCCTAAAAGCATTTCCAAAGCCTTTTGACTTCCTAACAGTTTATCATATCTCTCTCTAAGTTTTTCCATTTCTAACCCAATGTTATCCTCTCCCAATTTCCTAAAGTACTCGTTTTCCTTAGCTGGAAAACTTGATGCTTCCTCTAACCTCTCAGTCAAGAAAGAGATCTGCTCCACTAATTTAAGATTTTCTTTTCTACTTCTCTTCAATTCTCTCCTAGTGATTCTATAAGTGCACGAGAGGTCAGCTAATGCATCACTCAGTTCTTCATTAGAAATATCATCAATACTTACCTCACCTTCACTAGATTTTGCCATTAGACACAAGTTGACCTCCTCGCCTCCTTCTCCTCCTTCTTCATCGTTGTCTTCACCTTCACTTGAATCACTCCAAGTTGCCTTAAATGCCTTCTTCTTCTTATCTCCTTTCCAGGTTGGTTTCTTCTTCATCTTCTCATTCTCCTTCTTCTTCTTTAAGTTTGGGCATTCGTCTTTGAAGTGACCTGGTTTCCTGCACTCATAAAAAACTTTAGACGTGTTTCCAAACTTTCTTTGACCTCTTAGCATTCGTGCTATCTTCCTAGATAGCAATGCAACATCCTCATCGTCATCTGATGAGGATTCTTGTGCTTGAAGGGCAATGGACTTGTCCTTCTTTATTACTCCTTCATTCCTTCTTGCCTCATTCATCTCATGAGTGAGGAGTGATCCTACTATCTCATCCAAGGGTGTCGTAGTAAGGTTCTTAGCCTCTTCAATAGTTATAACCTTGATCTTCCACTCACCCGATAATGCATTCAGCAGTTTCATGTTCAACTCAAGTGTCGAATATTCCTTCCCCATATTTTTCAATGCATTTATCAATGCATTCATGCGTCCTACCAGATCACGAATGGACTCTCCGGTCTTTTGTTTGAACAACTCAAATTCGTTCACTAATATACCTACTTGGTTATCCTTCTGTTGTTGTGTACCCTCGTGTGTGGTCTTTAGCTTGTCCCACATTTCCTTAGCTTTACCACAACTTGACACTTGATGAAACAAGTTATCACTAATCGATGCGAAGATAAAATTCTTCGCGCTCCCGTTGAATTCCAATTCTTCCTTAGTAAACTTCTCATACTCCTTGTCAACCCCGTTGACCATCATACTCCATACCTCATGCTTCTTTCCCATGGTATATGCTTCTATCCTTACCTTCCAGACTGCATAGTTAGTGCCATCAAGAGTTGGAGGGAATAGTCTAGAGTCACCACCCATAATAGATCGACTTGTAGATTTGTTACAATCGGTGAACAAGTCAGGCTCTGATACCAATTGAAATACCCAATAGGGTGGTGGTTTACCCTAAGAGGGGGGTGAATTAGGGTTATGTACTACTTTTTTTTTAATCGTGGATTTCTGATTATCTGTTTACTAACGATTCATTGATTTGTCACTCACTTCTTTCTCTTCTCTCACTGCACCGGATGTTATTATACTGGTTGGGGGACCTAATATCCCTTGATCCAGTCCCGAGTACTTTAGACTCGGAGCCTCAATCCTCACCAAAATGAAACCTAATCCTCTCACCCCTCAAACGGGTGAAGGACAATATTCAAATACAATGTTTTTAGCTTTGCCCCCTACGGCAAACCTAACACTCAATTTTACCTGTCCCTACGGCACTACCCACTAGGCCTCGACCTCCTTGGCTCTTGGACGCCCTGACTCCCTCAGGCCGATCTCCACACGATCGCTCGTCCCGTCACTCCCTGTCGTGCCTCTTCCACTAGTACCACCGACCACCCGTAAATTGAGACCTCGTCTTCCGACTTCTCTTGGTCTTCCCGCTTCGAAGTCTTGACTCCTCGTCTCAACGAATGAGACGCTCCCGTCCTCCGCATGTGTGTGTGAATCTAAAGGTGTATATCTAACTACTGCTACCTAATATAAGTGACTCTAATGGTGATTTTATGTCAAGTGTTGACCTTCTACGAAGGTTGACTATTTTTTACTTGAGTTGACTTTCCTAACAAAGTTGACTTTAATTGAACTTTAACCTAGAGTCGACTTTTTTGATTTCTATTGACTCTGGATTAACTTCTAATCTAGAGTTGACTTTCTGCTAAAGTTGACTTTTTCTGACAGAGTTGACTTTGATTGAACTTTGACCTAGAGTCGACTTTTTTGATTTCTATTGACTCTGGATTAACTTCTAATCTAGAGTTGACTTTCTGCTAAAGTTGATTTTTTTCTCACAGAGTTGACTTTCTTGACTGAGTTGACTTTGATTGAACTTTGACCTAGAATCAACTTTTTTGATTTCTATTAACTCTGGATTAACTTCTAATCTAGAGTTCACTTTCTGCTAAGATTGACTTTTTCTGACTAAGTTGAATTTTCTTGATAGAGTTTACTTCCTGATAGAATTGACTTCTTGGCAGAGTTGACTTTCTTGCTTACACACAAAATATTAAGAAAGTATAGATTCTGATAGAGAGAATAAATTTGGTATAAGCAAATCAATTAAGTTAATCAATAGATAACTTGAAAAATAAATTACAGATTATGTAACTGATGATAAAATTCAATTGAGTATAACACACACAATACCTCGTCTGTCACTATTGATATCAACCTGTTGTATGTTAAGATAACAGAATCTATAACAACAGAGAATAACTATATGCAAGCAATCAACTAATTTAATTGATGGACAACCTAAACAGTAAATTAAACACTATGTAATTAATGATGAAATTCAATTGAATAAAACACACAATACCTCGTCTGTCACTATTGATATCAACATGTTGTATGTTAAGATAACAGAGTTTATAACAACATAGAATAACTATATGCAAGTAATCAAATTAATTTAATTGATGGAAAAAATGCGTTAATTAGATTTATACCAATAATTGATAACAAGGATATTCGATATCGAGAACCGAGAGAAGAGAAAGGCTTGGATTCGTAATTCTGACCGATCGCAAGTCTAACCACGACAACGATTTTAAAAAAGGAAAATCTGTATTACTGAACTTTTACTAATAGATCGAAATCTAGATTCACACAGGACGTCCTCCAGATGAAATTACCTAAAAAGATAAACTGACCTAAAATGAACTGTTTCAATTGACCTAACGACAGATTTGGAAGATATGGAAAACCGAGAATTGACAAAAAACAAATATGAATGGACTTCTATTCGCTGAATCAAAAAGATCAGATCGTAGACAGCGTGTTGGCAAACGGTGAACAAACTGTTGATGGTGCGTATTCCTCACAGATCGTCGAAGTGAAGAAGAAAAAAGCCCGTATGCCAGATGAAGATCTCTCTTCGCACCGATCTTCTGTCTTCACACAAATCACAGAGGAGAGGATGATTTCTGTTCGCTAGATTGTCGAAGTTGGCGTACAAATCTTCTGTGTCTTGATGCCCAAATTTTCAAACCCTAACTCATTTTATAGTATATCGGGTTAGAAGGGATAATAAAAAGAAAATGATGATAAACCCCTCAATGGAATTGATATTGTTAAATATGATAAAAAGGTAACTACGGGAAATGATATTAGTGAATAAAAGATAGACTGATAAGTGTATGATGAGAGTCTTGCTGCGTTTCCTGAAACCAAACAACATCACAAATCTCATTAGGAATATTAATAGATTAATCCAATACAATGATAGGTGCAAGATAATATTGATAAAGGTAAAATGATAACATGTCAAGTAGTAACATATGACATAAGGTTAGTGATTGAAAAATAAGGTTAATAATGCAATTATATCTCTATCAATTAAAGAGACTGTTTATATCAAAACAAGTGCGCTAATAGAACGGTTATGCTCAATTCACCCTATATATTGAGATTTTCTTGGACATTGTAAAGCATTCTAGGGAAATTCGAGTAATCGAACTATTTAGATAGTAAATCCCTTGAATATCTTGCTTCCAATCGCTTTTAGACTCATTTCCACGTCCACGGAGTGCTTGAAAGTGAGATTTTATTTAGAGAATAGGAAGAAATCGGCTCTTGAAGATCAACGATCATTTTTTGAATTCAGGAATGAAAAGCCTTTGATCCGGCAAGTAATTGAATCAATTTGAGCGCAATCTTGGGTTAGAGATCGTGTTTCATCCTGATCTTCCTTCATATAGCTTTATATTTCAATTTAAAATCATAATTTGAGTCAATTTTAATTTCAATTTCAGTTTTTCAAAAATTTCTCTCTTGTTCATTCAATGATTTCTCCTTGAATCTTGATCTAAATTCAGTGATTTTTGATTCTATGGATTCATCTTTGAGTCTTCTTCCAAAAATATCAAAATCCTTAATTTCTCACCATTTGATCCGATTTGATCGAATTTCAAAATATCCATCAAAATTACCTTGATTCTCCGTGGAAGCGACCCTTATTCATCACTATACTCCTTAATTCATGATTATTTGATAACATTGGTGAGTTTGGTATTAGTTTTGACTCTTGACTGCATGTTTTGAACGACCTCGTTGTCTTAATTCGTTAGTCTAGCTCTGCTCTTCATAGTGGTCCACATCTACCTGTTAAAGTCTACCAAATTTCATTGCTTGTTATTTCAACTTTCCCCTCCCACTTGCCAAAATTCATTGTAATTTTTGGGAAAAAAGATGTAGAGGCATTGACTATTTGTCCATCATTTCAAATATTATACATGAGACAACAAAAAATGTCTTAGAAACTAATTTGAAATTCATTATGGATATCCCTTAGCAAATACATGGGCTTGGCTCACTTGTATCCCAATGCTTTGATAGTCCATGCTGAAAGCCCTAGTTGCGAACCTCACTCGGAGGAAACCAAACTTCTTATTCAACTAAGAGCGTCAAAATCAGCCACCGGGCATTACACAAGACGGACCTCTCCTAGAGCCTCAATGGTAGAAATTAAGAAAGAAGATCACAAGAAACTAATACAAAATCTTAGGATTTTTTAGGGTTCAACCCATGAATATCCTCTTTATATCTCCATCAAGATATACAATATGGATCATCTCCAACTGTCCATAGCATAAAAATGCCCAAATTCTAATGGCAAAATTAATAGTTAGACTTAAACCATCTCCAACCGTCCAAACAATGATCTCCTTCCTAGAGATAAATAAAATCACATAGATGAGAAAAATCATCCCCAACTCCAAAAAAAATCTCCCAAGAGCCCAAAAAAAAATCTCCCCCACACTGTTCCGTCCACACACTCAGCAAGTATCCATGAAAACCCTCGTAAAAAACTTCATTACATTTATGACACTGAAGTTATAAATATCTTCACCAACCACTCCTCTAGTCCTCTTCGATGGGACCATCTTAAACGTAATTGGCAAATTATTCTAAAGATAGGGGTTAAATGTAAAAGTTCCAAGTACAGTGACAAGCTCCTTATCCATTGGAGAGAATAAATAAACGAGATATAGGGACTAGAAACTACCGAAGCTTTTCCTTATCCGTCATCGTCATCTTCCTCCCGAACGCTGATCGGATACTTCCGAAGATGCAGGCCTCTTCCCTCTGCTCCGCGGTGATCTTACCGGCCAAGAGCGTCGGTCAAATCTCGGCGCCGAGGAAGCTCTCTTTCCGCCGTTCCACGCGGCTGGCCGCCGCGCCGGAGAGTCTCACCGTTGACTACAGCTCTTCCACCTCGTGAGTCATTTCTCCCTCCATCTTTCCATGGTAGAGAGGAGGAGAGTGATTGTGGTTGTGTGTAGAGTTTTTCCGGCGGAGGCGTGCGAGACTTTGGGAGGAGAGGCCTGCGATGCGGCCATGTTCCCGGAAGTGAAGCCGGCGCCGGCGCAGGCAAGCGCCAAGGAGGCGGCCGAGGAGGTGGATAGGGAGTATCTCGACTACGCCGAGCCCAAAACGTAAGTCAACGCACATATCACAATCCTAAAAGAGGAATGAAATAATGCGGTGGATTATATTGCACCAATTATCGTCTCTCTCCCTCGATCTCTCCCTTTCCGTCTCTATCCTCTCTTCATCTCTGTTCTCTCTCTATCTCTCTCAATTTTTATTTCCTCTCTCAATACTCTATCACTCTCAACCTCTGCAGAGTGTTCCCGGGAGAAGCATGCGACGATCTTGGAGGGGAATTCTGCGACCCTGAGTATCAGCGAGGTGTTTTCAAGGAGCCCACCGCTTGATAAGCCTCTCTGTAGAAATTATAATAAATATATTTTATCTTTTTTTTTGCGTTCTCGACTTATATTGTCCAATTTCATGCGGAATAGTATACATGAGAGATGGACAGGCAGAGAGATAAATATATAAACAATTTGATAGGTAGATAAAGGGATGGATGGATAGATAGATAGATAGATAGATAGATACATAGATAGATAGATAGATAGATAGATAGGAGGGTATATGGTGAAGACACCTCCACAATACAAGAAGAACCCAAAGAAGCACTCATGCAATATGACTGAAGCAGAAATGCAATGGTAAGAAATCATCCCCATGAGAATGGGACAATCCAATATCCCTATGCAAAATATTATATATATATCTAAACACTTTAAAAAAATGAAGAGAAACAAGCCTGTGAGAATGGGGCAGCCAACCCTCAATCTTTTGAATCCCTAGAAGACCTCCTTTGCCTTGGCCAGATCATCTCCAAAACTTGAAACGTTTAGTTTCGAGCCTTTGACCCAGTCAAACTTACTTCCTAAAATTTAGGAACCCATTGACCAAGTCAAGCTACGTTTCCCTTATTTTAGGAGCCTTTGTATATCCCCATCTTCCCCCAAACTTAAAGTTTCTTTCATCCTAAAGCCTTCTTTGACCAAGTCAGCCCTAAACCCACGATGTTAGGTTAATTTAAGAATTCCATTTTTTTTCTAATGTCTCTACCACTCTTGGCCTCCACATGGCTACGTCTCATCATGCCAAAGATGCCTAGAAGCACCCATTGGAATCATCCCTTTTTGATGTGCCCTTTGGAAGCATCCCTTGAAGAGGCACTGACCAAACGAATACGTATGGTCGTTGAATACACACGATGTCGTGTCAAAATAAAGTCCAAACTTATCAATTTTAAGATTAATTCACGAATTGAAGGGTATAATGGTAAATAAGGGTTGAATCCACAGAGAATTAGAGAATTTTGAGAGATATCTTTGAAATTAGATCAAATCAAATGATGAATCGAGTTTAGATATAAGACATTTTATAATATAAAGAAAGATAACTCAATTGCGAATCCACGGAATACAAAAATTGAGTGATTTGGATGAGAATTCGCAGAGTAATCGAAGTTTGAAATTGAGAGAAAAATTTGATCGCGAAATTGATTAAAAACTGAAATTAAATTGAAATTAAACTTAATCTACGATTCAAAACTTAAATCTAATGCTAAATGACAAAAGATTAAGATGAAAACACGCAATCTAACCCAAATTCGCGCTCGAAATGATCAAATTAATCGCCGGATGCATGGCTATTCATTCCGCAATTTTGAAGACGAAGATGACATTCAAGATGTGATTTCTCTTTACTCCCTCGATCAATTTTCGATTTCAAACACTCATTGGACGCGGAAACGTGTCAAGAAGAAAAAGAAATCAAATGACGCTTGAATTGTGGTGTCTAGACAGTTCGATTTATCTCAAAAATCCACGGGTAGATTTTCGTCGCGAAGAACAGTTGATTTTATAGAGAAATTGGGCATAATCGTCGGATCAACGGTTGGATCGCGATCAACGGCTGAGATGATGCGTCGTTTGACAAATCGACACGATTAAGTCACGTCTGTTCGATCAGCGATGGAGCGTCCAAAGTGAGCCACGTCGCGAGCTCTGAAGAGATGCGTTGTTTCGATTGTCCGTTGGATCTTCATCGAGCGATCAAGGTGAGTCCACGTGTCGCCAGGTGAGTCGTCAAAAGCGTCACTTAAATTGTGATTTAAAGCACATGCGTTGATGAAAAACCAATGGACTCCGAGTTCACGCAATCGACGTGTCTCAATTGATGCGATTGATCCGATGCGCCACGCTTCGCCACGTGTCTTGCAAACTTAAAAATTCAAGGGAACATAGTCCCACACGGAAGAAACTCTCGGAAAACACGCGTATAAAAGATAGAAGGAAGTGAGAGCTTTGCGTTAATGCCCCAAACTACTTACATGGGCCCACTAACCCGTGAGCCCATCACTCACAAGCCCTCACATTGCCACATGGCGCCACCCGGGCGTCCGCGTGGACTTGCGTGGCACTGCCTCGTGTCCGCGCCACCTGCGCGCCATGCATGCGCTAGCGTGGGCTTGCGTGGCTCTGCCACGTGACCTTGTGTGCCACGTCGCATCTGCACGGGTCCCGCACGATAAAATACCCCCTTTTTGCCTTTTTTTAAAAGGATTTAAAAGGCTAAAAATAATTTCAGATAAATTCTAGAAAATTTCTAAAAATTGGAAAAAAATTCATAAATTTTAAAATACAACTCCAAATTAATTCAAATTTGTTTTTGTTGGATCAGAAATTGAATAATCTATCATTATAAAAAGGGAAATCACGATGACGTGACTTCTCATCAACTTCTCGAGTGAACACTAAAGGATGCCAAGCACGCTCAACCAGTCAACCGACGCGAGGAATAACCGACGCGAATCGACCTTCTCTCTATTTCTATAAAACACACGATTGTAAACGAAAAGAAGTTAGTTATTTTGAATAAAAATTTGGTTACACCGGTTACTTCTTACCTCTGTGTTCATCGTATCTCCTTGTGTCTCCTCCATTCCCTTTCCCGCAAACCTCTCTCTCTGAGTTCTATCTCTCTTTTCCTTTATCCCTCCCTTTCTTTCCTCTTTCATCCATTTCACGTTCAGATGAAAAAGACGGTAATCGTGGATTGTCTGGTATTCTCGAAGCGTCATCGTCGCGTCATCTCAGGCATCATCCTTTCCCATTTTATCATGATTAATAGTTCCATTCATAGTATCATAAGTCCAACATCTTCTTCCTTGTAATATCTCCTCATCGGCCCTATCCATTCTTTGCACTTATCTCTTATCCGAAAGTCATTATTCTAAAAATATTCTCCCCGTCACCGTCGCATGTCCATCCCTCGTATAATCACTATTTATATCTTCTCTTCTATATTATTCCTTAATATCTCTCTCGTTATCCACTTTTTTTCATCACCGTAAACAATAATCTTCCCTCACCGCATTCACACTCCTTATATATTCCTAATCCATCTAAATAACCCTCTCTATATTCTTCTCATTATTCATATCTTTCTATACATAAACCGAAATATTAAATCTTCCATTCTTCTCTTCTTCATATTCTAAGTCAATACCTTTATCATCCCATCACCTAATCACATTCTCTCTTCCTATATTCACTAATCTATACCTTAATCTCTCATATTATCAATCTTATAATCTCTCTCTTATTAGAAAATATAATAAGAACCACTACTAAACCCTTCATCTTATATAATATCTTCTTATCAAAACTCTTTTCTTCACATTCACCTCAACCTCTTTACTCTTATTATTTTCTATCGTCATATTTCCAATTTATCCCATATTCGTCTCTAATCATTTATCATTCATCCCAAAGTGATATCATTCATAGGTCCTCACTATTTGTAGGAATATTTCATAAATAATAAGTAGATGTTCATATCATAATTCACTCATCCTTTCTTAACATATTCATATTCACATTCTCATCTTCATACATATCATCGTTTTGAAATATCCTACATCAGCGAATCTTTATGATTAAGTCGTGAGTGTTAGATCGCAAATGAACTGTCGAGATTTTGCCACGTCGTGCGCTTTAGAAGTAACGCTTGAAACGCCATCCACTAGATCATGATCTAACGCTTCGGATGCATTTTCGTCGGATTTAATCTCAGCCATGATAACTCCTTCGATCAAAGGCTAAGATTAGATCATTTTAAAAATGATTCACGGACGAAGAGAATTGCGCCATATACCCCTTGCCTTGGGTGATGATCGACGATTGCAATTTAATCGCATGATCGAATGCTCCACGTGCTGTCACATCACCCCTTGCCTGGATCAACGATAGCGATTTGATCGAACGCTCTAGATTTTGCCACGTCACATGTGCGATTTTATAAAAATTGAATTTTAATTAAATAAATCGATTTTAAATTCAAAAAAATTTAGAAAAAATCAGAAAATATCCCTACAAAATTAGAAAATTCATAACTTTCAAAATACTATTCCATATTAATCCAAATTTATTTCATTGGATCAGAAATTAAATTATCTATCATCAAAAAAAGTAAAAATATTTAAATAATAAGAGAATAAATTCTTCTTTAAAAAATACACTCATTTCTCTTAAAAATTAAAACTTAGAAGCATAAATGAGTAGGGGTTTCTCTCATTATTTAGCATTAACACATAATTCTAATCTCAAATATAGATGAGAATGATCTACTTTTAAAATACATTCTTAAAAATGCATAATTATCCATAAAATATTACATTTTGAGATTATAACTTGAATTTACATGAAATGATAGATATGTGACGAGACGAGACCGCGAGGTCGTCAATTTCATGCGGTATCGCGTCAAAAATAATACCAAACTTACCAATTTGATGAAAATGAATCGAATTCAAGGGTATAATGGTAAATACGGGTCGAATCCACAGGGAATTAAGTAATTTCTTGACGTAATCTTCAAATTTGATCAAATCGGACGAGAAATTGATGGTAGAAATTGGGGAAAATGGTATTTTAAGAAAGTAGACTTCAAAATCGATTCCACGGAATCAAAAATCGTCCAATTTGGACTTGATTTCTCGGAGAAATCAAGATTCGAAGTGGAGAGAAAATTTCTAGCGTAAGAACCGTGATTTTAGGTGAAAAATTGATGAAATTAACTTCTCAATCCTAATCTAAACGAAAATTAAACATGATAGGAAGGTAAATTAGGAAAAACCGCTTCCACTAACTCCAATTAGCGACCAAAATGAGGTAATTAAATTGATTAATCACCACGAAAACGTAGAACGCGAAGAGGATGTTCAAGCTGCGATTTCTGCCGATTTACGCTGCCAAATCTCGATTTCAAAGGCTCCGTGGGTGCGGAAATGGGTGTAGAACACGATGGAATCGAGAGATTCGAGAAGATTGGTGTCTAAACAGATCAATTTGGATTGATTTCAACTCGGATGCTTACATTCGTGAAGAACATGGCTTTTTATAGGGCGAAATTTCGTAACCGTCCGATCGAAACGATCGACGGTTACGATAAACGGTCCACGATGGACCGTTTTCGGAAATATCGCATCCGTCGGATCGTGGATGGAGGGCCCAGATGATCTCTCTAATAAGCGTTATAAAAACGCTTGATTTTCGCTCCTTGGATCGCGATCCAACGGCTAAGATCCGATCCGCGCCAATCAATCGCAGCCGTTATAATCCACCGATTTGAAGCACGTGCGATTGATCTCCCGGTGGACCATAGGCGCACGCGATCGACGCGCCTCGATCCATCGCTTAATTGATCCGGCGCTCCTCGTCGCGCCACGTCACCTGCATCGTAAAATAACTTCTGTTTAGTCCCACACGGAATTTATTTAATGAAACCGTCGGGTTTATAACACCCGACGGTTTAGAGTGTTAATAACCCTCCCCATATAGGGCAGGCTAAAGACCCCTTTTATATATATATTAAATAAATATATAAACTATATATCACGCGCCACGTAGGCGCTACGCGGGTCCGCGTGGCGCTGCCACGTGGCCTTGCGTGCCACGTCGCATCCACGCGGGCCCCGCGCCCATTTTTTTATTATTATTAATTATTATTTATATTTATTTATTAAAAAAACGGGCTTAAAAAAATCGAAAAATAAAATAAAATTAAAATAAAAATAAAATAGTTTAAAAAAATCCGAAAATTCCCTAAATTGTAAAAAAATCATATCTTTTTAATATATAACTCCAAATTAATCCAAATTTCTTTCATTTGATCCAAAAATTTAATTATCTATTATTCTAAAAGGTCAAATTAAATAAATAATAAGAGTTAAAATTATTATTTCAAAAAAATACATTCATTTATTAAGATTTTTAAACTTTAGAAAATAAAATGAATGTTTATAAAAAAATTGTTTCTCGTATTATTTTTAACTTTAAAAACAGTTATAATATCAAGAAAAAAATATGGGTTATCAAATTATTAAACTCTAATTTATAAAAAAAATTAACCCTAAATTAAAGTATTTTTGAGATTATAATGGCTTTTTTTAAGAGAATAATAGAAAAATACATATAAGTACGATAACATGCATGAAAAAAATGAAAATCATTTATACTTAAATATGCATCAGAAATCATGTTTTATGATGTAAATATAGCATGTTATCAATATGCACTCAAAGTATGATAACATGCATAAAAATTGAATATTTTATGCCTTAATTTGTATTAATAATCATGTAATTGCTGATGGATATTATGTGGCATATAAGCCAATCACACTTTCATCAATCTTGTTTATGTTCGTCTGAAATGAAATTTCTTCATTGTCATTCTTGTGTGATGTTTTGCAATGAAGTCCACGAGCATGTGCAATGACTAAGTGAATTATGATGAGATCATAATATAGTGATGGCTAGTCTTTAAACATATGTTCTAAACATTCCTATTCGTGGGATATTCGAGAAGGACATCGAATTATCTGGAAAGAATAGAACTATCTGATCCATCTCATATGATGAGTATGGCCGATCCTATAGCCATCGGTGTGGAGACACTAAGGATAGATAGTGGGTGCTCTTTGGAGAAAGAGTTCACTGAATTGATCCGTATGAATCCCTGAATGGTAATATACCTAATTGTCAATCAGGTTGATTCATGTCATGATTGTGTATGTGGTCCTTTGACTTGAGACACCAAAGACATCTTGTGGATGGATGATCGTGTTTTGATTATGACTTATGAATCCCTAGTCACGAGATATCTAAAACGTCATATATTGGATACGACATGAAGTCCACGAAGATGATTGTGTGGTCAAGATGGGATCATCCACCCTCGGTATATGAGGAGATCGACTCAAGGAATGAGATGCGGTTAAATCCTTGGCCAAGGTAACGGAAATATTAGAGAAGTTGTTCTCAATGATTTCCTACTCGCATCAATACTAAATTGAGTGACAGATTAGGGTTTGACAATTAACCATACCCTAAGTCATTCATGAGCCTCGTGCGGATGAAGGATTATACGTACACGGTAACCAATGACGGCAATGTTCCATGAAAGAGTTCTAATATACTCCATATCTCCTAGAGCACGTGGTGTAGCTTGGCACCCACCGGGCTGGCGACTCAACCTGTCGATTGGGTTAAATCGATCCTTATTCAATTAATCTATATGTTGATATAGTTAATTGATAAGAAGGACCAATAAGTGTTATTGGGTTGATAGAGTCATTAACTAGCGAGATATATGGACCTAGAGGGTCACAGCACATAAGGTCAATGGACGTCGATGGATATAGACATAATAATAAGGGTTTTTGTGAAAAGTTCACATTCCCAAAGTCTATAAATAGGGGGAGAACGACCATAATAGAGGTGCCTATGCAAGGCTAGTGGAACTTCTCCTCCCTCTTCTCTTCCTCTCGTGGTGACGAGTGTTCGAGAGGAGATCCGATCGTTTGGAGACTGTGTGGATACCGCTAGAGGCCGTACGCTTGAACGGTTGAAGAACTCTTTCAAATGATCCAAGTAAGTGTGAATTTTATTGCATACTAGATGATAGGATCACCTAGAATGGATGATGAGATCATCCATTCTTGGTGCTTCCACGATGTTGAATGTTTTGATTCAACACCGCTGCAATCATTATTTTGGACAAAGATTTGGAGAGCTTTTCGAGCCTCAAATCCCATCAATTGCATGTTATCACAGGATCACAGGGAATCTGAGATAAGGCTTAAGGACTTTTGAGAGGCAAGATGGTCCGAAGGATAGTAGGGAGCGACACATAGAGCTCTAGTAGCCAGCTCATGAGAGATGGGATGAGTGCTAATGTTCCAAAGGACAATGATGAAGTGGGGGGTTTCTAAATGACAACTTGAGTGGGTTAGATCATAAGTTCATGTGTGGATTTTGATCTAACTAACTTGACCAATTAGTAATTGCCACTAGTGGACTAACAAGGTGAGCAATGACTCTAAAGTTACTTAAATATGATACCTTGTCTTGTTATATTTTATCTATGTAATACTTTATTGACATTAGCTCAAATCAATACATCAATTCATCTAAATAGTCATCGTTTCAGACATTTCTATTTGAGATAGATAATGATCATTTTCTCTGAACTTGATAGATATCTTAGGTATTTTACCTTTGAATTCTTGATATTAGAAGGTTCCCTCACACAACTTTTACAATTTTGTGTTGAAAAAGTATGAATTGGCTCATTCAGTGGCTCATTAAGTAGACAACCTCAAATATCAATAGACTAAGTAATCATTAAGGCAAATGAAGGATTACTAGCTTTAGGAGCATCATCATTCACATCACATTGAGGATTTCAAAGGCCATGAAATTTCACATCATTCCTCAAATTACAAAGTCGTGATGGTTAATTTGAGGTCAATCAAAGCACTAAGTCAACTAAAAACAAGAGTCTCTAGCATGACACATGGTCTTTTGATCTCCTAGCACATGGATCATGGCACACTAGTGGATGGTTTGATTTTTCATAAAGAGTAATAGTCTTATTAAATATTATGTCACTTTGAAATCCTTCGAGGAAGGTCTAGGCATTGATAAAACAATCAAAGGGATTCAATTTTAGAAAACAAAACCCAATTTCCAAGACTAGACGTAAGAGAAACATCGAGTCAGAATAGAGATCTCAAGGGACCTTAGATTAAGATAATTATCTGACATACCCCTAAGGAATAGAAAGAAGGTCTAAGCATAAATATGCTAGGAAAAGGTCTACAATAACTACGGGCCTTGTCATTCCATTTGGGTTATTTACTCTGGGTCGTCAAGGCTGCCTCTTTTTTCTGTGCTAGGAACTCATTTGGACCGGTGCATGCTTGATCTTTTGGGACAGCTCATTCGACTCCACCATGTCCATGTATTTTGTTTACTCCAAGACAACCTCTGGCGAGCTCGCTAGTATCACCCTCGCACACGATTTTCAATCTCGATCCTTCAGACCATCAACCTAGACTACCTATCTACCCTTATCATTGCTATAAAAGGTAAACATTCACTAACTCGAGGGAAGTGTGAGACAATAATTTTTATAAAAAAGCAATACCAATCCAGGGGTATTTTCAGTCATTTTTGTTTAAGTATCTTCCTACATAAGGCTTATGCATACCATGAGTGTATCATGCAACCATAGGTGATGTGATCCTCCTTGGCTGACCTCCTTTCTCTGCTTCCCTCCAAATTGCCACAAAATTCTCCAAATTGCATACCTATATCTTTAAATTTTCTAACTTATAACACTCATACATCAAGCAATGAAAAACATGACCCAATAACTTTTCATATTCCTCTCATATCCAGATTCTTACTAAACCATGATCCAGCTCGCCCGGCCCAATAAAGGTCCAATAAGGGAACACAAAACTTTTTAATCATGGTTTTTAATCTAACTTGTGGGGGGGTGCATTGGTCTACTCGTGCGCCACGTGTTTTTCACTTCTCCTAATTTCAGCGGCTTCACTTTCCTCGGAAGGACCACGAAAAAGAGGTTGCGATGGAGTGCAGAAGGCAGGGAGAGCGACGCGGTACCAAATTCCACTGCTTTCTTCTTTCCATCTGCTTCCTCACCTTCGCCGTTATCTTAATACTCTTCTTCTGTGTAAGATCGTGTTGTTTCGGCTTGTTTAGTTTTTGGGACTTTTTTGGGTGGTTCCTTCGTTTGATCAGCTTTGTTGTTCCCAGGTGAAGGATCGATTGACTCTCAGGAAATTTTCTTTATTACGTAAGTTTTTCTTTTGTTTCTCTTTTTGTTCCTTGTTTTTTCGGGACAATCTTTTTGTCCGCCTAATCATGCATAGAAGGGATTGGAAGATTGTTGCAATATTTCTGTTTGGCTTATCAACATTGAAAGAAATGATTTTAGAGAAAAAATTCATGTGGAAATCCACAAAGGGTTTCTATCTATGTTCCTTCAACATGAACTACAATGCTGCTTTTTCGACTAAAATTCAGAGATGGAGGTGTTTCAATGCTTTATTTACAACCGTTTTTTTTGATATTGTAGTGTAAAGAAATGAAGAAACCAAAAATGTCTTATTCTTTTAACCATCATGAAGGCTTGATCACTCACTTATGATTCAGGGCGTTCTCTTGCTGCGAATCCAGAAAACTTCGCATATTATTTATCTATTCTGATAATTTTAGTCATAAAATTCTAGCGTGTCTGATGAAATTTACGCTCTTCGTATTCCTGTCTTATCTGAATTATGGGGAGTCTATAATTCTCATTATTACGAGAACTCCGTTACCTAATTCCATTGTTCATACATCCCTAAGACTGAAGCCAGACTGTGATAGCTCCAATGTTGGAATCAGTCAGATCTCTCTGTTTCTCTTTCATTCAACATGTGATTGCTAACTTCTTTGATTGCTCCCTTCAGATTGCAAACTTCTTTGATGCAACTTGAAGAAGTTATGGGCTCGCTGAATATTTGATGATTCTTGTTCTAAATAAGGTATTTGAAGACATCCCGCAGATTGATGCTTTTGTACTATGGAAAAATTCTCTGATATTTTGATTATGTATCTCAGAATTGAGCGTGGAAATTCCTATGGGACCGTTTTGTTGCTGTGCATGCGGAGAGGAACTCGAAGAGTACACTAATCCAAATATTTTAGTTTATCGGCGATGCCTTTGCTTCAGGAGATTCTTTCATCGAATTTTCTATGGGGTAATGTCTTCTCTCTTATTTTGTTACTCTCAATACTGTCAGTGATCTTATTCATATTTTAACTAATTCTATCGTCTTCTCAACAAAATTTGGTGATCGTCTAGGATGTCATAAGTTTCATTAGTATCAAAATCTTATCAGGGAACAGCTTCTGTTCCCTGATAAGGTATAACCTATAGCTCCTAATATCCTGTTCAGACCTTAAGGAGTTTTTTTAACACCTGTTGGTGTAATCCTTCCTAATCTCCTGTAGGTTTGTGATTTTTTGGAGCTGAACAATGGCCGGTTCTGATGTGAGACTTTTTATATCCTCTGAGGTGCAAAATTTGAAGAACATGATATGCTTCAGCTTCAGTGATCACAGAAATCTTTGCCTTTCTTATACTTTTTCCATTGACATGTACTCTTTAATGATCGCCTATTGACATATTGAAGAAGTTTTACAGAAGCCAAAATAAGTTGGAACTAAAGTCCAAGGGTTTTTTGACCCTAAAAATTATAACATATGTCTAGAAGAAGAGAGATTATTGATTAAAAATTGTATGACGAGGAGGAAAATACCTCTTTAAACACCTTCCCAGTTTTTCTGTAGACAGACTGGCTTTGATCTGTCTGGACTCCTTATGTTACTTTTTCACAAAGGATCAAAATTCTTGATTTACAAGATAAAAGATTATCTTGTAATTTCTCCAGATTTAATTGTATCATGGTATCACATCACTATTCTATCTTCAACATTTCTCCTTTGTCATCAGAATGGTGCAGCATTCCAAAGGATGGATGGGCGGAATGTCATGCTCTCATTTCAAGGAGGAAGTCCGTCGGCATCGACTGGGTCAGGTGTGGGGCCAGATGACATCCCGTTGACTGACACTGGCCATCTCATGACACGTCCTTCATCATATGAATCCGATCAAAGATACTCACTTTCTCAACGTGATCGGCTGGTGTCGAGGCATGAGAAGATAGTGGGCAGTGTTCAAGAGGGCTCAAGAGTCTTTAGAAGTGGAAGTAGCTCTGGTTCCATGCATCTTGGCTCATCCAAGAAGCAAGATATTACAGACTTGGAGAGAGACGTTGATCTTTCTGAATATGATAAATTTCGACCAGGAAAGGCATCATATTGGATGGAGTATGCAGTTTCAACTACTGAGGACGAAGACGTCTGCCCAACCTGTCTTGAAGGTTGATTTGCCTCTCAATTTTTATGTGAATTTTAGGGTTGTTATCCTCTGTGCCCCTAGTTTTAGAAAAAATAAAAATTAGGGTTTTATTCTGTGACATTTCTTTTGATTTTCCTGAGTGGTTATTTTAATTCATTTTGTTGCCAGAATACACAGATGAAAATCCAAAAATTGTGACAAACTGCAGCCATCATTTTCACCTCGGATGTATATACGAATGGATGGAAAGAAGTGAGAATTGTCCAGTGTGCGGCAAGGTATGCAATTTATCAGTTTTTTGTCATGAAAGTTTATTATTCAAATCTCTCTCTCTCTCTCTCTCTCCCCTCTCTCTGTCGCTCTCTATCTGTGTTTATCTCTGTCTCTCCACCTTTCTCTTCTCGCACTTGTTTCTATATCTATGTTTCCATGGCTCTCTCTGTTTCTCTCTCTCTCTCTCTCTCTCTCTGTGATTCCCATTTTTCCTATCTTATGCCTCAGGAGATGGAATTCTGTGAGACCCCCTGAACGAATTCGGCCATCTTCCCTTATCTCTCCACTTTCCGAAGACGAGCAGTCAACGTTTCACGGCCTTGGCGTGTCATTTGAATACACATTACTGCACCATTCATGCAGTCTTCCTGTCTTCCTTAATACAGAGTTCTATACAACGAATTTAAGCCCGACAAAGCCCGGCTCGGGCCCGTCAGTACGTGCGATGAAATGACGAATGTAACCCTGGTTTGGGAAAGACCTCGCGTGGGGACCCCCCATAGGGTTTTCTTCCAAAACTAGGGGCGCCCGCAAGAAAAAAGTAGGGCCCCGCATACTTCACGACAATACGCCAGCTGTCCTTGCTATGGTGGACGTGCTCACGTGGATGCAAGAGAGAGAAAACATCGATTAGATTTAAATAATCCAATATAATATCTTTCTACGCATAGACGGTAGGGGTTTCTATTTCGAGCCGGGCCAGGTTCTGCTCGTTTTTCTGTTGGACCGGGGCTTTCGATCCGAATCGCAGCTTGCAGAGAGGGAATCTTCCGGCTAGCTATTTAACCAGTCCTGCCACTATCGTTGAGACTCAGTCGTCAGTTCCCATACTCTTCCTCCATTGAACCGGTAATCTGATTCTATTTCTTCGATTTTTCTTAGATCTGATTTATTCCTTCATTTCCTGAGTCTTTTAATTATTTCCAGTGTCTGTACATGCAATGGATCTCAAGGAAATCAAATTTATGGAAGCCGGCCTTCTATTCGTCGCGACTCTATTATTCGTGAAAATCATTTCGGCTTTGTTAGCTTCTAGGGCGCGGAAACGTTTGCCGCCTACAGTGAAGGGATTACCAATAATTGGAGGCCTCTTGCGGTTCCTCCGGGGTCCGATTGTGATGCTCAGGGAGGAGTATCCGAAACTCGGAAGCGTTTTCACTGTTAAGTTGGTGAATAAGCGTATAACTTTTCTTATAGGTCCTGAGGTTTCCGCGCACTTCTTTAAGGCTTCGGAGGGGGAACTTAGTCAACAAGAAGTGTATCAGTTTAATGTGCCGACTTTTGGTCCGGGTGTGGTATTCGATGTGGATTATACTATACGCCAAGAGCAGTTTCGGTTCTTCACCGAAGCGCTGAGAGTGTCCAAGCTGAAGAGCTATGTTGATCAGATGGTTGTAGAGGCTGAGGTATGGAGTTGCACAAACTTGTTTCCGCTTTCGTTATCATGAAAATTGATCTCAAATCCCGTGCCTGTCTTTTCCCTTCTGTTTCATCCCGCTCTAGTTCGGAAAGTTGCAGAAGGACAATTAGTAGTCTTTTCCCTTCTGTACTTTTTCCTTTATTTTTTTGTTTGAAGTATGCTATTTTTTGGGGGAAAGATCGTGCAGTAGTTTTTCCAATGAAGATTAGGTTGGTTTAATCGGTTGTTTGAACAAAGTTTTCTCACATTTATGTTATCTCTCATGAAAAAAGCTATTTCTCCCCGATTTCTCTGTTTCTTTAGATTTTGTCTTGAATATCCATTTCATGTGAGAAATAGGAATGTAAGAAACAGGTCGCTTTTTTTTTATCAAGTCATACTATACTGAGAGATTTCCGTATTCCTTTACTGTGCCATTATATTGATCATGGACTTGGCCGAGATTTTCTATCATTGTCCAACAAGATCTTTGACTCTACCATTCTGAATACTGATCATGATCCCGGAAAAGTTGACATTTTGACTTCTGAGGGTTGACTTTAACATTCCGTGACTCCTTTCTAGGATTTCTTCTCAAAGTGGGGGGAGACCGGTCTCGTTGACTTAAAGTATGAGCTAGAACACCTCATCATACTAACTGCCAGCCGATGCCTTCTAGGCAGAGAAGTCAGAGACAAGCTATTTGCTGATGTGTCTGCCCTTTTCCATGATCTCGACAATGGAATGCTTCCAATCAGCGTCCTTTTCCCCTATCTCCCAATCCCAGCACATCGCCGCCGCGACAAGGCCCGAAAGAGGTTGGCAGAGATCTTTCAATCCATCATCTCCTCTCGGAGGTCAGAATCCCGTCCAGAGGAGGACATGCTCCAGTGCTTCATCGATTCTAAGTACATAAAAATGGTCGGGGAACCACCGACAATGAGATTACTGGCCTCCTCATAGCTGCCCTCTTTGCTGGTCAACACACCAGCTCGATCACTTCAGTCTGGACTGGTGCTTACCTCCTCCGCCACAAAAACTACCTCTCCTCCGTTGTTGATGAGCAGAAGAAGATTATGTTGACCCATGGGGACAAAGTCAATCATGATATCCTATCAGAGATGGACACATTGCACCGCAGTATCAAAGAAGCTCTTCGGCTGCACCCCCCACTAATAATGCTCCTCCGCCAGTCGCATGTTGACTTTTCTGTGAAGACAAAAGACGGGGCAGAGTTTGATGTTCCAGCTGGTGACATTGTGGCCACATCACCAGCCTTCGCAAACCGGCTGCCCCATGTGTTTAAGGATCCAGATAGCTTCGACCCAGACCGGTTTGGACCTGATCGAGAGGAGGATAAAGCAGCAGGGACATTTTCATACATTTCCTTTGGCGGTGGAAGGCATGGCTGTTTGGGAGAGCCGTTTGCTTACTTGCAAATCAAAGCAATTTGGAGCCATTTGCTGAGGAACTTTGAGCTTGAGCTGGTTTCGCCCTTTCCAGAGATAGACTGGAACGCTCTGGTTGTGGGGGTCAAAGGGAAGGTCATGGTCCGGTACACACGCCGGAAGCTCACAGCCTGATACATGATCTCCATCATCTATTCCAGGTCTCAAAATCTTCTCTTTCTTGGTCGTTGTTGATCTCTCTAAGTATTCTCAGCACGTTGACCGACCGTTCTTGCTCGTAATTCAACAAGAATTTTGCTGGTATTTTTACTTATTTTAATTAAGAGAGTTTTAGTTGTTGATTATTTTCTCAGTGGATGAGTTTCTGAAAGCTTAGCCATTTTCCACCATGAAACCAAACGTTCGTCCAGTTCGCAAAGATAAATGTCCGGGGTGTTTTTGTAATACACAAAAATTACAAAGGTTCTCATGGAAAAGCTGGGGGTTACTGCCGTTATGAAAATCTTTATATTAAAAATGGACTTCTCGGCAAGTTTCCGTCTACCGTAAAATGTGAAAAGACAACTTGCGCGAGGGCATTTCTCCAAATTTCAACCCCTCTCTCTGTCGCTCCTTCTCATTGGGCTTTGAACCAATAAATAAATAGTCGAGTTGAGTGTATTTTAGTAAATTCTCCTCAACGGCCACTCCTGTACGCTACTCATAGCGTTCGTGATTCGTGAAATTCAGTTCAGGGTTCTAGGGCAAGAAACAAAATTTCCAGGTCTTTTTCGTAAAATTTTGTCAACGCCTCTCTCCTCTCTCAATATATACACGTTTGGTTCTCGTTACAAGAAGCCAGATTATCGTTGTCGACGTTCATGTCAACTCTCTGCTAGCGTGCGCTCCCTTCCGGAAAATACACCATCTGCTCTGTGACAGTTAAACGGAACACCCACTCGCTGAATCCATGGCAACGCCGCCGAATCGATCGAAGCCAGAGGGATACGTTCCTCTAATGACCCGGATGCAGAGCCTACAGACTGATCCATCCCTGCAATTGTCCGGTTCAACTGCTCCTGGATTTTCTGCGAGGGAGGCGACTCTCTCTCCCGTATATAGTGATCCGTTGAAGCCTTCTGGCGCTTCTCCAATTGTGAAAAATGTTGGAGCTTTCTATGTAACAACTCCAGTCAATCGTTCTCAGCCAAGTTTCTCTGGTCCTCCGATCACGCGGCAGGAGTTCGGGTCTTCTGTACCAGCTTTAAGGCCGATCTTCGGTCCTCCTGCACCCTCGACTTTTACCAGATTTTCGCCGCCAAGTACGATGAATTCTGCTTCGCAGTTACCAGATGTCCCGGTCTCTTTACCGTTTGGTCAAATGCTTCCGTCTCGGTCCTTGCCAACTCTTTTTAAATCTCAATCTTTTCCTGGAACGACAAGATATCCACAATTTTTCTCTGGTTCTGAGGTAATTTCTGATGCATCAGGCCGAGCATATATCATCTACTCTGATTACTATGCATGCCTGTCCGTTTAAGATTCAAAGTCATGGTTCAACGTTTTTCTGCAAAAAAAAAATGGTACGATGATATTTCTCAATCACTTCTTGTACCTAAAACCACCGGTGAGAACGTGTGGAATGGAAATACTTCTCGGCCTCTGGCCAATTGTCTTCTTCCATATCAAAAATATTATCTTCATTGACGGCTGACCCAAATCAAATCCCACAGCTGATGCCCAGCCTAATTTGACTCTAAATTCAAAGTTTCAATGATGTTTCCTAAATTGACTGTGCTTGTATTTTCTCTCTCTGAAAAGCCTGCCTCGCCTGACTTTATCATCATGGACAAGGGGAACTGCAGTCCTCGTCTTATGAGATGCAATCTCAATATGGTACACCAATCATGTACTTGATTTCTCTACGCGCTTTTAACTGTTTTAAAGACTATATTTTCTGTTTTATTTATTTTCACTGCAGCTATGATCCAATTAAAGTGTCTCAAGTGCACATAATCATGATCAGATACCACTTCACGTGCTTAGTGGGTCTGCTTGGATGGCCAATTATGCTTTTTTGGGGGGGGGGGTTGAGGGTGTATAAATACAACCCTAGTGGATAGTAACTGTTGCTCTCTCCCCTCCATCTCTCTCCTGGTGTACCACTTTTCTCATAGGAGTTACCTCTCAGTCTTTCTCTCGTGACCATTTGAATTACTTCTTTCCTGGGGATTCATACTTCTCCTTTCGTTCATGCTTAAGGGACTTGGTGTTGCCCACACGGAAAACCTCCTGGCAGGTCATAGTTATGACCATTGACGGTGCCTTCAAGAGTGTGAACTCGCTCAAATTCGTCCACAACAGTACACATTAGAATCTGTGTTCAAGAAGTTGGAGGGTCACTATGATGTTATCTCTGAGCATAGTCTCGAATACCCTGAGATGCTTTCCCCTGACATTGTTTCTGCTACCAAAACTAGGGACCGACTGTCCAGATACCGGTGCCAATGATATCTGTTACCATCACCGGATGCTGGATATTGATAAGCTGATGATTGTATCAGGTTACTGTTAAACTGAGGATCTACAGACTGAGAGAGAGTGATAGAGCCTTTGGACAGGGTTTGGAAGGTGAGAAAATGCTTGGGAAGAGGTGAGAAGAAGAAAGGTAAGTTTCATTTAATGACAAGTAGTATTTATACATTTTCTTGAAGTGATTGTTTTGCAACGGTCACTTGGATTGAATGGTTATTGATTGATAGGGGCATATTTAACAATTATTTGAAACCTATAGGTAATTATGTAATTAATAAATATAAGTGGGCCTCTTGGTAAAAATGATAATTACTGATAAATAACAGTAATTAGCTCTTGATCTTCTTAAACATGCCAGCACCAGTATTAGCTATTGGCAGATGACGATCTCAGATATCACAAAGGATATTGGATATTACTAAATTACATATTTTTGCTATTATATCTTATATATAGTATGATATTATAAAATATTTATAGAAATTTGAACAATATGAAGCACAGATAGTCAAAGAGAGAGGAGGAGTGAGAAGGGAGAAAGCTCGAGGGGGTCGGTGGACCCCGAGGGGAGTGGGGAGGTGTCGAAGATAATCAGTTCGTGTGGGACTCAAGGTGGGAGAGGGAAGAGGACAAGCTCCAAACACATAAGAACGCGGGGCAAGAGGTTACTAAAGGGGGACATTATCGGACGATATGTTCAATATGAGAGGAGGAAGCTTTTTCTCAAGGGTGATGGGGGAGTGAAGGTATGGCTAGTAGTGGGTAACGACGGGAGGATGAGGGTGCCCGCCAGCTGGAAGATGGTTCGAGTGGGGGCTGAAAAGGGTGGAGATGGAGAGGAAGTGGTGGAAAGAGAGGAGGTCTCAACTGCAGTACCCGAGACTAATCTAGTAATCGACGAGGTGGAATCAGAGCTCAGGAGAGTCCTAATGGGTGATTGTGGAGGTTTCATTGACAGCCAGGTGGCTGGGGGGAGGATGCAAGGGTTGTCATGAAGTGCATCTCATGGAACGTACGTGGGCTCCGCGACGTTAAAAGGCGGGCGATTGTGGCCAAATATCTGCGAGAGTGGGGCGCCACAGTGGTCTGTTTGCAGGAGACAATGCTGGAAAGTTGCGAGCCACAGGAGTGGAGGGTGGTCGGACGAGACTTTTTAGAGGGGTACCATGCGGTGAACGCTACGGGTCGATCGGGCGGAATTGTGATCGCTTGGAACGAAGGAATGTATGATCAGGAGGATATGTGGGAGGGGCAGTTTGTGGTGGCGGTGAAGTTGTCGAGGAGGAGTGATGGGCTGAAGGTCGTGGTGGCATCAGTTTACGGCCCGGTGTATGCCAACCGCCGGGGGAGGCTATGGGATGAGCTGGACGATGTTGTATCTAGATTCGATGGCACACCGTTGCTGTTTGGAGGAGACTTCAATGTGACTTTGGAGGCAGATGATAGGCCTGATGGAACCGGTGGATGCGATCAAGGTTCATATGAGTTTTGGGCCTTCTTAGCTAGGGCAGCACTACAAGAAATGGGCCCTCAAGATTGCAACTATACATGGCGGGGTGAAGCGGGTCCTTCATATCGGTCCCGGCTAGATCGGTTCCTATGTTCGGTGGAGTTGCTGGAACGGTTTTCGGGGGCAGACGTGCGAGCACTACCTAGACCGATATCTGATCATTGTCCGATCATCTGGCAGACACATGAAGGTCTAGGCCGTACGACGTACTTTAAGATGGATAAATCATGGCTAAGAGAAAGGGGATTCATGGAAGAGCTCATGGAAGTGTGGAGGTCGCATGTTAGGGTGGAGACGGGGTCAAAAAAGCTAACGGGGTGCATTGAAAGGGTAAGGGGGTTTTTAATGCAATATAGAAGGAGAATTCGAGAGACAAGATGCAAGGTGAGAATGAAAGCTCTCGCAAAAATCAGAGATTTGGATGATGTGGAGGATAGTCGAGGCCTTACAACCGGCGAAGTGCAGCAGCGAAGAAAATGGAGATTTGTGGTGGCAAATGAAGATAAAAAAGAGGAGATGGATTGGAGGCAAAGATCCAGACAATTGTGGCTTAAAGAGGGTGATGCTAATACACGATTTTTCCACCTCACAGCCAATGGGAGGAGGCGCACGAATCAGATCCTTAGGTTAAGAGTTGGCTCACAGCAACATAGCGGACCACAGGCAATGGGTCGAGCTCTCGCGGATCACTTTTGGGCGATGACACGACGAGGAGATCCAAGTCGATGGAGATGGGCAGGTAGGGGGGCGTCTCAGCTCACTACAGATCAGAGGGCATTCTTGGTGCGGCCTTTCATGATGGAGGAGGTGCAGTTTGCCATTGCGGGACTAAATGGAGAAGGCGCCCCAGGGCCTGATGGACTACCGGTACTCTTCTATAAGGAATTCTGGGCTGTGGTCAAGGGGGATGTTATGGCTACTCTGGAGGAGTTGAGATCTCCCCAAGCCAATATGGAGAGGATCAATAAGTCGTACCTTTTTATGTTGCCGAAGAGGCAAGGGGCCGAAAATGTCAATGATTATCGACCGATATCATTGTCTAATTCTATTTATCTTATAGTGGCCAAGGTATTGGCAAACCGGCTGAAAGAGGTGATCGGAAGATTATCGGGCCGTTTCAGTATGCTTTTATACCGGGGAGACAGCTCGCGGATAGTGTTGTCATGGCGGGTGAGATCATTTCAGCATGAAAAGCGCAAGGGATGAAGGGCTTCATGTGGAAGGTAGACTTCGCGAAGGCATATGATTCATTGGATTGGCGTTTCCTATGGACGGTCCTACGGAAGAGGGGATTCCCGGAGGAGTGGATCAAGTGGATGAAACAGTGCGTAACATCCCAGTCTTTCTCGGTACTTTTGAACGGACGGCCATCAGGTGGGTGGATTCGTCCACAAAGAGGGATCAGGCAAGGTTGCCCCTTAGCTTCGATGTTGTTCGTCCTTGCAGCAGATGTCCTATATATGAGCGCAGCCCAAGCCTGCGCAAAGGGAAAATTGAAGGGTTTTCAGACACCTAGTCAACCGTCGGGCATCCCTTTGTTGCAATATGCGGATGATACGGTGTTCTTCATGGAGGGGTCAGTGGAGGAGGCCAAGAATTTATCGGCTTTGCTGGATGTTTTTGCAGATTCTTCAGGGCTCCGTCTTAATAGAGGGAAATCAGAATTCACGGGGTTTGGGTTATCCCAAGACGAAGAGAGCCAGTGTTCGCAGGCATTGGGCACACCGGTGGGGTTTCTGCCCAGTCGTTATTTGGGGCTACCACTCTCTGCAGTGCAGCTTCGTGTTGCAGATTGGCAGCCGGTGGTCGGGAAGGTGGAGCAGCGGCTAGAGGGTTGGAAAGCAAAGATACTATCGAAAAGGGGGAAGACTAGTGCTGCTGAGTTCGGTTCTATCAGCAAATACCCACATTTTACTTGTCTGTCTTCAGGATCCCGGCAAGTATTGAGCAACGGTTAAGTGGTATTATGTGGAGGTTCTTCTGGAAGGGGTCGACGGAGGGAAGGGGGTTGGCATTAGTAGCATGGGACGACATTTGTACGCCAACTGATCAGGGGGGTCTAGGGGTGCCACACTTGGATACGATGAATGTGGCGCTGCTATCGAAATGGGTGATACGGATTATGGGCCCAGAGGAGGATGTGATTAGATCTTTCATCAGGGACAGATATGGTGCAGGCGTGGATTGGGATAGGATGACGACCAGAGTGAGGGGAGCCTCGGCTTTCTGGCGGGGGCTAGGGAAGGTGGTCCCTACCATACGAAAATTATTTTCAGCCCAGTTGGGTGACGGTGCGTCGTTTCGCTTTTGGTTAGACGAGTGGTCGGATAAGGGGTGCCTAAGAGGGATTTTTCCACGACTGTTTGCGATAACCCGACACTCGCAAGGTACAGTCATGGATTGTTGGGACGGAGGGTAGAGCCCGTCTTTTGCGGCTCATTTATCGGCTCAGAGGCTGGAGGATTTCTTGAGTATGCAGCAGATGTTGGAGGGGTGGAGGCCAAGGGAAGGGACCCTGGATGGTTGGATTTGGAGGAAGGACCCCTTTTTAGTCCGAGGGCTGTATCAGCAACTGAGGACCACGCATATTGCAGACCCCGCTGTTCTAGATGCATGTCGCGCCGTGTGGAAGCAGAGATTACCTCGTAAGGTGGCAGTGTTTGCATGGACGATATCTAGGCACCGGATTTTGACTCGGGTGAGGTATCGACGATTAGTCTCAACCGGGACAACCATATGCATGCTATGTAGAGCACATGATGAAGATTGTGAACATTTGTTCTTCAAATGTCCCATTGCTATAAGGATTTGGGCTAGTCAAGGGCTCTCAGAGATCACGTCAAGTTCAGTTTTCTGGGCTACGTTACCGAGGCAGAGGCGAGGTCATGAGGCAGTTCGGGGGAATAGATTCGCGGTTCTGTGGGCCATATGGTTGCACCATAATGAGGTGATGTTTGAGGGGAAAGCGGTATCGAGTGAGGGAGTCATCCAGGAAGTGGAGAGGTTGGTTGGTTTGTGGTTTGTAAACGTGTGAGGTGGAGTCATGGAGGGCACGATGGGCCATCTTCTATGGTCTCGTTACCCCCTAGTTCCACTTGTATCGCGGTTCACCATTATGGGTGATCTGCCTTCTATTATTAAAAAAAAATTGATACTGTCATCAATATCAGTCATCCTTCATGTCATTATTTACCCGATACTGTCGTTCGATATCTGTCATCCTTCTTGGTGCATTATGTTATGAATCCTTGATTCCAAGACCTTTTGTTGCACTCAAGTTTTATAATTAGATTTGGAGGGCTTATCGAGTCTCAGATCCCAACACCATCATCCATCACTATACTTGTCATCATCCAACTTTCGATATCTTATACTAGATAATGGTACCGAGTGTTGGATATCAGAAACAAGATGATGATATTATTGGAAGATGTATGGGATGACGTTAGTCAAATGCTAACCATGGTAAAGCTAATGTTGGCTAGCTCTCCTACCCCTCATTTTGCTAAGGTAAATGGTGTGTATTTATCAAACCGAAGAGGATTGAAGTGGTGAAGACCATGAATTGTGAATTACATAGCTTGTCCCTCTCTCCCTTGGATTCCTTTTATCTAATACTCCCCTATTCCCTTTCAGGTCATTTGTCCATTCTCCTATAGGATGGCAGCCTTCCTCTATCTTTTCTCTTTGTCTCTCAAAGTCCTCATTTCACATCTCTATCTTTCTCTCATTTTTTAATTTGAGACTTCTATCATTCTTGAGGAGAGGAGGTTTGGGTCAAGAGATGAATTACTTCTCACCCTTTTTTAGTGCCGGTGAACAAGTTGCCCGTAGGAGACTCCCCCTTGGGGGGAGGGGGGGTGTGGGTGGGGTGGGGTGGATAGGAAGAGGAGTTTGGATCTAGCTGCAAAGGGGTTCAGGTTAGGATGTCCCATGGCTCCATTACTTTTTGTCCTTCTTGTGGATGCTATCACCATCTCTATGTCTTAGACTTGTTCGCATAGTTTATTTAGGGGGTTTTAAAAGCCAAGATACCTTTCAGGTATTCCTTTGTCACATTATGCAGATAACACCATGTTCTTTATGGAGGGCTTGGTGGAGTAGGCTAGGAACCTTTCTATGTTGTTGAATCTATTTATGGATTTTTTGGGCCTCTAGATTACCAGCTTCGGACCACAGATTGGTAGCCAGTGATTGAGAAGGTGGACAGGAGGCTAGAGGACCAGGCTGGACTGCTGTTAAGGGGGCAAGAGTGGCTGTTGCTGCTGGGGTCAATGCTCTTTGTGATCCCTATGTTCTATCTTTCGATTTTTAAGCTACCTGTGGGTGTTGGAAAGCAGCTAGAAGGTTTGATGAGGAGGTTTCTCTGGAAAGGCTCAAAGTTGGGGAATGGTGAGGGGATGGTGCCAGTATCTCGGAATGTGACTTGCAGACTGCTCAACTTTGGGGGGCTAGGGGTATTGTGTTACAACCCTATAAGGCCCAAAATGGGGGACCTAGGACTGGCTCAACAAGCAGCTTAGATAATGAAGACTAGAGGACCAAAGAAGGAAGGGAGCATCGACTCTTAAACCCTTAAACTTATAGTTTAGCCTCTCTCTCGAGTGGTATTATGTTCTCCCCTTTTGCTCTTGATACGTCCTTCTCTTTTCTCCATTATTCTTATTTCTCCAAAATGTTCTACTCCTAACCCCTATCTTATGCATGGCAAGGAGCTTAACGTTATCATAAACATTATCAATATTATGGAGAAAATGGTTACAACTCAATAAAATCCTACGTGGGATGCCATCATATTGCAGCTACAATCTTTGGACCTGTTGCTTCTGACCAAGTGGGCGGGTAGGTTCATGCGTCTTGTGATGGATTTGGCTAAAGGCATCAAAGGAAAGTCATGACCTGTTGATGGATTGGGAGAGGTGTGTGTCTATGATCAAAGGGACATTTGCGTTCTGGCACAGTTTGAAGCAGATGTTCCCTCTTCTTCAGGAATTATTCTATGCCAAGCTAGGGATGAATCCTTATCCTATTATTGGCTGGATGAATGGTTGGCTCGGGGCACACTTCAAGAGGAGTTTCCATCTCTATTCATCATGGCACAGTTACAGATAGCTGGGACAGTAGGTGGAATCCTCTTGTGGAGGTTGCCATGTCAAACTTGAGGATGGTAGATTTTACGAATACGTAAATCCTTAATTCCTTAAAGACTAGGTGTGGGCAAGCACCTCCTTGACAATCTGGGGTGTTTGTATACATGTCAAATATAATCATATAGAGGAGGAACTAACAACAATTCATGGTTGATGACTCATATGGTAGAAGGTCCCCTTAAAGGCATAGATTTTTGGCTGGTTGCTCTTTTGCCGAAGGCTAGTGATGCATGCCTTAGAAAGAGAATGTTCTAGAAGTCTTAGTAGAGTGCACTATGTGCACAAGGGGTGAAGTAGATTGTTCTTTCTTGTTCTTTGAGTGCCTGTTTGCTAAGGTGATATGGCCCAGCCAGAAGATCTCATTGGTGGAATTTTGAAGAACCCTTCTAGGCCTCTTTAATAGGGAGGGAGGTAGAGGAGAGAAGTCTCTTTGTGGTGGTATGGGCATAATGGGTGTATCGTAATGAAATTATCTTCAAGGGAAGTGCGGCATCAACAGATGGCATAATTCATGACATGGAGGGCTCTGTATCCTGGTGTGAGTGGAGGGAGAGCGTGGACCATTATTGTCCTTTACATATTGTGCAAGGATGTATTTTACTACAACCTGGAGGATCTACTATCTCCGGTGACCTCCCTTGTGCTCTTCAAAAAAAAAAATCTTTCATACACGTATCTCTTCCCTTTGAAACATGAGTTGGATGGAATCTTATTTTTATCAAAGAATTTCTATTACGAGGTCTATTTCTCGACAAGCCCAACTGGATTGTATTTGTTAGTACAAGAGCTATTCAATCCTCTTGGAAGCAAGGATTAAGTTGTCCTTGGAATTCATTGATAATGAATCAACTATTCTTTGCTAAGGACCATTATTGTCCTTTACATATTGTGCAAGGATGTATTTTACTACAATCTGGAGGATCTACTATCTCAGGTGACCTCCCTTGTGCTCTTAAAAAAAAAAGTTTCATACACATATCTCTGCCGTTTGGAACACGAGTTGGATGGAATCTTATTTTTATCAAAGAATTTCTATTACGAGGTCCATTTCATGACAAGCCCAACTGGATTGTATTTGTTAGTACAAGAGCTATTCAATCCTCTTGGAAGCAAGGATTTAAGATGTCCTTGGAATTCATTGATAATGAATCAACTATTCTTTGCTAAGGAATTGGTGGGAGATGCAGTGGAAGTGAGAATCTTTGCTGACCAGGCATTGTGGTTGGAGCAACTCGAGCAGGAGCACAATAAATGGAAGAAATTGAAGGAGGAAAAATTTTCTACGATCATCCAACTCTCGGCTGATCTCTCTACCTCTTTGACCAACATCTCTTCCAATGATCCTCTGCACATCAAGCCAGTTTTGCCAACGCTCATGGAGATCACCAAGGACCAGGGAAGTGTGACCGCCGCCATTTCACTGCCGGTGAAGGGTGTAGGCTCTCAATGCCTATTCAACCGTGATGAAACCAGAATGCCCGTCATGGATTAAGAACTTTAGCTTAAAAAGGCCAAGGGATCATGCTTCCAATGCAACAAGCACTTCTCCCACCCCTAGATCATTGATGCTGCAAGGACTCACATATCCTATTGCCACTCTAGAGCAACACAAGTGCTGCAAGGACTCAACCCATAAATCTCTCTTACTCTCCCATTTTTGTGATCATGGATACAACTATATGAGTTGGATTGAATCTTCTTTTATTAATGTTCTTTTACAAGCTGGGATGTATGAGGGGTTATCCCCTTGGTTTAGGAATTGATTGCCACATTCAGTGTTAGATACATAATCTGTCCTCTACTTTGGCCTTGGGTTCATAGCACTAGATAGGCTCTTATGTATATGATACATAACTAGCTAGGGTTATGGTGATTTTTTTTTGTAAAAAGTTCAAGGGATGATCACCTGAAATTGCGGTGATCTACCCACATTTGGTGATCTATCACAAAAAAACCTCCTCTCCTCTCATGGCCAGGCAGACCAGGCTGCCATAAAACCCTCCACTACATAGGCAGTTCCGTAGGGTTACAATGACGTTTTCAATGAAATTATGAATTATTTTATTTTATTTATTGGTATTAAAATAATTTGATTTCATTATCCTCCAAAATGCAGATTCCATGCAGCAATGAACTTCGTCTGAAATCTAACATGCCTCTAGCTTTGATTGTTCAACCATTTGCTCTGCCTCATCCACCAGAAGAGCCAATCCAAGTAAAAAAAACTTTTCCATTCATGTCTATTCTTTCCCCCTTTTTCCTATTGGATATTTTTCTTTTCTTTATTAGTTCCATGGTCAGAAAACAAGAATTTGGCAGTTTGGACCAGACCATGAGTGTAAATCAATCCTTTTGAATGTTATACTATAGATTCAAAAAATTCTTCAGGGGAACTGTTTTCAAATGCATCAACCATATTTGTCATGGGAATGAAACCTGAACTGAATAGATTGTCAAAATAGCTTATTAACTTTGTCCTTGACTCTATCTTTTGAATAACCTCAAAGGACGTTGGTATGAGACGTCGGGCGACGGGGGAGAAGTTGGGGGCTTCGACGGGGGTGTCGGTGGGGATCACCCCCCCCCCGGCGAGAACTTTAGTGGGAGCGGAGGTGACGGGGGAGACGATGCGGGTGACGACATGGATCTTCCCCGTGGCTAGAACCCTAGCGGTAGCTAGCAATAGCTATTCCAGGGGACAGCTCGGTTTTCTCCGATTTGGCGAATATGCCGGAAGTATGGCACATTCGGCCTTTCACACTTGACATTTCGCTACCTCATTGCCGCACCTGCCCGCGGGAGAGCGGAATGACGTCGAGGGAGATAGATACATACCTTTAAATCCAAATTTGTCTGGCGCGGAAGAGTGCGAGATCACGGCGGGAGTAGCAGAGATTGACGAGTAAATAGAGAAGGAGGTTGAAGATGAGGCACAGGTGGTTTCGGCAGTCCATGAAAATATCTCGGCGGGGTTTCCTCGTGAGATAAGACAGCAGCGTCTTGCAGGAGCAACCAGTGTTAGGAGCCCTCCTCTCTGCCTACCGAAGCAGCAGTTCTTGCCTCTAAACCTTGATCTGCATCCTGTCAGAAGAGCTAGGTCGGGCGAGGACCTCTATCAATCCCGCCGACCCGGTGCCCCTCCTTCCTGCAGGCCTCATATCGTTGGTGCGCGGAAACAACACTTTGGCGCTGGAGGTAGTTATGTTCTCCCAGCAAGTGGAGCGTTCCACAGTGAAGGTGGAGATTAGTCGATTCGTGGGCTGGGTAGAGTGTACAAGCAGAACTCTGCCATGGTTTGAGGCTCATTCACCTGTGACCGCTAGACTGCTCACTTCCAGCGTCACGAGGCGGCGACATCTAAGGAGAAAGCTACGCGCCAAGACCGGGGTGGCAGCCGACGCACTAGGAGAAGTCATCGCCGTGGCAGTCGTCAGCGTGCCCAAGCCGTGATCGATTTGGTCTTGAAGACGGAGGCATCTGCTACCAGTCGAACAGCTTCAATCAATGTATGTGACCGCTCGCCACGATCCTACGCTGAAGTCGCGGCACAGATTCCAGAGGGAACACTCCATGGCATCTCCGGTGAGGACGCCCGACGGGAAGCTCAGCGAAGAATTCGTGGCGTCCCTCCCGTGTCTCATCGTCTGGCCTAGGAAGGGCCGGGGGAGAGGTGCTTCCGTTGCCTAGCGAAAGACCATCAAGTGAAAGATTGCCGGGAGCCGCTAAAGTGCTTAGAGTGTGGACATTGGGGTCATTGTCGGTCATCTTGCCCACATCGGATGTCGTCCCTAGCGCAAGACCGGAGACGCACGCCAATCCGCCACAGGATTCTCCGCATGCCTTGTGGGGGGAGGTACGTGGGAGCATCTCAACATGGGAGCATATCCTCGCGGGACTGCAATCCATTCTTCCGGAGCCGGGGCTCCACGATTGCCATCGCCTAGCCTCGGGGGACATCTTCATCCGAAACCTATCCCAATCGGCTTGGCTTTTTCTCTGGGGATGGAGGCAATACCTTTTGGAAGGCGCGAGCATTGGATGGCGCCGGCCACGCCCCACAGATGGGGTAGTTTCCAGCCCGTTTGAAAGCCGCCTTATACAACTCCGAGGAGTCCCCTTCGGTCCTCCGATCTTGGCGGTTACTGGATGCCATACTCCGACCAATCGGTGTGCTCCAACGAATAGTGTGCAACGAGATCCAGGCAAGAGACCCCGATTGCATGTGCGTGGAGGTCCGGATTTCGCGCCAGGGGGCAGATCCCGGGTCATCTTCATTTGTCGTCAGTAGACGCGGCCCCCATCCTTCTAGCAGAGCTACCTCTCCCGATGACGACACTCTATCATGGTCCACATGCTACTGAGGGATCCGTCTCTCAATCGGAGGCTTTCAGTTCGGTGACAGAACGACGCTCTTCTCGCAGAATGGCTGTAAATGGGTCCCCATCCTCGACCCCCAATGTACCACAGATAGCGCCCGGATTATCGCCAACATTAGATCGGCAACCGGTCATCGCCCCTGCTCCGACCATTACCCTCCCAACTGTCTCCCCAGCCATCCAGGAGGAAACAACGGACACGGCGGTACCTACGGCCTCAGCTGTTTCGGACCAATTGAGTGCTCCAAAGGTGAACGACACGTTGGCCATGTTGTCTGCCCCTGGATCAGATCCGTCTCCTGATCGCGTTGTGGAGCCCTCCCACGGAGCAAACACCGCAGAGCCGATCTCGACGACTACTTACGCCAAGGCGCCGCCTCCTGCCAAACCCAAATCTTTGGGGATCTTCATGGGACGGATGGGTCGTCATTTTCCCCGCAGAGGGTGCGCGGTCCCTGCGCCGAAACGTCCATGGACAGGAAGGATCGCAGCTGCTCTAAGGGAGTCACAGAGGCGTCACTGGAAATAGAGGTGATCACCCCCCTAGCTGCCAGCCAAGGTGCGAAGACCTTCATCGCCCCCTCAGAAGAGATCGCCTCGACTATGGGCGCTGCTCGTGAGGCGGCTGACGGAGTAGACATGGTCCCTAAATGAAGTGCATCTCCTGGAATGTTCGTGGCCTTCGTTACGACAGACGGAGAGGGATCGTTAGTCACTACCTACGAGAGTGGGGGCAGAAATTCTTTGCCTACAGGAGACAATGTCGAGTCATTTTGATTAGCATTTCTGGACAATCCTCGGGTGGGGGACCGTGGGGGCGGCCACATGTATCGATGCCTCGGGCCATTCAGGGGGTCTGATTTTGGCATAGAAGGAGGAGATGTTCGCGGTAAGCACTACTTGGCAAGGACGCCACATTGCAGTGGCCAAATTAGTCGCCCGTTTGGATGGTAGTCACCTAGTAGCTGCCTCAGCTTATGGCCCCAAAGCAGTTATGAGACAGGAGGAGCTATGCGAGGACCTCAGACAGTTGTGCACAAGATTCTCTGGAAGCCCGCTCATTATTGGCGGCGACTTCAATATTACCCTCGCTCCCGACGATCGCCCAAATGGGTTGGGTGGTCGCGACCCCGGCTCGGTGCAGCTCCGGCTTTTATTAGCCCACTTCGGCCTCCAAGAGATGGAGCCGGCGGACCGACGATTCACGTGGAGGGGCCCCACCTCTCAATCACACCTCGATCGATTTCTTTGTTCGATCGAGATGCTGGAGCGCTTCCCATTGGCCGAGGTGACCTCCCTCCCGTGCCCCCTATCCGATCACACCCCTCTTTTGTGGTCCTCGCAGGTCGGGATGGAGAAGCCCCCCTATTTCAAACTCGATCGCTCGTGGCTGCGTGATGCCACAATTAAGGCAAGCATCGAGGGGTGGTGGAATAGTCAGATCGTCTTCGGCTCGGCTTCGGAGCGGGTTACCAAGAAGTTGACAGGACTCCGCCTACACTTACTCTCCCAGAGAAAGTAGATCCGGGCCGACCAGACCAGAGTACGTGACGCTAGCCTTGCCCGAATCCAAGCTCTAGACGTTATGGAGGACACTAGACCACTAACGATATCCGAAGCAAGGGAGCGGAAGAAGAACCGCGAAGATGTGGCGGAGGTAGACCTCAGGGTTGAAATGGATTGGCGGCAGCGATCCTGTCAGCTGTGGTTGGCGGCTGGAGATGCCAACACAAAATTCTTTCACCAGGTGGCAAATGGATGTCGCCGGTCCAATTGCATTGGTCGACTCCTAGTGGGTGATTCGATTATCACGGGCCACGCCGCTGTTGGGCAGGCACTAGCCTATCACTTCTGCTCTTTCTTCTGGCGGGGACCCCCTAATTCCCTGGCGATGGATAGGCGCCGGGGCATCCACGCTATCTCCTGCGCAGCAGCATCAGCTTACAAGTACCTTCCTTGAGGATGAAGTGAGGACAACAATCTGTGGTTTGAACGCAGAAGGGGCACCGGGGCCCGATGGGATCCCGGATTTCTTTTACAAAGACTGTTGGGCTCGGGTCGGGCTGGGCGTCATGGCGCTTATGGCGGAGTTCCATGCTGGCACGAGTAGGATGGATCGCATCAACCGGGCGTTCATTACATTGCTGCCTAAGACACCCGGAGCTGAGCGGGTGGGCGACTTCCGGCCCATCTCGTTGTCTAATAGCATTTATCTCATCATCGCCAAGGTGCTCGCCAACCGACTCAGAGGGCTCCTAGGTACCCTCATCAATTGCCTCCAATCAGCCTTTGTTCCGGGGAGACAGATGGCGGATAGTGTTGTCGTCATAGAGGAGATCATCGCTGCTTGGAAAAGATCGAGCACCACCGGCTTTGTATGGAAGGTGGACTTCGCCAAAGCATATGATTCTTTGGACTGGCGGTTCCTCTGGACTGTTCTCAAGCGTCGTGGATTTCTGGAGATATGGACCAATTGAATGAAGCAATGTGTATGCACCACGACATTTGCGGTATTGATTAACGGCAGGCCCCAAGGGGGGTGGATTCACCCGCAACGGGGAATTAGGCAAGGGTGTCCGCTTGCGCCCCTGCTATTCATCTTGGCGGCCGATACATTGGTTATGTGCACGAAACGACTATGTATTCGTGGTTATCTCGCGGGATTTCAGACCATGGGCCGGCCGGGGGGCATTCCACTTCTTCAGTATGCAGACGACACCACGTTTTTCATCCTCGGATCGATAGTTGCTGCGCACCACATTGCCACCATGATAGATATATTCTCGGATTTCTCGGGTTTGCAGCTAAACAAGAGTACGTCTTCAGTTATCGGCATCAAATTGTACGCGGCGGAAGTAGCCCGGGTCTCTGCAGTGTTGGCCACACCCGTCGCCTCGTTCCCCATCCGCTACCTGGGACTTCCTTTGGCAGAGGGTAGACTCCGCGCTCACGATTGGCAGCCGGTCATGGAGAAGATTGAGACCCGCCTTGGAGGATGGCAGGCCCGGCTTCTTTCCCGTGGAGGTCGCTTGGTCCTATTGCAGTCCGCACTGGCCGCCATTCCTATATATTTCATGACAATATTCAAGCTACCGGAAGGGGTGCGGCGTCAAATCGAGACTATTATGCGACGTTTCTTCTGGTAGGGGGCGCGACTATCTGAGGCTAGGGGGGTTGCCCTGGTCGCGTGGAGGACTGTTTGTCGCCCAAAATTGCTCGGGGGCCTTGGGATTCCGGCATCTTAGAAACACCAATTCGGCTCTCCTCGCCAAATGGGTGAACCGTATCATGCAACAAGCCGAGGATCTAGCGGTGGTAGTCTTACGGGATAGTTGCGGTGCGGCGATCGACTGGGAGACGTGGTCGACCCCTCGTCGAGGTGATTTGGCTTTCATGCAGGGGCTGAGGTCGGTTTTCACCAGCATGCAACCACTTTTCCAACCACGTGTGGGGGATGGCGCCAGTCTCTGCTTTTGGGAGACCGACTGGTCCGGTCACGGGCGCTTTCGAGCCACACATCTGCGACTGTACTCCCTAGCACTCGACCTGGGGGCCTCGGTGCGGACAGTCGGGGACGTAGGCTGGTTCCCATCTCTGCCCAACACCATCTCGGACCAGCGATACGCAGATCTCCTTGATTTTCATACAACTCTTATCCCAATTCAGTTGTCGGAGAGGACTCCCGACGTCTGGGAGTGGCGCAGTGGCCCTTTCTCTGCCCGTGCCGTCTACCGTCACTTTCAAGCCTTGGAGAGTACCTCGGATTCGTTTAGGCTCCTCAAATGCTGCTGTCTCCTCTGGAAGTGCCGAATCCCGCTGAAGATAAAGCTGTTCGGGTGGTTGCTCCTACGTTAGAGGTTGATGACGCGGTCCCTCCGGCAAAGGTTCTGCTCGGACGCCCCGACGGAGTGTCCTTTGTGTGCTGGAGCAGCCGAGGACTGCTCCCATCGCTTCTTCGAGTGCCAATTCGCACAGATGGCATGGCGGGCTACACATGTGAGTGGTCTGGGCACGTCCACAGCTGCCTCCTTCTGGCGCTCCATTTAGCGTGGGGCCATTTCGACGCGCATCGGATTGGCAATCTATCTTTGCCACTCTATGGTCAATCTGGCTCCACCGAAACAAAGTAGTCTTCAAAGGTCGCCCCCTTTCAGCCGAGGCTATTCAGCACGACTTAAGGGGGCTCATGTATTTTTGGAACCGAGGAGGTATCGGCCTCTCGGGTTTTATACTTATGTAACGAACTATTTGGTTCACTGTCATTCAATCAATGACAACTGGGGGGCACCAATTAGGGTGCCTCTTATGCTTTATTAAAAAAAAAAAAATCTTTTGAATAACCTCTCTATCATAAATGAGCATGCTAAGATAGAAAAGGATGCCCAATATGGATTAGAAACCAATTGTTGGGAAGGTGGAAAGACGCTTGAAGGGATGACAAACCAAGGTGATGTGTAGGGGAGGGCGTTTGGTGCTGGTATAGTCCGCTCGTTCAGCGATACCTATCTTCTACTTCTCTGTATTCGAGGTGCCAGTAGGAGTGGGGAAGCGCCTAGAAAGCTTGATGAGACGATTTTGATGGAAAGGCACTAGATGGGGACAAAGCCACTGTCTAGCGATGGTCTCATGGAATGTAGTTTGTCGACCTATCAAGCAAGAGGGATTGAGGATCCTACACATACAAAGTACGAATACGACTCTATTGATGAACTGGGTGACAAGGATTATGGGCACCTAGGAGGATCTAGCGATACTAATATTGAAGGACAATTACGGTAGGGGGTTGAACTGGGTAAGCCAATCTGCATTGACCAAAGGTGCATCCCTATTTTGGCAAGGCTTGAGACAAATCTTCCCATGGGTACGCGAGTTCTTCCAAGTAAAGTTAGGGGACGGCTCGACTTTTAAGTAATGGCTGGATGCATAGTTGACACAAGAAGTTTTGAGAGAGGCCTTCCTGTGACTCTTTGCACTTGCACAGAACCATGATGCCATTGTTGGGGATTGTTGGCACCATGCGTGGAGCCCAATCTTTGATGGTGTAGTGTTAGAACAAAGGGTTAGAGATTTTCTAGACATGCAACAATCCTTAGTATAGTTGAGACTGTGAGCAGCGAGAAAGAGGCTTGGGAGTGAGAAAATGTTCCTTTCTCAATCCACAAGGCCTACTAGAGGATTTGAGGAAGGCAAGGGATGGAGGATGAGACAACTATTAGGGCATGCCAAGCCATATGGAATCAAAAAGTCTCATTAAAGCTGAAGATTTTTGGATGACTTCTCTTGAGGAGAAGGCTGGGGACTCGAGTATTCTGGAAAAAAATGTATCTAGATGCATCAGAAGAATGTGTTTTGTGTCGGGAAGGAAAAGAAGATTATAAACATCTATTCTTCCAATGCCCCTTTGCCCACACAATATGGGCCTTGCAAGGTATAACAACGGTAGAGGCTATCTATGAAACAAATTTTTGGGACTCAATATTATGAGGTGGTCACAAAAGGAAGGAATATGGAGGGCAAGTACTTGCGGTAATATGGGCCATATGGTCACACCAAAATGAGGTGATGTTCAAGGGGAGATTGGCATCTACAGATAGTGTGGTCCTTGAGGTAGAGGGACTAAGGGCATCCTGGTTTCATCAAAGCTAATTGGGTGAAGGAGGGGGAAGCCGGGCTTTGGTTGTAAGCTAGGGACTAATAGATCCTAAATCTGGTCGAACATCACTTAGTCGGGTGATCGGCCCTTTTGTAGTTCAGTGTTGTGATTGGGTATTATCACATATATATTCCAAACCTATGAATATTATTAGTAATCAGTTTCATTACAATGACTATACTCTGGATGCTTGCCAATGCAAATAGTTATAAGTTCCTGTAAAAAAAAAACTTGTTTGTAGAATCATCAAGCTAGCTAATTTTTTCAATATCCCTCTAGTGTTTGGCCATCAAGGTTGCTGGAATATGATATTTCATTTTCTTTTTATTTCATATCATATACTATGTTGTATTGTTGTTACAACAGTAACCTTGCATAGTTCCATTTTGAGGGCCTCTTATCAGGATATTGAGTATGGTTTATGCTCAAGGTGACAGGGGTCCTTCCCATGCAGCCCATTATTTTCCTCCCATCACTACTCTTTTTAACTGCAGTTCAACTTGTCTCATGGTATGAGAGCCATTGATGGTAAGTTTTTGAGCTTCTTGCAAGTCAAGGAAGCAATGCAGAGGCTCTGCCGATAAGATTCTGCAGTTCCTCTCACTTCGTCTGTCTACATCGGGGCCCAGTCCAGGCCTGACACTTACTGTCAACCAGTCCATCATAAGCGGGGTGGTGAATATGTCAGTGAACTGTCCTAGTCCAGCCGGGACCAGCCCTTTTCCAGTGGAAACAAATGGCATGGCTGTGCTGCAGATGGTGGCAATGGCACTGCGGATGATGACAATGCTGTGATTGAAGGCGGCAATGGCATTGTTGAAGACAGTGATGGGACTTGTTTAGGCAGTTGTGGCAGGATTGCTGGTGGTGGCATCACAGGAGTTGGCAGTGGTGGTAGAGATGTGGGCCAGGTTGCCACTGGAGTAGGTGGCGGCTGGTTGGGGTGGCAGCACAGAGATTGGCGGTGGCATAAAGAAGTGTCGCAGTGCTGAGGGATGAGAGGGGGGGGTGATGTTGGTATTGACTTCGATGCGAGGACAGAGTAGGTGGGGCTGAGATATCAATCCAATTTTGTGACCCCAAAATCTTAAAAAATCCATTCAATTTTGTGAATAGTTCTCCATCAAACATTCATCTAAGCTGTATGCCAATCTTGTCTGCTTCTTTAGTTGTTTGAATCGGACATGGAATCAATAGAGAAGACAAAGAATGCCCCTAGAATTGTTTCATCCATTGGGCCCGATGTGCTTCGATAGAGCCGGGGGAAAGACAGAAAACAAAAGTCAAACTTAACTATTGATTAGTGAGAAACAGGCCCTTATGCATCATGCAAGTGGGTATCGGATTACCTAATATGTCACTTACTGACAGCCTCACTTTATGGGGACTGAAACATAAGATAAAGTACATATAAGGAAAAAATGTCCCGATAACAATAATAGGCTTTCAGCTTCTAGAGACTGGAAGCACCATCTGAAGACTAAAAATACTACATATTCTTGTTACTACCTTTCCTAGTTTTTTGGTCTTGTGGTCATCGTCATGTCTAAACAGTTTCTTTCATGTGTTCCCTAATTGGGCTGGGTTTTTGTTTTTCAATAGAGTGGACTCACAAAGACTGTGTTCCAAACACAGATTGTGTTTTGTCAGTTAGTTTAGGAATGACTGCTTCTCCTTGTTTTACAACTACAGATTGTGGACTTCGGAGAAAGTGGACCCATCAGATGCACAAAATGCAAAGGGTATATAAATCCTTTCATAAAATTCATCAATGAAGGAAGGAACTTCATCTGTAATTTATGTGGTATGCATTATGGAACCCAGACACCTTACACATTATTTAATCTCAAATAAGTTTCTTTTATAGAGGTAATTCATGATGTACTTTGCATTCCATATTTTCATATTTCTCGTGGATTCTATCCTTGCTCACAGGTTTAACTTTTCTCTTAGAAAACATGTAGGACTTTATATGAATATTTTTCATCAGGATGTAGATGTTTCATGTTTTTTCTTCCTTAGATTGGAAATGTTGTTGAAAATATCAATTTTTTACTGGAAAATATTATGAAGATGTTTTTTTGCCTGGACTGACCCATGAGGATGTTTTTTTGGCCAAAGTTTGATTTCTTTGCAAGTTTAAGGTAGAAAAACAGTCATTGCCCTAAGGAAGAAGTTCAACGTGCACATATTGTGAAGTTCAGCTCCTTGGTCCCTTCCCAAAATGGGTTGGTAGAAATGAATTTCCTTCGCACATCGTCCACAGTCTTATGATTCTGTCTACTCTGGGGACATCAAGAAAACTCCAAATCCCCAGGATTATGATACAGCCACAACATAACAAGATTTCAAGAAAAAGAAAGGGAAGTGGATGCCTTGAATAGATAAGAAAGTGGATCTCACCATTTGGCGGATCTAACAAACATCACCAGTAACTAGGCTCCCAACCTGTCCGCCACTTATCACAAGGAGCCTTGTTTGAGAGTGACCCTTGATCTCCCTCAATTCCAGTAATTCCAAGCACTCCTTAGGTCTACCTCCCACTTTATTTACAGATTCTTATTATAGCTGACTTTCCTGCTCTATTTCTCAGATTCAATTTGCCTTCTCACCCACATGACTCCGTCTCTGGTGTTGATTCGATCGAGGCACTGTACAGGCTATCCAAGGTGCCTTATCTGATCTGCATGGGCACTACTAGACAGCCAAGCAGCCAGTATAGAGGCTGTTGAGGAGCTTGAGGCTGCCATCTTCTTCTCCTGTTTTGGCACATGCATCAAGGGCAGGCTTATTGAAGCACCCAAGGCAGCTAGTGTCAAAGGCTGTGAGCCCCCACTACAGGGTGGCCCAGAGTGCTTCTAGACTCGCGGCGCTGCTGGCACAGCAAGGTGCAGGCATTGAGACGAGGTGCTACTAGATAAGATCTCAAGGCAGCTTCAAAAGGGCATGTATGATGCAGCATTGTGCTAGACCTTGAGGTGGCATCAGCCATCAGACACTCCAGTGGTATCACACATCAAGATGAACCGTGAGTTTGATCACAAGGTTGACTATGACATCAACCATGGCATAGGGCGAGGAGTGGACCAAGACATTTGTCACAGGTTTGGCCCCAACATAGATGGAGGTTAGACTGTGGCATAGCAGCACTAAATTATGTTGTGGAGAGGTCAAATAAGAAAGTGAGAAAATGCACAGGGATGTAATGAGGGTCAAAAGAGGAGGCTTTACATCGGGCTAATTTAGTTGACCAAGACGTTTGTCACAGGTTTGCCCCCGACAGAGATGGAGGTTAGATTGTGGCAGAGCAGCACTAAGTTATGTTGTGGAGAGGTCAAATGAAAAAGTGAGAAAATGCACAGGGGTGTAATGATGGTTAAAAGAGAGAAAAGTTAGAGATAGGTCAGTGTTGGGCACTAATGGGCTTTCACTCTGTCCCTCAAGTAGGAGCATGGATTCATACATGCTCAGCTTGGAACATAGAAAATCAAAAGAAAACAAGATAGATGTTGTCTTAGACTGATTCTGTGAGTGGTCTGTCAAGGAGAGGAGGGATTAAGTAGGCAGCCAAGGAGACTACTGCTCTGAAAAGGATGCCGTACAGAAGATGAGCATGCAAGTTGGCTAAGTAGATGGTCTTGAGTAGTCCTCTTTGGAGATGACGGCTCGAGTAGGCAATCGAGGTGACTGCTATGAAAAAGATGCGGCACAGGACACGTGCATGCAAGTCGGCTGTGGAGATGACTGTGAGAGGTCAGCAGAGGAGAAGACAGCTTGTATAGGCAGCTGAGGAGATGACTACTTTGAAAAAGATGCCGCATGGGACACGCAAATGCTAGGTGGCCCAGGAGACAACCGTGTGTGGTCTGCAGAGGAGACAAATGCTGCTCATGTAGGCAACAGAGGAGATGACTACTCTGAAGAAGATGCAGTGCAGGAGACACACATACAAGTCAGCCAGGGAGATTACTGTGAGGTGTTCCCCGAAGAGATGACAGCTTGAGTAGGCAGCCGAAGAGATGACTGTTGTGAAAAGATACAACTGGGGGGAGTGGTGGTGATGTAGAAGTGTTGTTGGAGAAATGTGATAGTGTTCTTCCCCTCTCTCCAGCGATGATGGTGATGATAATGATGGCTCCTCCACTCAAGAAAACAGCAAGTGAAAGAGGTGGTGCCAGAAGTGGGCGAAGATGAAGAACTCATCCAAGGAATGTCAACGGACGAATAACCAAAAAACAGACATCAAAATCTTTGCAATTTTTCTCTTTTTGTCATTTTTCTTTAATTTTTTTCGTCAAGGAGTGGCTACAATGATGAGCATGAAAATGGCTCCAAAAACAGAGAGAAAATCTGACCCTCTAAATGCCATCAGCAGAGGCAGTAGCTGGAAATTACAAGGAAAATGTAATAGAACAGAGTGACCCATGGTGGCAATAATGAAGATTAAGGAAGATGATGATGGCCGCTGATTGATATGGCGGCTGTAAGAATACAGGCCGCAGAGGGTTTACCTCTGCCATCCTAAATGATGGCTCCACTGAACTGTATGAAGCCCGCTCTGATACCATGTGAAAGCACAAATGAGAAAGTGAGAGAACACACTAGGATGTAATGAGTGTTTCAAAAGAAAGAAGATAGAGATAGGTCAATCTTGGGCCCTAATGGGCTTTCACAAGTGCCATGTCAATGTCAATTCTGTGCAGTAGTGGCATTAACAGCACCGTCCACGTCAACAAGGTTGACCATGTCTGAAATCACATTAGCAGGGTACTAAACAATCCTTTTTATACCCTACATCTGACCTCATAGCTGGCAGATGAAGAAGTGTTTCATTTACCAGATTGAGGGGGTTGTCAGATGGCAGGGTTAATTGCTAAGTTCCCTCTTTAGTAGAGTGTTTATTGTTAAGGCAGATAGAATGAAGTAAAATCTTAGGAATTAAAGTGAATTATTTTCTGCTTCCTCCATTTCTCTCGAAAAAGATCAACAGCCAACAAGCATGTTTGAAGTTTATACATTGATGAACTGCATGAGTAGGTATCGACTTTTCTTGTTATAATGATTAGATATTCAGTATTTTTAATTATGTTTTCAAGGCAAATATTTTTTATTCCTCAACATTATATCATTCTATGTTCTTATTCAGTTTGGACTACCAGGATGTACCAATGAAACTCCTCGAGACTACCATTGTAATCTCAGGCCAGATGGCAGGCGCCAGGATGTTGATAATAGGCCTGAGCTATGTAAGGGAGCAGTTGAATTTGCAGAAACTCAGGATTTCATGGTCAGTGAAAGCATCTGTTTTTTCTTGGACATTGGAGTTATCTATTATTTAGCTATATCATTCAGTTTGAAAGTTTGACGAATTCTCCAATTCAGGGTGAGGGTAACATACCAATGAAAGAATCAATTCAAAATTTGTCAGGAAGACACATTTTTCCTTTTATAATGGGATTTCTCCTTTTTTGTAATATTTATAAGTAACCCTCTCAAACATGTAGACTTGGATTATCCCTTATGAGATCCAAATCCAAATTATTGGATCCTCATAATTGGTCTTCAGTCCTTCTAGAGGATAGGAGATTAGACCTTGTGATCTGTGTGTAAACAGATCTACAATGTAACGAGATGCCTTTTCACTCAAAAGGACAGAAGTTTGATCCTCCCACAAAATCAAAACTAAAATAGTTTTTAAGATTTTTCTAAGATTTTTAAGTTTTTAGGCTGTAACTATTTTGGCTGAAAAGAATTGAGTTTTATCATGTTTTCTTTCCTAATCTATTTCTCTGTCATTTTAATTTCTTCTTTAATATCAATCATTTTGACTACCACAAAAAGAAATATTTTCTAATTACACCCGAGCTAGAAAATGATATGACTCGTATCAACTCTGGTAAGGGAGATCTAGAATGTACCTCCTGAATGTCCTCCGATAACTCCACCAGCTGAATCACCTGAGAAACCGCTCCAGAAGCTCCCTAGATATTCCAGCTCTGACCTCCCCGATGAATATCCTCTCTGATAGAAGATCTCCTTCGAAAGCACAAGCACCTCTCCAGCCCCAGGTCAAATGCAACCCAAGAACAGAGGTCTCTGCTCCCAGAATAGGTAGGCCTTTCTTGATCATTCCTCTAGTATTTATACTGCGACCTTTTTATTTTTTAGCCGGAGGTCCACTTTATGGGCCAAGATGGATGCACAGCTGATTACTGACCTCCTTTTCCTTAGTTAGTCAGCCTGTCATTTATTTTCTTCCTCCAATAACCAAGGGGAGGCAGGATCCTATCAGAAAACTTATAAGGTCTTTGTTGAATGTGGCGTTACTTGTACCCGTGTGGTCATTGGGCCATGTCTTCTTGCAGGCCCAGTATTGTACCTACAGTACTTATCAGGCCACTGGTTACAAGTAACTCAATGCAACTCTCTATATTAGTAAGTGGGTCATTGTCATCAATGGCTCAAGTTGAATATTCCTGTAAGTGGGTGGAGTGCACACACACTGGTATATAATCTAGTCAGTGAAATAGAAACAGTTAGGACAGTTTTTTTTCTTTCTTTAAAACCTAATCGCCACCTCTGCTCCAATGGAAATAAACAATCCTATTGAAGTCTAACATGGTATCAGAGCAACTTTAGGATAGGACTACAAGAGTTTATCCCAGCTATTTCTCCAAGTTACTAAGTTTTTCTTTCTTTGTCTGTCTCTCATTGTTATATGAGTTAGTTGGGTCTTCCTACCTCTCCCTTGGTACCTTTATCGAGACATTTTGGGAGCTATATGGCAAAGATAACTGAAGGCAATTTGGAGGTTGAGTCACAACTTAGACTCATCACCTTTCCTGACATTGAACCTAAGCTCAATGGCTTTAATATTTTTGAATGGAGTAAATTGATTGAGCTATAGAGATTATAGGGAGGTATTTGGGAGATTATTTGACTGAGGAACTGGTCACGAAAGGCAACCATTGGAAAAGGGAGTCAACCTAGAGATCATAAGACAACTCATTGACCTGCACATGTGATAATCATCCACTGTATTCTTTTAATTCTATCTTAAAAGGTAACAGAATCATGTGGATTCTAGACATTGGGGGCACAGACCATATGACCCCCTATAAAGGCCATCTTTCAAATTATAAGTCTCACAAAAGTCTAAGTGTTAAGTGTAGGGGGTGGGTGACTCCAACTAGTAATGTATTTTTAAGTTATGGTGGAGACTCCAACTTTCAACTTTTTATATGTACCATATCTCAAAACACATCTGATTTCTATTAAAAAAATTGGTCTTTGACAATGGATAGCGATTTATTATTGATAGTGACTAGTGCTTTTTGACTGATAAGATATTGAAGAGGAAGTTTAGATTCATTAAGCGAGCAATGGGGCTTCTCCTATTGGAAGATCAAGCTGATCTATGCTACACATCTATGCGTCAGACAACTAGTAGCTGGGAAAAAAAAATCTATCTCCTCCGTAGGCGCATGGGGGTCCCATCCTTTGTTTTAATGAAAGAATATTTTTGTGAATTGTTTAGTGACATTGATGTTGACACTTAATCATGGACAGCCTATTTGTTGGCTGAACACCAACAATCTTCATTTAAGGTGTTAAATGTACGTTGCTTGCATTCATTTGAATGTGTGGGGGCCTTATCCTATGCGGGTGGAAAAAAGTGGTTTATACTATTTGTGGACGACTATAGTAGTTTCATGTGGTTGTATCTCACTAAGTCGAGTGCAGATATTCTAGTTCTCATTATTCAATTCTATAAGATGATCAAGACCCAATGTGAGGCGAATATTAAATGTTTCAGGACTAACAATGGGAGAGAGTTTATGAGGGTATTTTGCACAAGTTTTCATATGTTTTTTTTTGTAGTACAAAAGGGTTGATCACTCGATGAAGTGATGTTCGACCAAGTTTGAGGATTATCAGTTCTTGTCTTTCATCGTATGCCTATGTCACCTCTCCATCCCCATATGAGGCTCGGTAAAACCAGGATATCATAAGTTCCTCTACCTCATGGAGCACACTGTCTGTGGAAGCTGATCTCCCTTTGAACATCACCCCATTCTAGTGTAACTGTTATCTAACCTACTAACCCTGGGCCATCAGGCTATTGATGTACGTGTAATAGTTCTAAGGTGAAATAAAAGCACTAACATAGTTGGTTAATAGTCCTAGATAGTGGGACCATTTAGGCCCATTAAGGGCCATAATTAGGAAATCCATTGTGGCCCAAGATAATGGGCCTAAAGGAGCTAAAACCTGATCCAATGAGGATCAGGCCCAATAGTTAGTTTTTCTAACTGTTGGAAAATGTTACATCAGCAATGCTGATGTCATGTTTTAACGGCTAGTTAAAACTAGCCGTTGTAACTCAGTTTTTTTTAAACTAATATTTATTCTGTATAAAAGGGCCATGTTGTCATAATAAATGATATCTATTTTTGGCCTACTCTGTGTGTCTCTCTCTCTCTCTCTCTCTGCTACCTGTCTCAGAGAACATTTTCTTATTCCACCTGTTCCTGGATTCTTTCATGGTTCAGAGCAAGGTTCCTGAGCTCTTCTTGGTTCTGATCTGGAAGCTGAAAGTTCATCCTACGGGAGGCATTTCCAGCATCCAGAGCAGTCTTCAATGGTGGGACTTACCTCCCAAAGTTCCATTGCACCACTCCAAAATCAAGTAGAGTCATCATTAGGGAGAAATATTGCTATCTCCTCTGATCAATGGCTAACTCATCTTCTAGTACTAGCCAAGTGCAACAGCTTCAATGGCAACAATCTCATCTTGTGTCAGGGGACACCATTTTGGGTGTTCTCCCTCCCTCATTTAAAAAAAAAAAAATCTCATCTTGTGGGAGAGAGCCATACAAGCTGCTTTGAAGCCCAGAAAGCTCATCCATCATCTCAGTGAAGATTGTTCCTCTGAGGATAATCCCAATTTTCCTAGATGGGTGATGGAGGAAGAATTTGTTTTTGCTTGGCTCGTAGATTCAATAGCCCCAGAGCAGATTGGGAAGTTTATGTCTTATGATACATCTAGAGGGCTCTGGGAAGCAATCAGGAGAAGCCACTCCAAGCTTGGCGACAAAGCCAAGGTCATTGATCTCATCAGCAGATCATACTCCCTCAAGCAGGGAGACAAAGACATTCTCACTTATTCAAATGAGTTGAGAACTATCCATACTGAGTTAGATTATTTCTGGCCTCAGTCCACAGACCCTGTGGCTCAAGCTCGAGAAGCCACATGCAGATTATGTCAACTTCTATTGGGTCTGAGGCCAGAATTTGAAGTCGTAAGGAGCCAGATATAAAATAAAGAAACATAACCTACCTTTGATGAAGCTGTCTCCAAGCTCCTCCAAGAGGACATGCGCCTTTAGTCACAGAAGGGGTCCATTGATGGAGCTGCCTATGTGACTAAAGGCTTCAGAAATTTTGGTCAAAGTCAGAATCAATTTCAGAGAGATGGTGCACTAAGGACAGGCCCTGGAAGAAGGGGAGACCTTGTGTGTGCCTACTGCAAGAAGCCTGGACACCACAAGGACAAGTGCTGGAAGCTCCATGGATTACCTCCTCACATTGCCAAAGCCCATATGGCCCAAAACTTACAGCAAGGGGGAGCATCCACACTTCCACCACCTTCAGCTGAAGCTTTCCTGGTGATGATACAGGAGCTTTAGAATTTGAAAACTATGACCAACTCTGCAGGCACCATCATCGGATCAACGTCCATGGCTAATTCTGGTATAAAGGAAATTTTTTTTTCTTATTTTGTCCATCCAAGTAGTCTTACAACTACTTGGATCTTAGATTCTGGATCAACCGATCATATGACTCTATCGTATAAGTACTTTTCGTCATATGATCAGATTTTTCTAGGCATGTCCAAACAGCCGATAGAACCTTACTTCAGGTTGCCGGCATTGGGACAATGATCATACAACCTATTTGTTTAATAACCAATGTGTTGTATGTTCCTAAACTATTTGTAAGTCTTATCTTTGTACAAAGACTTGCAAAATTAACAAAATATAGTATTTTATTTGATAATTTTGATGCCTACTTATGTCATAAGGTCCAAGGATTGAAGATTGGACTAGCTAAAATCAAGCAAGGCCTCTGCTAACTTCCTGGATCTGATCCAATGACCACTACGGTAGCTGGATCAAAGATAGCCTCGGTTCAAACATCTCGAAGAGGAAAATTGATGGAGATCTATCAACGAATGGGTCACCCATCGTTTCATCTCCTCAAACACATGTACCCACATCTGTTTAAAGATATTGATACAAATTTTCTCATTCGTGATGCCTGTCAACTAGGAAAATTTAAACAAGCTACTCACTCTGCACACAAGAATTGGGCTAAAAAGTCATTTCACCTACTGCATTGTGATGTTTGGGGTCCATCCCCTCATATAGATCTATTGACGAGCCGATATTTTCTAATCTGCACAGATGATCACAACAGATTTAGCTGGCTATTTCTACTAAAAACAAAATCTAAAGTCACTCACTGCATTCAAAATCTGTGTGTTTTGATAGAACAATAGTTTGGGGATGCAATTAAGGGACTCAGAACTGATAATGCTAAGGATATTCTTAACAAAGAGTTAAGTGATTTCCTAGCATCCAAAGGAATTAAACATGAAACTTCCTGTCCATATACCCTTTAGCGAAATGGCTTGGCTGAGAGGACGATTGGCGATGTAGTAGATAAAGCTAGAACTCTCTTAATAGAGGCTGGTGCTCCTTTAAATTTATGGGGATTTACTATTATGACAACAATACACCTCATAAATAGGCTACCATCCAAGACCTTGAACCTTTAGAGTCCTATTGAAGTACTTGAAAAACAGTATTCGGATGTTAGACTTAAAACGGGATTACTAATAAAAACATTTGGGTGTGTTGCTTATGTACACGATCCAGTACATAAGACAAACAAGTGGTCTGCCAAGGCACTCAAATGTGTGTTCTTGGGCTATTCGACTACCCAAAAAGGATATAAATTATATCATCGTGTCAATAGGAAATACCTAGTTTCTAAGGATGTTGTATTAATGAAACATCATTCTATTATAAGTTGGACAGACATGAAATACTCAGAGATCTAGACTATTTAAAATTACTTGATAATAAGTCACACTACTCCGTTGGATCTGAGGATGATCATGAAAATCTCTCTCAGATTAAAGGCCCCGAATTTACCTTACAAGATGATTGTCTCATTTCTGATCCATCACAGGAAGAGTTTGATGCTTTTGACCCACTAGAAGTAGACTGTCCTGAACCACCCAGTTCAGGTATGGCCCCAGAGTTTCCTATTCAAGAAACTTAGATTGATCCTTATCCTAAGTATTACAAGTGAAGACCGAAGAAGAATCCTGAAGTGTCTAATGAAGGGGGAGCAACAGGAGAATGGTCCATTGCTTTCAGGAAGGACAAGAGATCGTGTGTCAAACCATGACCTCATGACATTGCCCACTACCTCACATTTAACAAAATGTCACCACAATCTAAAACTTTCTTAGTTGAACTTCAGGATATTCTTATCCCAAAATCACCTCAGGAGGCAGTGAAAATTTCTCAGTGGAAAGAGGCGATGGATGAAGAAATGAGGGCTGTGTTACAAAATGATACATGGGATATAGTCGATCTCCCTAAAGGGAAGAAATCAGTGGGATGTAGATGGGTATTTACTCTCAAATATAGAGTAGATGTTACTCTTGATAGGCACTAGGCCAGATTAGTAGCTAGAGAATATACTCAAACATATGGAATAGACTATCAAGAAACATTTGTACTGGTGACAAAAATGAATACAATTAGGATTATTATCTCTTTGTCAATCTTGACTGGCCATTATTACAATATGATATATTTTTTTTGATAAGAGGGAGGAGTGCACCCCAAACGGTGCCCCCAGTTTTCATTAAGTTAATGAAAAAGTATGTCAGCGAAGTCTATCGTAGCAGGGGTACATTATTACAATATGATATTAAAAATGCTTTCTTAAATGGAGACCTTAGAGAAGAAATCTACATGGATATTCCCCCTGGTTATGGAAATACAAAATCGACAGGTAAAGTATGTAGACTAAAAAGGGCCCTATATAGATTAAAGCAGTCACCAAGGGTTGGTTCGACAGATTTACTCAAACCTTGAAAACACTTGGGTATAATCAGTGCAATGGTGAACACACTTTATTTTTTAAACGTTCCTCACCAATACTTCTGACCCTTCCTTGTTGTATATGTAGATGACATTATAATTACAGGGAGTAACTTGGAAGAAATGAAGAAGTTAGAAGAGTGTCTAGCCCAAGCCTTCCAGGTTAAACAACTTGGTCCCTCAAGTACTTTCTAGGTATCGAATTTGCTAGGTCAAGTGAAGGGATATTAATGACCCAACAGAAGTACATCTTAGATCTTCTTGAAGAAACCAAACATATGCATTGTAGGATAAGTGATACACCTATTGAAGTAAATCATAAACTAAGACTTGATGACAAAGATACTAGCGTAGAAGTATCCTTCTATCAGAAATAAATTGGTAAGTTGTTGTACCTATCTCATACTAGACCAGATATATGTTATACTGTAAATGTACTCAGTCACTTTATGCGTTCACCAAGATCCTCTCATTTTCAAGCTGCAAATAGAGTTCTCAGGTATCTGAAGGGAACCACTGGACTCTGCATCACTTATAAGTCAATAGGTAAAATTGATCTTACTTTATCCATTGACTCAGATTTTGCAAGTTCCAAAGTCGACTATAGATCCACTACGGGGTACTGCACAATCCTCAGAGGTAATTTGGTGACTTGGAGGAGCAAGAAGCAGAGTGTTGTCTCTAAATCGAGTACAAACGTAGAGTCTCGTGCCATGTCAAAAGGCATTGATGAAGTCTGTGGATAAGGAACATGCTTAATGATCTAAGGATTCCCTATATCCAACCAATCATTATCCGTTGCAACAAAAAATCAGCTATTGGTATAGCCCATGACCCTGTGCATCATGACAAAATGAAGTATGTAAACATTGACAGGTTCTACATCCAAGATCATCTCGAACAAGGCATCCTGAAGATAGATCATGTGGTCTCTAAAGACCAATGTGCAGACATCTTCACCAAAGGACTACCTACTAAGAAGATGGGGCATTTGATCTCCAAGCTTGGAATGAAGAATATCCATTCCAACGCTTGAGGGGGAGTGTTATCTAACCTACTAACCCTGGGCCATCAAGCTATTGATGCACGTGTAATAGTTCTAAGGTGAAATAAAAGCACTAACATAGTTGGTTAATAGGCCCAGATTGTTGGACCATTTAGGCCCATTAAGGGCCATAATTAGGAAATCCATTTAGGTCCAAGATAATGGGTCTAAAGGGGCTAAAACTTGATCCAGTGAGGATCAGGCCCAACGGTTAGTTTTTCTAGCTGTTAGAAAACATGAAATCAGCAATGCTGATGTTACAACGACTAGTTAAAACTAGTTGTTGTAACTCAATTTTTTTTAAACTAATCTTTATTTTGTATAAAAGGGCCTTGTTATCATAATAAGCGTTATCTATTTTTGGCCTACTCTATGTTCTCTCTCTCTCTCTGCTTCCTGTCTCAGAGAACATTCTCTTATTCCACATGCTCTTAGATTCTTTCAGTAACCATGTTGTCCATAATACCGTGAGTATTTGCCTACCTTCGTCCTTCTTTCTATAGCGCCTTGTTATATTGAGTCTCAAAAATTCATCTTGTAGATAGCATCCACTGACATTACACCATGGGCGGCCCATGTTGTGCAAGCAAGGGGGCACCAAAAGAATAGGTGCTTGTAATCTTCTTTCCTTCCTTGACACAAAATGCATTCGTATAAAGCATTTGGGTACATTTTTTTCTAGAGCACTCGAGTCATCAGCCTTCGCCTCAAGAGAAGCCATCCGAAAATTCTCACCTTTAATAGAACTTTTTGCTTCCAAATGACCTGCGATGCTCGAATAATTGTTTCATCCTCCGTCTCTTGTCTTTCTTGGATCCTTTTATTAGCCTTGTAGATTGATAAAAGGAACATTTTCATACTCCCACGCATTTCTTTCGCCACTCAATGATCTCATCGGTACTAAGAATTGTTGCTTGTGAAGAAACTCCATGACCCTTTGGTCTAACATTGCTTTGTTGAAGATTGGGCTTCGCATATTGTCCCAACTATCCCCATTAGTGGCGCCAGGAATCCGTACGAGCACAAAGAGCCAATGAAAGGCGTCTCTCAAAACTCCTCGTGTAGACCATGCATTCAGCCAATATTTAAATGCCCAAGTAAATTGATTTCCTATCAATTTGTAGGCTCGTGCCTTCCACTAAGGATTTTTGATTGCATGGAATATCTACAAGTTCATGAGCTTGAGGGAATTAAATTAGACCCAAGAGCTAAGAAGTGTGTATTTGTTGGATATTCCAACACTTTTTATAGATGTTATCACCCTTTGACACCAAAAATACATATTTCTATAGATGTTATATTTAATGAACTTGAAATATTTTATCAGACCAAGAGGACACAACAAAAGGAACAAGTGTAGCGTGATAAAATATATTTCGTGATGACTCTTAGGGGAGAAATTTGGCCAAGGGAGCCATCCGAGCAGCATGTAGGCCTCATTGAACATGTCAATCAAAGTGAACAGTCTAGTGAGCAAAGAGTGGATGATGCAATTATTGGAGATGACGCAGTTTAGAGATCTCTAGAAGAAAATCCTCTATTTGAGGAAATTGTTAGGGAAGATGTCATTGAAAAGCCGACAGTTGAGATGAGCGTGGAAAAATTGGTTTGGCCTATCACACTTAGAAAAGGCGTTAGAAGCTTCAGAATGGGGAACAAGTATCCTCTATTACATTATATATCTTATGAAAAACTTGGTGTTCAGTAGACACATTTGTTACCTCCTTGATTCAGATCCATATCCCAACAAAAATCAATGAGGCTGTGGAAAGCGGCTATGAATGATGAAATAAAGGCCTTGACGAAAAATCAGATGTGAGAGTTTGTTAAACTACCACCTAGGAAAAGAACAATTGGGTGTTCATGGGTGTATATAGTCAAGTATGATGCAGATGAGACTCTTGATAAATATAAGACCAGACTTGTAGCCAGGGGCTACACTTAATCTCAAGGGATTGATTATTTTAACACTTTGCACGTGTTGCCAAATTTAATTCTATGAGAATCTTTATTGCTTTGGAAGTTAAACTCAGATGGAAACTCTATCAATATGATATTTAAAATGCATTTTTTCATGGAGAATTAGAAGAAGTGTACATGATTATGCCATCAAGATATAAACTGACAGATCACGCAGATATAGTTTGTAAGCAGAAGAAGACATGATATGGACTCAAGCAATCTCCTAGATGATGGTTTGGGAAACTTGCTAGAGTTATGTGAGGTATGAATTATACACAAAGCAATGATGATCACACAATGTTCTTCCGCTTCAACCCTGATGGTAGACGGATGATATTAGTCGTTTGTGTTGACGATGTTATAATTATTGGAGATTATGCTGATGGAATAAAAAATTTGGGTCAAGACGTGTCGAAAGTACTTTGATGTTCAAAATTTGGGAAAGTTGAGATATTTTCTAGGAATTGAAGTTGCTTAGTCCCAACAAGGAATTATGCTCTCGCAGCACAAGTATATTTTGGATCTACTTAATGAAGGTGAAAGGACTCTCTCTAAATTGGTGATCACACCGGTAGATTGCTAGGTGAAATTAGATATTGGAGAGAAGAGGGCACACGTGATGTGTGACAAATTAAGAGAATCAAAATTTCTCAAGGAGAGGTGTAAGGGATAGTGTTTTGATAGAGTGATGTTATGAATTCTTAAGATTATTGATCTTAGAATCCCTAGGCTTTATCTCACAATTGGAGAGAAGAGAGATCATTTTTAATAACCTTGAAATGGAGTTTCTATTCAATAAATCAGACCAACTTTCATAAAAAATGTAGTTGAATCACCAAATATATAATTAGAGGCTATCTTAGGGTGCACACAAATCCTAAGGGCAAGATGATCGATCACACAAAATGAGAAGAATGCGAGTACCTTAATAGAGATTCTCAATCAATATGATCTTGTTGGGACAAAATTTGATATCTCCTTAATTACTCCTTGCTTTGAGAGAAAAGACAGAAGGGAATGAGGAGGAATGATGGAAAGAGGGAAGAGGGGAGAGAATGAGAAGGGGAAATGGAGAAATGGTGCATGTGTGTGTTGGAGAGGAAAGAGAAGGGGGATGGAGAGGGGAAAGTTGTGGATTGGTGTGTGGATGAGAAAAAAAGGGAGAGAGAGAGAGAAGGACATTTATGGAGGATGAGAGAGAAAGAGTGGGAGAACAACTAAACTCTAAACTTCTTCAAATTTCAAATTATGAGAGAGAGTTTCATAAGATTGACATAAATAAGGGGAAGAGAGAGAATTGTTCAACCCTTGAAGGGGTGCGTCTCCTCAAAAGGTGCCACACTAGGGGGATGATCATAGTGGAGAAATTGGAGTGGGTCATGCCAGTAAACTGCTTTGAAAGGAGTCATTTGGATGGATATATAAAATGTTGTACTGTAAGAGAATTCGGCCTAATGTAACCACCTTGACCATAATTTGGGTCATTCGGATGTGAAGGAGCGCAAGTATGTCTCCAAGCCTTTGTTGACTACAATTTGGCCATCTATCTGTGGATGGTATGAAGAACTCATCCATCAGGTGGTGCCCTGCAGTTGAACCAATTCTCATTAGAATGCGCTCGTGAAAATTTATCCCTATCAGTCACAATAGCAATTGGCATCCCATGTAAATGAAAAATTTCCTTAACAATGTGCTTAGCGACACAGACTGCTGTAAACGGATGTTTCAATGAAATAAAGTGACTGAACTTAGTCGATCCACCACCAGTAGGATGCGATTGAACCCATGTGACATGGGTAACCCTTCAATAAAATCCAAGGGAATTTCCTCCCATATTCTGTCAGGAATTGGTAGAGGTTGTAGCATGATTACTGGAGAGAACAACGAAACTTTATTTACTTGACAAGTGTGACATTGGTCGACAAAAGTCTTAATATCATGTTTCATTCTGGCTCAATATAAATCTTGAGAGATCTGCTTGTAAGTCCTGCAGAATCCGGTATATTTCCCAGGTGCTGATTCATGATAAGTCTGTAATATTTGCTATTTGAGAGACAAGGAATGGGTCAGCGCTAATCTCCCTTGGTAGAATAACATTCCTCGATGAACTTGGTATCTCAGATGGAGGATCGAGTTTACTTCTTTATCTGTCATGATCTTCCAGTTCCTAGGATCTTGCTGCACTTCTTGCTTGATGGTAGTTAAGTGTAGGGACTGAGGTCTAGACACTTGTAGCTCTTGCAGGTCAGGGAATAGTGGTGCTCTTAATAATGCATCTCCTACCGCATTGCTTTTCTCGGGCTTATACTCAATCTCGAAGTTGAATCCTAACAACTTATAGGCCCACTGTGTAAGGTTCTTGTACTTGTTTCGTGAAAGTACGTATTTGAGGCTGTATTGATCAGTCTTGATAATAAAAGGCCAATGCATTAAATAATAGTGCCATTTCTCTTTCATAAGTTGACTTTCCTTGACTGTGTCGAGGCAAAGCCTGCCTGAAACATGCTATGGGTCAGCCGCTTTGCACAAGGACATCACCCAACCTGATGCCTGAAGCATTGGTTTCAATGATAAGTGGTAAGGTGAAATTAGGTAATACCAATTTTGGTGTTGAGGACATGGCTAGTTTCAGCATACCAAAGGCAAGCTGTGCCTCTGGTTGCCACTGAAATGTGTCTTTCTTAAGATGGGCTGTTAGCGGTGCAGCCTTGAGACCATAATCCTTGAAAAACTGCCAGTAATATCCCGTGAGTCCCAGAAAACCATGCAATTTCTTCAAACTCTTAGGAACTGGCCATGATTCCATCGCTTTGACTTTTGCCTTATCTGTCGACACCCCATGGGCCGAAATCCAGTGCCCAAGAAATTGGCATTTCTTGGGGTTGACATGTAATTTATGATCTGCGAGGAGTCGGAATACCATGCATAAGTGCTGTCAATGATCATCTGGTGAACAGCTGTACACTAAGATGTCATCAAAGAATATAAGCACGAATTTGTGCAAAAATGGATGGAAAATATGATTCAATCTTTGATTGAAAAGTTTCTGGTGTATTCATCAATCTGAAGAGCATAACAAGAAACTCGTAGTGGCCTTCATGTGTCTTAAAAGCTGTCTTATGCACATCCTCATGATCGAATAAATTCTGACTGCAACAATTCCTGCACCAATTTTTCGATTTCATCCTTCTGTATATGCGAGTATTTGTACTGACTCAAATTAACAGGCCGGGCCCCTGATTTAATTGGAATGGTGTGATCATGCTCCCTGGAACATGACAGTTCAGATAATGGTGTAAACATTGCGGAGAACTCACTGCGCAATAAATTTTCTAATTCCACCCCTGAATCAGAGCTGACCACTTCAATGTTAGAATCCATATAGAATAATTCAACCACGAGTAATTGACTACTCTTTAACTCCTTGTCAACCTTTCGCCAAGATATTTCAGATGTCAGTAGACTACAATTGCCCTGTAGGGTAATCAGTTCTCCTTCTCTTTTAAACTTCAGAATCTGCTTTTCCCAGTGAACTTGGGTTCATCCCAAGGAATACAGCCATTCCATGCCCAAAATCATGTCGATGTTACCTAACTGATAGAGCAGAATATTGCTGCTCATTGGAGCACCTTGTAGGCAATACGAGATGCCTACAAATTTGTCTTGCCCTTCGTTGGTCTTACCATTCCTCAAGGTCTCCTTAAAATGGACCAATGAATCTCTTTGGAATTGGAATTCTTCTCCTAAACTGGCGCATAAGAAGTTATGTGTCGCTCCACTATTAATCAACACTGTAATATTCTTCCCCTGTAGTTCTCCCATGAGTTTAAAAGATTTTGGGCTAGTCCATTCCAATGTGGACTTTAAGGAAACAGAAGCAAATAAAAGTTGTGCCTCCGGCTCCTCCTTGTCCACTGCTTTGCCACCCCCGTCGTCAGTATCCTCGAGCTCTTCCACACCGTCTTCATCCTCTTGTACAATTAACATCTGAAGGGTTTTCTTACATCGATGACCTGGGCCAAATTTTTCATTGCAGTGGTAGCAAAACCCACATTCCTTCCTATGTTGAAATTCGTTCGCTGTCAGCATGATTTTTTTTCTTCTCTGTCTTGGCATTCTCTTTTCCACTGATTGGTTTTTGTTCCTCAGCTCCTTTGTTGTTTATTCGCGAGAGCTCTAATGGTTTGTTACGGGAGGTTGAAGAGGGTGAACCTTCCCTGCCAGAACAAGTATGGGTTCGCCACTGCTGTACCAAACTAGATGCTTTCGCTTGGCCATGAACCTGCTCATTTCTCAGAAATTTCTCACGATATGCCTGATACACAGCTGACAATATCTAACAGCCACACCGTTCTAACAGCCTGTTTGATGCAGACTTGTTCAACGTGTCCTCTATCTTATGATTCAATGAAGTTAGGTCTGATTAGTGTATCACGGTCTCTGTTCTGATTCGTTTTCTTTCTAGCATTAGGTCATTAAGGGGGCCGTATTAGGTCTGTTCTTAAAAAAACAATTAATAGGACTGATCTGATTGTACTGTAGCTGTGAACACAACAACCAGAATATATCAGAGATTAGCATGGATCTCAACAGTAGAAAGATAAGATAAACCATAAGAGAAGTCCTTGTTATACAAGCACTGGGTTAAAAGATACCTTGGTTTAAGGGGCATAAAATGCCCTGAAGTGTAAGGTTTTGGGGGCATCTGTCATTTAGATTGATTTTCCTTTATCTTGAGGAACCTCTTCCACCTCTCTACTTGCTCTGTGTAGGCGATCCTGATATATGCCTTGTGGATTGTACCACTTGGTTATCACTTAAATGTGTATCTTATTATTTTTCATGGCAGAGGAAAAAATATGAAGTTTTATTCTCGTCTTATTATTGTACCATGCGAATTGATATGAAGTTTTATTCTCGTCTTGGAGTGAAGGCTAGAAGATGGTAGTCTGATATATTACTCTCTAAAGGGCAGTCGTAAGGGCAATCTTCTCATTTGTTCTTATAAAAAAGGAATATATGGGCCAAAGGTTTTCTATGGATCATATCTGACTTTGTTGTCAGTTCACTCGATAAAGGATCAAGGATCCAATCATCATATCTTATAAAAGACATTCCTTTTGCTTATTGAAATTTATGGCTTCATGTGCCTTTCTTGTAGGCCTCCGGTCCATTGCCTGCAGTTTTCTTCTTCCTCATTGATGTATCAATCAATGCTGTGAAAACTGGTGCAGTTGCTTCAGCTTGCAATGCTGTTAGTCAAACCATTGCGGATCTTCCTGTGAGTTGATTTTGTTATTTGAATGGAACAAATATCCTCGGGATTTTCAGTCTTTTCGTTTGTAACTGTTGATAAACTTGATTAATTCTCTTTCTATTCATTTTACACCAAAAGTAGTTTGTTCCATGAGCTGTCTCTTTATACTATAATAGATGATCCTTAATGGATTGATTTTTCTTGAATAATCAGAGATTACCCCTGAGCTTTGAAATGAGAAGGGGAATGAGAGAGAAGAAAGAGAGAGGATGATGTGAAAATATGGAATGAAAAAACTTAACTACCTTGGTAGAGTCTGTACATTGATAGTTTTAATGGGTAGGATTCTGGTCCTTGTGCCTAGTAGGCCTGTTATAACTGTCAGAGCTTTCATAGATGCTATTCTGGAGTTTATTTATTTGATTTGGATGTTTTCCCCGTGCAGGTAGGCCCACATACAATGGTTGGGATAGCAACATTTGACTCTACTGTCCATTTCTACAATTTAAAAAGGAACACTCAACAGGTATTTTATCAGGGTGAAAAAGTAATCTGATTTTGTGAACAAGAGAAAGAAGGGATCCACCAAATGGAACCCCCCCGTTTGTCATTACAAATGACTAGTCGCTACATGCCTAGAAGCTATAGGGTTACAAGGACCGAAAGGCTTAGGCCAACTCGGTTCCATGAGTTCACAAGGCCCCCCGCTTCGTGCACGACTGCGTCAGCTGATGGAGTGCGACCCCTAAAAACGACCTTGTTTCGATGAGTCCATAGAACCCATAGCGTGGCATATAGAAGTTTCCATTCTGTCCTCCTCCGGTAGGGGCCGTCCACCATGGATCTCTACAAAACCTCCAGCGATGGTGGCCTGGGACGGACAAATCTGGTCAACGTCCAGACCGCTTGAGCAACCGGGCATCTAATGAAGATATGGTCACAGTCTTCCGGAATTGCTCCGCACATCGCGCATTCAGCTGAAGCGTTGGGGACCATACGTTGATCTGATGTTTTCTTTTGGAAGCACAACCTCGTATAGTTTCAATATGTAATTTTTTCATACCTTGAAAAATATACATCAAGGATAATTTTTTATCCATTCACTGTTCTCCTTATCCACACCATTTGGTTCTCAGGAAAGCGTGAAGTCTGGTAAAGAGATGTTGAGATACGAATTACAAAGAGAAGAATTGTTCAAAAGATGTTGATTTTAGGGTTTCAAAAGGACTCAATGTATATGGTATATTGTATAGAGCTTTTTTAGATTAAAGTATCTAGAATGCCCATGTGGTAGTAATACAAAACCTAATGGATATGTATCCAAGAAGAAAAATATATGGTAGAAAAGGACATGCAGAGAAAACAGTCATAGTTACTTCTCCATCTTATTCAAGGATAGTTCAATCAGTAAAAAGTTTTCCTTGACTAGATTTTTTGTTATTGAATCCTTTTCTTCATAAAATTGTGAAAATTATCTTTATTATGATATTCAGGAATCTTTTTTATTTAAAATCCCTCCATATTTATTTTGCAAACAATGCATGTAAACTGAGTGCTTGTTATCTCTAGCTCAGCCTTTGATGCTCATTGTTCCCGATGTGGAAGATGTCTATACTCCTCTTCATTCAGAAATCGTTGTTCCACTTAACACGGTTGGAGCTTTTATGTCATTTTTCACACTATTTGATTAATTCTCAAAAGAGCTTTGTTTTCTGTAGTGCCACCGACAGTTGGAACAAGTACTAAAGAGCATTCCAGCTACTTTTGAGACGAACAGAATTTTTGAATCAGCTTTTGGTGCTGCTATCAAGGTTGCCGTTTCTCTCAATAGTCTTCCAGAGATAATTCTTTGAACTTTGGCTACATGCAATGGGTTATTTATTTTTCTAAATTAAATGCATCAAGTGTCTACCTGGAATTGCTAGTCATCAAGGATTTACTTATAATTCTTTTCCTGGGGTATTTTGGTTGACTTGAATCACAGGCTTCTTTCCTTGTGTTGAAGCCCACTGGTGGGAAGTTACTTGTTTTTCAATCAGGTGTGAATCATTCTCTCTATGAACTTCAAGCTTGTTTTCAAACCTATTAGAGCAACATATTAAAATGCAACTTGCAAATTTTGTTTAGCCATATGACTAAAACGAAGTCTTAAAACCTTCGAAATTTTCAAAGATTTCTTGTATTTTAACTTATTGCTTGTGGAATAAGTTTTAAAAAAAAATGTACAAAATATGTCCTCCTTTCATTTTATATGTTATAAATAAGTTCTATTTTTAGTAGGTCCATCTCCTTTAGTGATACATTGCCATCACATGTCTCCTATAGTGTAAACAAACCCATGAACAGAGGGAGAAGCGGAAACCACTGCCAGCAAAAATATTTCAAAAGAAAATACGAGCAATCAACTAGTTGTCCTTTTTACCCCATAAATTGAAAGGTCTATTTGTGTAAGTTAGTCCATTAAATCACCCATATTTGAATCAATGACATAAATTCTTGACATTCTGTTTATAAACTTGATAGTTTGTCACCTTTTTTGTCTTACTCGAGAATTAGTTTATAAAATACATGTTTTATGGATGGCATCACTTTGCTTTGCAGTGTTGCCAACCATTGGGATAGGAGCTCTCGATGTTAGAGAAGTTGATGGAAAATCAAGTATCTGTACCTATGGCGAAGTATAATCCAATTTTGAAAATTTCAGTTTATTTTCAAATTCTAGCTGAACTCTACACTTTTCAGATTGGTTCATTCCTTTTTTGTCATATGGTGTAATCCTGTTGTATCACTTCAACCAAAGAAGCTCACTCTCTCTATCTCTTACTTCACCATTCACTGTATCTGTGTTTCTGTCTCTCTTGGTCTCTTATGTTTGATTTGTCTATCAATTTTCCTCTTTCGTATGTCTGTGTCTCTTTCTTTACTTCTCTCTCTATTTCTATCAGTTTCTCTTAGACTCTTATTTTGTCATTTTCTATCCCTGTTTCTCTACGTGTGCCTCTGTCCTTATTTCTTTTTCTCTCCTACGTTGAATATTGATAATTAGGCTAGGATTTAATCTAGTTGGACAGCATGACTTTTTATGAGTCAATATATATATATATATATATTACTTTTGGGTTGATTACCAATCCCCTGTGGTCTTCCTTTTTCTTTTTCCTTTTTCGAAAAAAAGAGTTTTTGTGAATCATAGATGAATCAAATAATACTGATCTCCCATTGTGCCTCAAAAACTGCTTTCTTATTATTATGGCTACCCAATTAAATAGATCTTAGATCACTAATCTCATGTTTTACTCTGTCATTTTCAGGATGCCCAAAAATGGATTCATCCTAAAGATGATACTCTGAAATTTATGGCTCTAGAGTTCGCACAACATCAGGTGAGATATTTAAATTTAAATGATGTGTGCTTTGATTTTTATCCTTTTTCCAGTAGAGAATGTGATTTAAAGATCCACTTTCTCTACTAACTTTTGCATGATCTTAGGTTTGTGTGGATGTTTTCATCACTTCTCAAGCTTACGTAGACATTGCTTCCATCTCTGTCATTGCAAAAAATACTGGTGGGAAGGTATTAAAAAGCGTTTTCTTCTATTTTTATACTCAAGTTCTAGTCGATCAATTTCAACCATTTTGTTTTTTGGGAAAATAAAATTTCATAACAGCATCAAGGCACTGTTGTGCCTCTGCCACCTTGTCCTTTCCATCAGCCTCAATGTGTCTGAGAGCCCTGTCTGATCATCATTTCTAGGTGTCCAGCATATTTCTCTCACAGACATCTAAATCTATCTGTATATTGCCTCTTATCTGGATTTTTTCCAAATTCAATATTTCTATAATCATGCTATTCTCTGTAGGTGTATCAGTACTACCCATTTTCTGCTCCTTCAGATTCTATGAAGCTTTATGAGGATCTCAGGTGGAACATCACTCGACCCCAGGGTGTCGATGCTGTTATGCATATAAGATGCAGTCGGGTAAATTATTTTCCTTGTAATTTTACCCCCAATTTTAATGATCAGATTTCCCATATCAAGTTATTAAGCAGGGCCTTCAAGTTCAGGACTATTATGGAAGTTTTTCTAAAAGTAATCCTCCCGAAATTCATCTACCTGTGGTTCGTTCTTCATGACAAATGAATCTTCTGATTTTCTGTCAATATTTTTTGCATTAATTTATCCAAAAAATGGAATATCATGAGAATGATATTTTCTTTTTGAAATTCATTCATTTCAGATTGATTGCGATAAATCTTTTCTAGTCACTTTAAAGCATGATGGCACGTTGCAAGAGAGCACAGAGTGTTCATTCCAGGTACACTCATTAACAGAAATTAATACATATCTCAATATTGATTAAAATGGCTTAAATATCTCTATCTAGTGTGCACTTCTCTACACAACAGTCCATGGGCAGAGAAGAATCAGAGTCATCAACCAATCTCTTCCCACCACTAAAAGGATCAGCCATCTGTTTAAATCTGCTGATCTGGACACCCTTTTAGCATGTTTTATGAAGCAAGGTGCAATACCTTTTACGCTTTTTAATATATTCACTATTTCATGAAGTATCTCACTGACTTGGCGATTATGAATGTTGCCTTTGATTCAGCTTTACATGGAATCCAGAGCAGCTCATTATCTCGAGTTCGAGAAAAATTGATTAATTTTTGTATCAATATCTTATATTCTTATAGAAAGTTCTGTGTGAGTCCGCCTTCATCTGGGCCTTTGATTCTTCCCGAATCTCTCAAACTTCTTCCTTTGTATACTATTGGTAAATTCTCATTTCTTCTGTCCACTGAAATTTTCCTGAAGACTAAAAGTTTGTTTATGGGATGATTATGGTTTAAATGTACAGCGCTCATTAAAAGTGTCGGATTGAGGGCTGGGGGGAGACCCGATGATCGATCATATTGGATAAGTCACGCTGCTCTCTCTCTACAGCATTGACCATTCCCTTGGTGTATCCTAGGTTGCTGGATGCACTTAGTCTTACATCAAAGGTGTGAACAAATAGGAAATAATGATTTCACTGACATTAAGATTTAAGATGACATTTGAATTTTCAGGAACATGATGGATCCATCATTTTGTCTCCGATTCCGCTATCTAGTGCTCATATCAGACATGATGGAATCTATCTGCTTGAAAATGGGGATGATGCTTTACTCTATGTTGGAAGCAGTGTGGATCCAGATATTTTATGCCAAGTATTTGGATCATCTTCCATCGATCATCTTACAACCATGGTACTGTATGGGTGCCTTCTGAGGATTGATTTTAAAACATGATTCCGGTCTGCGTGGAGTTTTTTTAATTATATACTTGAGTTAACATTTTTCAATCATAATACGAAATTTCATAATATAAATATTTTCTCCTATAATGCGCAGTTTATGCTAGAAAGGTATGATAACGAGCTATCAAAGAGATTGAATGATGTCGTCATTGAGATAAGACGCCAAAGAAATTCTTTTCTGCGGTATCTTCTTCTTTCTTGGTTTCAAATATGAGTTTATTTGGTTTTCAAAGCTTAATTGACCCGTAGAAGTGCATGTTCTGACTTATTCCTCCTCTTTACAGTCTGCGGCTATGTAGAGAAGGAGATCCCTCAGGTCAGCTCTCTCTCTCTCTCTCGTGCATGCACGCCATATATTGAACATTTGGCTAAAAAATAGGATAAAACAGGTTTTGTAAATGGTTTGGTCTAGACATTTCCTTAACCCTCATTAAAAATTTCTCTCTCTATCCATCCATCAATTCTCGCACCTCTCCCAATCTCTATATAGAAATAACTTTAAGTCCATCAATATTTATTTTTTTGCTCATGCAAACTATACAAGCTTGAATAACTGACTCAGAAATTGGGCAACATATTTTGGTTCATCAAAATGGTCTCTCTCTCTAACTCTATCTCACTCTCTCATGCACATTATTTGGTTCACAACACAAGAAATATAAATCTTTTTTTTCTGCTTTGACCAATACATGCTTGCCCCCACCTCAGTAGTACATATTTTCTTTGCCCCCCTCCTGACTGCATCAAAATCCAGGAGACCTATTTTTCTCATACATGATCGAGGACAAGACTCCCGGAGAGATCTCTTATGTGGAGTTTCTCGACCATATTCATCAACAAATCCAAGAAAGAATGGCCTGAGATCCAGAGATTTGCATGGAGAATAACACGATCTAGATGACTAGGTCAGTCACCTGTGAAAAAACCCTTGATTGCTATATCTTACATGTATGGATTAATAGTTGTAATATCATGCATAACAAAAAATAAAGCGATGTGTTATTTCCATTCGAGGCCAATGAATCTGATGGTCAGATCCATCTCACTCATTCATCTGCGAATCTATAAGTCATCATTTCTACATGAATCAAAAGTGGCCTAGAACACAATTTGAACGTTTCTAGGAAAATCCCAAGGTCAGTTTTTGTTTCAAATGCAGAAACGAGACCACTCGTGATCAGCGATCCCCCAAACCCCAGGGTTACATGAAGTTGATGATCACCCTCACCAGAGGGTAGTTTTAAGGGTTTTACTGTCCAGTGTCTCTATGGCCTTTATGACAGCTATAAAATAGGATAAAGATCTACGAGCAAAATGAAAATCATCAGAACAATCCTGAGTATGAGAAGAATATTCAAAATACATGACCGATCATTTACGCCATACATATATGTCTTATGCATCATAAAAACTTAAAGATTACATTGAGAAATTAAACAAATATCTTGGAGAAAAATGAAATTTGAGAAACTACCTTGTGTATGACATGGATATTCAAAACATGTGAGTGTTCATCCATCCCAATAGACATTCCAAATCATAAAAATCATTTGGAAGATTATGCATTATATTATGCATACATCTAAACGCAACATCATTCTATAAAGCATCCAAAATGGAAGGTATTGGAAGACCAATATCTACACAAGGATACAAACACCAATCATACATATATACACGTAAGATCACCTCTTGGCCTATCCACAATTTCAAAGAAAAGAGATTCTTTTGATCCCATCAAGAAATGTAAACACATCAAATAAACTATATTCAAGGAAGCTTTGACTTTTTCTCTACATTTCCTCTGGTTTTTCCAAACTCTGGAGAAGAGCTTGTTTTTCCTCATCCGGCAATGCATTGAACATGAACACAGATTTGTCTCCAATGTCATCCTAGATTGAAACAAGGGCCAACTCAATGAACTAAAATAAAAATAAATAGGTACCAGAAAAAAAAAAAGCTATTGAGAAAACTCCCAAGAAAACTGCTAATCATTGCATGCGATATTAAGAGCCCAGGGAGAGGTAACATAATTTTTCTTTCCCGGGCTCTGGTACTGATATGACCTGAAGGTCCATAAGCGATCCAGTTAGAAGGCCAAGAGGAGGAAGAAGAATCAGGTCAAGGAGTTATGTTAGGAGTAATTTGAGTCCCCTCTCCTCTGTGTGACATTCTTCCTTTTCGGCCAGCAGGTCTATCCTCTTCTTCAGGCAGAAGTCTGATGTTCTATGACATTGGTAATACCTCCGAAATGTTCTACTCCACCCATTGAACTTGTCCCAACATGAAACACATAACTGTACACATCATTGTGGAAATGGTTACAACAAGATAGGATTCAATGAGGGCTCCCATAGATACCAAGCGGAGACAAATAATTAGGCCTAGATCTCATTAGAGAGCCCTCTTCAGATGAAAGATAATAGTCCAGTCATATATAACCCCAATAAGGTGCACAAAACAAGGGCTAGATTGCGGCCATTAAACACAAGTACAAAAAATTGGACATTTGTGGAAGGTCGATTTCAAAAAAGCTTATGATTGGGAATTCCTGTGGATGCCCTCACTATATGTATGACTCAAGCTTGTGCACTCTGCAAGCATTCCTTTGCTGCAGTATGCCAATGACATCATGTTCATTAGGATAGCCCAATGGAGGAGTCTCGGAAATTGTCTATGCTGCTCAATTTATTTGCAGATTGTTTGGGCCTCCAAATCAATTATGCCAAATCAGCTTTCGTTGGGTTTGGACTGTCACAAGAGGAGGAGACTCAATGCTCGAAGGCCTCAGGGACATTGATTGAAACTCTTACCCCATATGCCATTTGGGATTACCATTAATACTGGCTTCAGACCATAAATTGGTAGCTAGTGATTAAGAAGTTGGAGCAGAGGCTAGAGGGACGGTAGGCTAGGCTGCTACTGGAGAGAAGGGGGGGAGGAACTAGTGCTGCAGTTAGTATTCTCTGCAATCCCTATGTTCTTTCAGTATTTAAGTTACTGGTGAGTGTTGGAAAGCAGTTGGAAGGTCGAATATTAGATGCAGACAGATAGAGGAGGAACTATCAACCATCTGCATTTGCCACATCATATGGAAGCAGAAGATCCCCCTCACGATGCAGATGTTTGGGTGGTTGCTTTATAAGTGAAGGCTGGTGATGTGTGCCTTCTAGAAGAGAATGTTCTTGGAGGCTTTGACATAGTGTGCTATGTGAACAGGGGTGAGGAAATTTTTCACTCCTGACCAGCTAGAAGACCATAGCGTGCTATGTGCCCATTTGCCTAAGTGATCCTGGCCAGCTAGAAGACCTCATGCGTGGATGTCACATCAGTAGAGGCCTTTTAGGGATCTCTCATGGGAGGTGCATACAAGAGGCAGATGGGGGAGGGGAGACTCTTTCTAGTGTTTTGGGCACTATGGTTGCACGTAATGAGGTGATCTTCGAGGTAAGGGCAGCAGTGAGGTGATACAAATGCATCCGTGGATGGTGTTATTCATAACATGGACAGAGTCAAATCATGGTGGTTTAGAAAGGCATTAGTGGGGAAGGGGATTCCAGTATGGTTCACATTTGTATCTTACAAGGATACAACTTATACTTTTTAGAGGATAATCGACCTTGGACGATCTCCTTTTTGCCTTTAAAATATTTTAAAAAAATAAACATACCATAATCTGCTGAATTAGGATGAAAGTCATTTAGGGAAGTACCTTAATTGGTTGAGTAAACTTTCTTCCCGCAAATACGACAAAGAGAGCCATCCATAATCCCAAGAAACCTAGCTTTATTTCATCACTCATTAAGCTGGACTGCAAAAAGTAAAAATCACAGAAAACTAATAAGACCTTGATGGAGGTCCCATGGGAATGTAACCTTGAAGATGAACAAAAGAGAGAGAGAGGTGAGGTGATAAAGGTAAAGAAGGTTTGATGAGGTGAGATGGCAGCGGGTCAGAGAAATGAGCACTGTCAAGCTCTGATAGGAACTAAGATGGAAGAAATGCCTACAAGGCATGGAGAGAGATAGAGAGACTAAACCCTAGAAGAAATAGAGGCAAGACTCAACTGCTTGATTCTTCCATACCTAAATCAAAGGATTCTTACAACTCTACTTATAACTAAAGGGGTGATTCTTACAACTACATGCTAGCAAGAGTTATGATAGGAATAGCGTAAGAGTCAGAGGTTCAAATAAAAATATAGAGAGATGAATGTTACCATAATTATCAAAGAAACAAACATCCTGTTCATCATCAAATTCTAGATGCATACCAGATGTCCAAGGAGGAGTGATGGGATAACAAGTGTCATAAGACCAGCTTCCAGCTTCCCATAGCAAAGACCTAGGGAAAATATTTTGGCATTACAATAGAAGTTAGAATTGAGAAAAAAAGCTACAGGTCTTTAAAGCCAATATACTACTGTAAAGAAACAACAACGTAAACTTTATGAAAGAACCCTCGGATTCTAATACAAAAAAACGTTTTAGTTGATTTGTGGTGGGGACACCTAAATAACAAGAGAAGCACCCAAGGAGGCAACAAAGCATTACAACTTAAGGAGAAATGTAAGGATTCGGTGTCATCCATATGAAGTAAATAACATGCTGATCCTAACAAAGAACTTCAAGACTCTATCATTAGAATATATTTCTATATCAAAAAACTTTGAAGATATGAAGAGGAGGAAGCCCATGAAGATGGGGGTACCACCCCTTAATCCTTAGAATCCTTAAAATACTTCCCTTGACTTGGCCAAACCCTACTCTTGACCTAAAACCTTTAATTTTGAGCTGTTGACCAAGTCAAACCACTTTTATAAAATTTAGGAACCCCTTTGACCAAGTCAAATCATCTCCCTAAATTATAGGAAGCAATTTTAGATTCCCAAATTTCAAGTTATTTGCATCATAGATCCTTCTTTGACCAAGTCAACATGAACCCATGATTTTAGGGCAGATTACTATACCCAAATTACCCTTAAAATTTCTACCAATTAAAACCCTCCAAGTGGCACCCTCACATCTTGACAAGTGGCTTTTTAAGGCATCTTTTCAAGAAGGTCGAAATTTCTCCCTCAAAAGGTGGCACCCCTTGAAAGAGACACACTCCTTCAAGAGTTGAACAATTCTCTCGCTTCTCCTATTTATGTGGATCTTGTGAAACTCTCTCTCATAATTTAAAATTTGAAAAAGTTTGAAGTTTTATTGTTCCCCCACTCTTTCTCTCTCATCCTCCACGAATTTCCCCCCCTCTCTCTCATTTTCTCTCATCCACACACCAATCCACAACTTTTACCTCTCCATCCCTCTTCTTCTTACTCTCCACAACACACACCCTTCATTTCTCATTCTTCTCCTCCTTCTCTCTTTCCATCATTCCTCTTCATTCTCTTCTCTCTTTTCTCTCAAAGCAAGGAGTAATCAAGAAGGAGATTTCAAATTTTGCCCCAACAAGGTCACATTAATCAAGAATCTCCATCAAGGTACTCTCATTCCTCTCATTTTGTGTGATAGATCATCCTTCCACCAAAATCTCTTGCTCTTAGGATTTGCGTGAACCCTATGATAGCCTCTATTCATATATTTGGGTATTCATGCACATTAGTTGTGAAATTTGGTCTGATTTATTGAATACAAACCCCACTTCAAGGTTATTAAAAACGATCTTTCTCCTCTCCAATTGTGGGATTAACCCTAAGGAGTTCAAGGTCACCAATCTTAAAAATTCACAACATCCCTCCATCAAAACACCATCCCCTACACTTCTATTTGATAAATTTTGATTCTCCTATTTCTGTCCCACATCAATTTGTCAACAAGAATTTACATACTGTGCATAAAAAATCCCAGTCATGAGAGAAAGAAGACAGTAAAAACGTGGTGTAGAAGATAGGCACATGGAAAAAGCACAGTCAAAGAAAATCTAACAAAACCCTTAGCTTCCAAAATAAAAATTCTTAAAAAGAACCCTCCTCTGCCAATGAAAAGAGAATGAAATTGCTGAAGGGTTTATCTTCTTCAAAAATTTTTTTTTTTTTTTGAGAGAAAGAATGAAGTATAAAGTGAAGGCAGTGTACGATACAAACACATGTAGAACTAGAAACTAGCCAGAAGACATTATTTACCAAAAAAACTCCTAACAGAACACTACCACACTAATTTTGATGAAGCCCTGGACAAATGAAAAGAAAAGATGAGAAGGTTTAAGGGTTTACCTTCTTTAAAAACAAGTCCTGTAAGTGAAGCAAACAGTGGCCCAATTAGCCACACGGCCTCAGGGTTGTTGACCACATAATCAGTCAATCCTTCATTACTGGGCTGGGCCAGAGCAAGATATGTCCCAATGGATCCAATTACACCCAATGCCCACAGAAACTGAAGGAATCGTTTGATTGGAGCCACATATATATGAATTAGGAACAATGAAAGCCCTAAACCCCCAGCTCCAGTAGCATAAAATAAGTCCAAATTGCCAGCAATGGTGTTCTTGAAGACAGAGACATCTGGTAGAAAAGCAGACAAAGAAGCCACCACAAATGATGCTGCTGCAGATACCAGACCTGTTCTGTAGAGGACTACCTGGAAGAACAAGATAAGGAGATAAATTCATTGAAAAGATAAGATATTAATAATTCCATAGACAGACCTATTGAGTTCTGATAGGATCCCCCATAGGATCCTGTCGAGTTGTACTCATTTGCTACAAGATGATGATAATAGTGATGAACTCCTTGTGCATAGGATTAGGGGGTAGGAGTATTACATTATCTAGAGAATTAGTACTGTAAAGAACTGTCAATGCTGACAGAAGATGAGGACAGATTCAGAGGGAGTGGGGAGAACAGAAAACAGAGAGAGAGATGACTATTTAAACTCTAAAAGATGAGTTGAGTTCAGAGTTGATGCTTTCTTTCATGGCCTTCACGTCTTCCTTATATAGAGCTTCTTATAAGGCCAGTAATAGGCCTCCCATTCTTGGGCCTGATAGGGTCATTTAAAGTTTAAGCTAACAATCGTGGTACTCATAGTAGGACCCTTCTATACAGATACAGTACTGTACGACCATTGCATAACTGCTTCAATATAAAGGAAGCACACTGATGCGTCAAAGTTACTGTATCTTCTGCAAGTAAAAATAGAGTAATTCAAGATTTTTTATCCCTCTTTTTCATATATTTTTTCCCTCTTTTTGCATATTTTCCTTTCCACTTGCTGGCTACCTCTGGCTCACATACTCTCTCTCTCTCTCTCTCTCTCTGTGGGGCTCTTGGCTTGCCATCTACCTCGTTCTCACATTTCCTCCTCATCATCTCTTTCTCACACAACATACTCATTTCCTCCCTCTCTGGCCCTTGGCTCCCTATCTACCTCACTCTCACATTTCCCTCTCGCAATCCGGTAAGATCCCTGATCTTACCTAAATCCTTTTCTTGAACAGAATCTTGATAGAACAGAAATTCAAAGGAAAAAAAAATTCAATTAAGGAAAAGTCACAAGATATAATAGATAAAACAATCAACGACAAATGCTTCTCCTCTCAGGGTGGGAAGGCAAGATTCGAGAGCCACCTTTCCCTCGCTATCCCAGCTAAATAACTGCTTTCTTAAATGTGCATTTACCTCCTGCTTTCTTATAGCCCCTTTGAATATCTGAACTCACTGATTCTTCCCGCAATATGTCAGTCACTGACTGGTTATAGTTTCCACCAGTCCCATTGTCTTAGGTCATTTCTCACTCTTCCTCTTATATGTGGTTTTTGGGGTCTTACTAACATCTCTCTCTATCTCAGAGACATTCTGGTTACTGGGGTGATAATTCTCGTGATCACAGCCAATGGCCCAAAGCCAGTCACCCAACATTTGCCACTCGCCGGATTCAGGTATTACAGCTCTCTTTAACTCGAGACACGCAGCTGCCCCATTTTTAAGACCCTGCTTTTGACCTTGAATTTGAAATTTGTGTCAAAAGACTAGTCGTCCCTGGTAAATGCAAATCGATTGATAATTCTCATGGATGGTTTAAGATGTTATCAACTTTCTCTCTGCATCAATGTCATTACGTCACTTCAAAAAAAAAATAATGTCATTGTCTCTAGTTCTCTCTTTCATGGCCAGTTCATCAACGATAAAAGCAAGAATGTTAGTCCAACTGTTTTGGCTCTAGATTTCTCCCAACCACTGTTCTGGTGCAAGGCAAATATTCTAATCTTCATCTCTACATGTTCATACAAGGATTGGAGCTACGGACAAAGTGATTAATGTTGGTAGTTGCAGAAGAAATCAAAGAATACTTTGGCGATGTGTGAGATGGCACTGAACAACTAAATTGGTGGAAAACAATCTGTTGCTTCTGGATTCCAAAACTTTGACCAGCTTGCAAATGAATAATATGCTCAATTTCATGCAACATAATAAAATACATTTTTTTTTCTCTATTTTAATGCTCATGCAAACATTTTCTTGTTAGCGTGTTATAATTGACCGGTCAGCATGCTGACTCTACATGACGGCGTGGACTACAAATCCTAATCAAACCTATGTTTTTTTTGTGAAAAAAGAGGGAAGATCACTCGAGGCCGGTGATCAACCTGCTGCAATGTATATGTGGATTGTAAGGATTGCATGAGCAGTGCCTACCAGGCTACCCTCTATCACCTCCCACCAGCCCAAATGGCTAGGAGACCCTCAACCTCACGTAGGACTCCATCTAACGATGCCTCTCTTCCCTTCAAAATGCACTCATTGTAGTGTAGCCATATTGCCCATAGCACTATAGAACTCTAGAATCCCTAATCAAACCTATGTTCATGTCACATCCGACACCGATGGATGCATTAACTTTAGTACATATAAATATAATAATATTTTGAAGCATTCGTCACTGTTTGGTAATCACATTTCATTCTAAGGTAATCAAGTTTAGGAGATGCTAAGATATTCAGAAGGATTCTCAAAAAATGCTTTCAGACAACATGCTGATGCTATGTCGGAACAGCCGCTCGAGGACCTTCTCAGGATGCAGATGGCGCTGGCTCACCTACGACCTGCTAAGGCAGCGAGGGATGCATGGGAATGGAGGGGCTCTCGTTTCACGGTCCGAGCGGCTTACAGAGTGCTTTTAGCCATGGAGCCTCCGGAGAACCCGGTCTTTGTGCGCCGATGCCGCTTGCTGTGGAGACGACGTATCCCTTTGAAGATCAAATTTTCTACTGGCTTCTCATATGGGGACGCTTGATGACGCGATCCCTGCGGCAGCGTCTCGTTCCGGAAGCAGATCCTGGCTGCGTCATGTGCTCAGGCGCGACCGAAGATTGCTCCCATTTATTTTTTGAGTGCCCGCTGGTCCAGCCCATTTGGATCGCGACTGCTCTTGGAGGAATTAACATCACGGTGGGGGACGGCTTTTGGCACTCGATCTGCCAGGGGCCTTTCCGGCGGGAGGCAGAGTAACAGACTATATTCGCCACATTATGGGCGGTATGGCTCCACCGAAATGAGATCATCTTCAGGGGTCGACCCCCATCCACCGACGCGGTACAGCACAAGGCGAGCGGGATTACAAGATCCTGGTACCTCGGTGGCACCACCCGCTCAGGGGTTAGTACCCCTGCTGTAACCGATCTAAACTCCTAGTCATCTTTTCAATGACAACGGGGGGCCACTAGTTTCGGGTGGCTCTCTATCTTTTTTAAAAAAGAAGATAGAAAGTTATCCAATTTCACGCAATACATTGAAGGAAAAAGAGAATTATTGAAAGAAGCAAGGAAATCAAAGATAAATCGAAGTAAAGAAACCAAAGGTCAGCTAATTACCTCAAGAACGTCAGATGATTCGACCGTCCACGGTCCATAAGCTCCCTGATAGATGGTTCGATCCAATGCGTCCGGCGATTCTTTCCCAACGGCTTTACATTTGATTGAATTGAAAGATCCTCTCGGAAGTGAAAACCCACGTCTTGAAGACAGAGAAGTAGAAAGCCCAGATGGGGATTGACAAGAGGAGCGAAGGCTGGGTTGAGCTCTCTCTTCGAAATGAAAGGAGACGGGAAAAGAGAAGAAGGGAACAGGAGAAGCGGCAATCTTGTTACTTAGCTGTCGATGAGGTTTGTAAGCGGAACATGATGACGTAAGAACGAGAACTTCCATCTCTGCCTGCTATGCCGCCAAGTTCTCTCTCCCTTCCGGACAATAGATGAAACATAAGCATGACTAGACCCATTTTCAATTGTCTCTCCCCCTTGATGATAAGCATGAAGTCCAAATAGAAATTATAAAGTAGAGATGTATGTGGGGGTATGGTTGGTAGATAAGCATGAGTGGGCCCATTTTATCTCTCTCTCTCTCTCTCTCTACACACACACACACACACACACACACACACACACACACACACACACACACACACACACACACACACACACACACACACACACACACACACACACACACACACACACACATATATATATATATATATCTATTGATGATAAACATAAAAACCAAGTAGACTGTAGACACTAGAAAGGTATAAGAATAACATAAGGCCAATTTCTACTCCCTCTTTCTCTCACCATTTTAATCTATAGAATATACTATTTTTCTTTCAATGATCTTCTTCATAAGATTTGGCATTTTATCTAAGGGACATGTTCAAGCTTCATTGTTCTTTCATTCATCTCTACTATCTATGTTTCTATGATGGTCCTTGTATGCACTCATTCTTCAGCATAAGAGAAACTTTTGAATTGCAAGGTACTAGTATGAGATCAATATATTTGAGTGTTCTTCTTCAAATAACATTTATTTGAAATTGTTCGCTTACTTCAACTACTCATGATATGGATGTGGGAGCATCAACCATGCCCAAATATGGATTTGGGCTTCTGTGGCATTGGAGAAATTGTTGGAATTCTATAAAAGAGTCCATTGAGACATGATTCATACCAGATTCATAAGACCTAGTGGCGTGGCACAATATCTTCCTCTTGACTCATTTCAAGAATTTGGTTCCCCACATGAACATTTGATTCTTGCATCATCAAATTAGAAGGGATGTCAATTGACAACCGTTTCTAGAAACATCGATTAGGGGATATTTGTACTATCACTACATAATAAGCAAAGGATTGCTGATTCAGTGGTCTAATATTCAGAGGTCGAGCCACTTGAGAACATATATATCATTATGGGGAAAGTTTTCACCTGGCAGCTATGGTTTTTCCCTCACCCTAATCAAGCATATATTATGTTGTTGGTGAAGATTTTTTTAAAAAGCTTGTAAACTTCAAGGTCAATATGTGCTTAAGGGGCCTATCCATCCCAACCTAAGGGCCTATTCACAAAGAGAATCACCTTAGAATGTCCATGGCCAATAATATTCTAAATGTATGAGTACCTACTAGTGGACATCGCTGTGACCGAAAATTGTATCCATAATGAAGAGATGCAACAATGTTTTTCAGATCATCATGGCATGTCCTAGTCCAAACCGAATATCTAAATCTAAATGCGGTTTGGTCGTTCCATCAAGAAAATTGATGTCTAAACTTGAGCGGCAAACTTTATCCAAACTCTAAAAGTGCATACTCTCCTCTCATTTTTTCTTATGTATTTTTTTTATTAAGTCACTATTGAATTATGACTTTATGTAAGCTATAATAGATATTATGTCGCTTATAAGCCAATCATACTTCCATATATCTCGTTTATATTAATTGAAATAAAATTTATTTATTGTCATTTATGTGTGATGTTTGCAATGAAAGTCCTTGATGATATGACTAAGTGAATTATGATGAGACCATAATATAATGATCACTGATATTTAATGTTCTAAACATATCTATTTGTGGGATATTCAAGGAAGACATCGAATTATATATAAAGAATAACACTATTTGATCTGACTCATATGATGAGTATGCTTGATCTTCTAGCCATTGGTGAGAAAGATATTAAAGATAAATATTGAGTGCTTTGTAAAGAAAGAGTTCAGTGAATTGATTCGTATGAATCCCTGAATGATATTATACCTAAGTGTCAATCATGTTGATTTATGTCACAATTATGTATGTGATCCTTTGACTTAAGAAACAAAAGATAGCTTGCATATGGATGATCGTGTTTTGATTATGACTTTACAAATCCTACATATGATAGCTTGTAGATCGCGATGAAAAGATCCTCACAATCCCCAGCAACTGTGCCATTTGACGAAGAGAATCCGTGAGGTCGTTGAAAACACCTGGATAGCCGTTAAAACATTTACCAAACTCACCAATTTAATGAAATTATCACGAATTTATGAGTATAGTGGTGAATAAGTGTCGAATCTACAAAGAATCAAGGTATTTTTTTAATGTATTATCTGAAATTTGATCAAATCGGATCGTGAATTAAGCTGAGAAATTAGGATGCCTAGCTTTCCATAGCGAGTATCATAAGAGGCTAATGAGACAACCAAGATAAGTTTCTAGGAAGATGAATAGGTTTTGATAAATTTTGGAAAGAGAACTCAAAAGACGAATCCACAGAATCAAAAATCACTCGATTTGGATCAATATTGACGGAGAAATCAAAGAGTGAATTTGGTAGAAATTTCTGAACGCAAAGAGAGAGAAATTTGAAATAAAATCTAAAATTATCCTAAATCTATGATTCTAAATTACAATCTAATGATACATGACAAAATATTAGGAGAAAAACACATCATCTAACCCGAGATAGCAATTAAAATGATTTAATTGATTTCTGGATCAAAGGCTTTTTATTCTACGATTTCAAATATGATCGTTGACGTTTAAAGAGGCGAATTCTCCCTATTCTTTGACGAAATCTCATTTTCAACCACTCCATTGGCATGGAAATGTGTGTAGAAGAAGAAGAAAGCGAGAGATTCAAGGATGGTGGTGTCTAGATAGTATGATTACTCGAAAACATCCAAGAATATATTTTCCATCAAGAACATTTGTATAAATAAGCAAATTTAGGAGTAACTATTGGATTTGGCGTTTAATCTTTAATTAATGGCTGAGATGAAACACCAAGCTTTGAATCGTTATGGTTAAGTCGTGTATGTTGGATCGGAGATGGACCGCTGAAATTTTGCCATGTCGCGTGCAAAGAAAAAAAGCGTGAAACACTCACCGTCTGATCTTGATCTAACGCTCTAGATGTGTATCATCGGTTTTAATCTAAGCCATTATAACTCTTTAGATGAACTGTTGAGATTAAATTATTTTAAAATGATTCGTCGGCGAAGCGGAGTGCGTCATGTACCCCCTAACTTAAGTGAAGATCGACGACATTCTTTTAACGTGTGAATCATACGCTCCTCGCGACGGCACGTCACCTAAGCATGTTAAAACAAAAACATAGTCCAACATGACGAAAAATTACAAGATTCAACACATATATAAGGTATAAGTGATATAGAGAGATAGCGTTATCCTAAAAAAGAAGCTTAATATCTCTTATCACACGCGTGCACATGTGCACACACGCACACACGCACACACACACACACACGCGCGCGAATACACATGCGTAAACACATCATCGTTGCCACGTGACGTGTCCATATGCTGCCACGTGGCGACACGCTTTTTTCTTCTATGCCACGTCAGCACATGATATAAAATTTATTTTTTATTCATTTTAATTCAAAATAAATCGAATTAAATTCATAAAAAATTCAAAATAATTCCAAAAATCCCTAAAAATTAAAAAATTCATAACTTTCAAAGTACAACTCCAAATTAATCCAAATTTATTTTTTTGGATCATAAATTAAATTATCTATCATTATAAAAAGTCAAATTATTTAAATAACAAGAGAACAAAATTTTGTATTTCAAAAATAACTCATTTCTCTTAGAAATTAAAACTTAAAAAAATAAATGATTAGACAAAAAGTATTTTCTCTTAGTATTTAACATTAAAGCCCAATTATAATCTGAAATATAGATGAGAATAATCTACTCTAAAATATATTCTTAAAAATGCATAATTATCCCTAAAATAGTGTATTTTGAGATTATAACTTAAAATTTCATGAAATAATAGTTGTGCACTCAAAATATGATAACATGCATAAAAATTGAATGTTGTATGCCTTAATTTGCATTAACAATTGTATAATTGTCTATTATCACACCCCCCCAACTTGAATAATTGCTAGTCTCTAAGCAATTTACTATAGAATCTCCTTAGAAGGTCCTTTCCACTTCTCAATCCTATTACTAAAGAGGTAAAGTGTATAAAAGTATGATTACCCTTCCTCATAGTGTGGACCATAGTGATCTAGATTCCATTTCTAGGTTGAATTCTTTAGTGCATATTAGGGTAGTGCTCATAAGCTAATGCTCGAGTCTAATTCTCAATTGTGATCGAGGTGAGCATATATAGGGTTTGATGTTATGGTGATGAAAAGAACCTCACACTTTGAAGGAAGGGAATGCGTGAGGTCGTTGAAAAGACATGGATAAGCATCAAAACATTTACCAAACTCTCCAATTTAGAGAAGTAATCACGAATTAGATAGCATAGTGGTGAATAAGGGTCGAATTCATGGAGAATTACGGTATTTTTGAGGTATTATTTGAAATTTGATCAAATCAAAGAATGAAATGAGGTGAGAAATCAAAGGTTTTGATAGATTTGGAAAGAGAACTCAAAATTGAATCCATGGAATAAAAAATCACTGATTTTGGATCAAGATTCACGGAGAAATCGACAAGCAAATCAGAGAAAAAAATTTCCGAATGAGAAGATCACGAAAAAAGAAATTGAAATTGAAATAGACTAAATCTACGATTTGAAATTGAAAATCTAATATTATAAGAAGAAAGATTAGGACAAAAGTACAATTTCTAACCCAAGATAACGCTCGAATTGATCCAGTTTTTTCGGATCAAAGGCTTTTCATTCCGCGAATTCGAAGACAATTGTTGGCATTCAAGAGGAGAATTCTCCCTATTCTTTCGACACAATCTCACTTTCAACCACTCCATCGACGCATAAATTGATCTAGAAGTGATTGGAAAGCAAGAGATTCCAGAATTGTGGTGTTTAGACAGTTCGATTACTTGAAAAACCCAAGAATGATTTACATTGTCGAAGAACATCTCAATTTATAGGTCAAATTGGGCATAACCGTTGAATGAAGCTGTTATTCTTCAATCAACAACTCTGATGAAGCACATATATGCAAAATAGTTACACTTAAATCGTGTCCGTTGGATCGAAAGATGGATCGTCAAGAGCTTGTCACGTCGCACTCCGAATGCCTGAAACACCATTCATCTGATCTTGATTTAACACTTCGAATGCGTTTCGTTGGTTTTAATCTCAGCAGTTATAACTGACGAGACAAGACCGCGAGGTCATTGATTTCACACGGTATCACATCAAAAATAATTCCGAACTTACCAATTTGATGAAAATGTATCGAATTGAAGGGTATAATGGTAAATAAGGGTCAAATCCACAGGGAAATAAGGAATTTCTTGATGTAATCTTCCAAATTGATCAAATCGGACAAGAAATTGATGGTAGAAATTGGGGAAAATGATATATTATGAAATAGGACTTCAAATCGATTCCATGGAATTAAGAATCATCGAATTTGGACTTGATTTCGCGGAGAAATCGGAATTCGAAGTGGAGAGAAAATTTGGATGAAGAAAATCACGATTTTGACTAAAATTCGATGAAATTAAACTCTAAATCCTAATCTAAACGAAAATTAAACCTAATTGGCAGATTAGGAAGCAAAAACCGCTTCCACTAACCCACGATTGCGATCAAATTATCGTGATTAAGCCTCTCAATCACCGAAAACGAGAAGAACGCGATCGTTGGATTCAAGCGGCGATTTCTCCTTCGATTCTCCACCAATTCTTGACTTCAACCCCTCCGTGGATGCGGAAATGAGAGAGGAAGAGGATGGAATCAAGAGAAACGAGAGAGAAGGTGTCTAGACAGCTCAATTAGATTGAATTCTCAACTCGGATGCTTACAAATGTCGAAGAACATGTCTTTTTATAGGGCTTTTGATCGTAACCGCTCGATCGAAATGATCGACGATTACGATGGAACGGTCCATCGTGGACCGTTTCAAATAAGTCATGGCCGTCCGATCTTGATCAACGGTTCGGATGAGTCCTGATGAGATGCGTTATAAAAACGCATCATTTTTTCTCTGTTGGATCGCGATCCGACGATCGCGATGCTCCCCGCCAGACTTAATCACGACTGTTATAACTCTTTAAATTGCGCACGTGCTTGATGATCATCCAGTGGACGCGCGTCCATTCGATCAACGCGCGTCGATCGATCGTTCATTTGATCCGGCGCTCCTCGTCGCGCCACGTCACCTGCATTTTAATATATCGCGTGGATTAGTCCCACACGGGATAAAATAAAAAAGACTGTCAGGGTTTATAAGACCCGACGATTTATAAAGATCGAAAACCCTTCCGATATACGGAAGGCTGAAGACCCTTTATATACTATATAATAATAGTAAATATATATAACACAGCGTAGGTACCGCGTGGGCCCCCGTGGCGCTGCCACGTGGCCCGGAGTGCCACGTCGCATCCACGTGGGTCCTGCGCGAAAATATAAACCATTTTTGCATTTTTAAATCTTATTTTTAACATTAAAAATCGTAAGATAAATCAGAAAAATCCGGAAAAAATCCTAAAAATTAGAAAATTCATAACTTTTAAAATATAACTCCAAATTAATCCACATTTCTTTCATTTGATCCAAAATTTAATTATCTATTATTCTAAAAAGTCAAATTTAATAAATAATAAGAGTTTAAATTATTATTTCAAAAATACATTCATTTATTAAGATTTTAAACTTTAGAAAATGAAATTAATGTTTGTAAAAATGATTTCTCTTGTTATTTTAATTTAAAAACACTTATAATCTCAAGAAAGAAGATGGGTTATCAAATTATTAAATTCTAATTTATCAAAATTAACCTTAAATTAAAGTATTTTGAGATTATAATGACTTTTCATGTAATAATAGAAAAATACATATAAGTATGATAACATGCATGTAAATGAAATCATTTATGCCTTAATATGTATCAATAATCATATTTTATCATGTTAATTTAGCATGTTATCAAGAACTCCTCAGATCAACGACAAATATTAAATCATTTTATAAAGATTCTCTAACAAACCAGAGTGCGCCCCGTACCCCTTCACTTAAGTAACGATTGATGACCGCAATTAAATCACGCGATTAGATGCTCCACATGCTGCCACGTCACCTGTGAACATAAAAACATAAAAGTAGTCCCACATGATGAAAAATCAGAAATCCGATAGTATATAAGTCCCTGCTATCTGAATGGGTTAGAATAAATCCATTAATGGGCGCTTAACCCACTAATGACGCACGTATATTCATGCGCACCTATGTGCCACGTGGTGCGCACACAATCTGTCACGTGGCGACACGTAAACACCCACCACGTCAGTTGTCATGTTAGCGCATGATAAAAAAATAAAAAAATATTTTTTTATTCATTTTAATTCAAAATAAATTGAATTAAATTTATAAGAAATTCAGAAAAAATTCAAGAAAAATCCCTAGAAAATTAGAAAATTCATAAATTTTCAAAATACTACTATAAAATTAATCCAATTTTTTTTTTGGATCAGAGATTAAATTTTCTATCATTCTAAAAAGTTAAACTTAATAAATAACAAGATAATCAATTTTTATTTAAAAAATACACTCATTTCTTCGAGAATTTAAAACTGAGAAGAATAAATGAGTATATAAAAGTGATTTCTCTTATTATTTAGCATTAAAACCTAATTATAATCTCAAATAAAAGTGGGGATAATATAATATTAAATATTTCTCTTTAATTTATCATAATTATCCCTAAATTAGTGCATTTTGAGATTATGACTTATTTACTCAGAAAGATAGATAAAACTAAAAAATATGATAACATGTATTAGAATGGAATATTTTATGCCTTAGTTTACATTAATAATCATATTGTCTCATGTATAATTTGCATGTTATCAACCATGTTTTGATTATGACTTACAAATACTCAGCCACTGGATCTTTAAAATGTTATATATTGGATAAGGCATGAAGTCTTCGAAGATGATTGTGTGGTCAAGATAGGATCATCCATATTATGTATTTGAGGGGATTGACTCAAGGAATTAGATGCGATGAAATCTTTGGCCAAGGTAGTGAAAATATTGGACAAGGAGTTCCCGATAATTCCATACACACATAAGTACTAACTTGAGTAACCTATTAGGGTTTGATAGTTGACTATACCCTAAGTCATTCATGAGTCTCGTGCAGATGAACGACTATACATGATAACCAATGGCAGAAAGGTTCCATAAGAGAGTTCTTATATACTCTATATCTCTTAGAGTACATTGTATAGCTTGGCACCCAACGGGCTGGTAACTTAACCTATTGATTGGGTTAAAATAATCTTTGATTAATTAATCTACATGTTTAGGTAGATAATTAATTAATTTTGACTAATAAAGTGTTATTAGGTCTATAGAGTTATTAACTAGTGAGATATATGGACCTAGAGGCTCACACACATAAGGTTTATGGATGTTGGAGAATATATACATAATTATGAATTTTTTAAAAGAAATCCACATACCAAATGTCTATAAATTAGCGGATAATGACCACAACTCAAGGTGTCTATATGTGCCTTGTGTTAATTATCTCATTTCTCCCTTTTCTCTCTTGGTGAAGAGAATTAAAGAAGAGATCTAACCATCCGGAGACCGTGTGGATACCGCTAAAGGCTAGAAACTTTAAATAACTTTACAAACTTATTTAAGGAAACCTTGTAAGTATGGTTTCTCATACATACTATATGATAGGACCATCTATTATTGGTGCCTCAAAATTTAGATATCTAAAAATTTGATATTTTGATCAAAATTTTATAAGGCTTATCGACGACAGATCCAATCAAGCTGTAGTGTTAACAAAGGAATACTCCACCAGCTAAGGTTAGAAGGTACAAAGACCAAAATTTTCATAGATTACTTAGTAAAAAAACTCTTAAAGTAGTAACATTTAGAGCATATAGGGGTATTTTAGTCACTGATAATTTGTGCACCAATCACTATAAGAAGTGCATCTCTTTAACTAAAAACATGGCACATTAAAAAGAGTTTAGGCTCCTCCTTGGCACTCCTAATTCTCTCAACATTCACCATTTGGTTTCCACTACATTTTCACGTGATAATAATGGATATTTCTTATTATACATTGATAACACACAATTTATACATGTAATTATATGATTATTAATGCAAATTAATTCATAAAACGTTCCATTCTGATGCATGTTATCATACTTTGAGTGCATTTCTATCATTTCATGCAATTTTAAGTTATAATCTCAGAAATGTACTATTTTAGGGATAATTATGCATAATTAGGAATATATTTTAGAAAAGATTATTCTCATCTAAATTTGAGATTATAATTAGGTTTTAATATTAAATAATAAGAGAAAATGTTTATATACACTCATTTATTTTTCTAAGTTTTGTTTTTCAAGAAGAAATGAGTGTATTTTTTAAATAATAATTTATTCTCTTGTTATTTAAATATTTTGACTTTTTTTAATGATAGATAATTTTAATTTCTGATCCAATGATACAAATTTGGATTAATTTGGAGTTGTATTTTGACATTTATGAATTTTATAATTTTTAGGGATTTTTTAAAAATTTTCTGAATTTTTATGAAAATCAATTTATTAAATTAAAATCAATTTTCTAAATCGCACAGGTGACGTGGCAAAATCTGGAGCGTCCGATCAAATCACGATTGTCGATCTAGGTAGGGGGTGATGTGGTAGCACGTGGAGCGTCTGATCGCGTGATTAAATTGCAATCGTCGATCGTCACTTAAGGCAGGGTACATGGCACAATTCTATTGGTCGATGAATCATTTAAAAATGATTTAATCTCAGCCATTGATCTGAAGAGTTATGACGGCTGAGATTAAGACCGACGAAAACCCATCCAGAGCGTTAGATCAAGATCGGACAGATTGCGTTTCAAGCGTTACTTATAAAGGGCGCGATGTGACGAAATCTCGACGGTCCATCTACGATCTAATAGCCATGACGTAATCATAATAATTCGCATCCGCGCGTCTCATCAGAGTCGTTGATCGAAGATGAATTGTCAGATCAGATGATTACGCCCAAATTAGCTATAAATTGAGATGTTCTTCGACATTATAATGCATTCTTGGATGATTTCGAGTAATCGAATTGTCTAGCCACCACCATCCTTGAATCTCTTGCTTCCAATTGCTTCTAGACTCATTTTCACATTGACGGAGTGGTTGGAAGTGAGATTTTGTCGATTGAATAAGGAGAATTCGCCTCTTGAACACTAAAGATCGCTTTTCGAAATCGCAGAATGAAAAGCCTTGAATCCGGAGATTAATTGAATCATTTTGATTGCTATCTCGGGTTAGATTATATGTTTTCTCCTAATATTTCGTCCTGTATCATTATATTTTAATTTAGAATCATAGATTTAGATAATTTTAGATTTTATTTCGGATTTCTCTCTCTTCGCGTTCAGAAATTTCTAACTAATTCGCTCTTTGATTTCTCCGTGAATCTTAATCGAAATCGAGTGATTTTTGATTCCGTGGATTTGTCTTTGAGTTCTATTTTTCTAAAAATACTAATTTCCATAATTTCTCACCTCAATTCATTGTCCGATTTGATCGAATTCCAAAATATCTCTTGAAAAATACCTCATTTCTCTATAGATTTGACCCTTATTCACCACTATGCTATTCACTTCGTGATTATTTCATAAAATTGATGAGTTTGGTATTAATTTTGACACGAATCAGTATGTATTCAACGACCACGCCGATTCATTCTGTCCCACATGATAAAAGCATAAGCTATAGGCTTGTCACTACTATTGCCCTATATTTAGAGTAGTTGAGCATTTCAGTCTATTGGCTACATGTCAACCGAAGCTTTATCTCACATATTAGTAATGTTTATTATGTGACCTATAAGCTAATCACACTTTTATGTATCTCGTTTATATTTATTAAAATAAAATTTATTCATTTTCATTCTTGTGTGATATTTACAATGAAGGCCATGAGCTATCCTTTGACCGAGTGAATAATGATGAGATCATAATATAATGATCACTTGTCTTTAAACATATATTTTAAACATTCATATTTAGGAAGGATATTGATGAACTCGATTACGCGTGTTTTCCGTCGTTGTTGTGTATCGATTTCATGCAATAAAATTTAGATTTCCTTACTTAGTATAGTGTAAGCAAGGGTAGAATCCACAGGGAGCTGAGGTAATGAGATTAGATATTTAAATGAAAGGTGAGAGAGCGTGGAAGAAGTGAGAGCTTGGAAAGAAAGTGCAAACGTAAATACGGCATGTAGAGATGAATATGAGTGATAGTTTTTAGGTTTATTTTTTAATTAGGAGATAAATATGAATTCCAATGGAAAAACAATGTAGAAAGAAATTCAATGGGGGATGAGATGATGACAAGGTGAGAAGAGTTGTTGGCGGTAGCGATGGATCGACGAATCGATGTGCAGCGATAGGGAGAGAGAGAGAGAGTTGCAAGTCTCGATGATGTCAAAGCCACTACATTAAAAGAAAATAAGAAAGAAAAAAAAAAAAAGGAAAATACAAGTTACTGTTTATGGAGATGATGAATACAAGCTAGAACTCAATCTAGATCGTCGCACAAACCTTGTCGGTTTGCCCGTCCTAGGCCAGGTGATGCTCGATCCGCTCCGATCACGATCTTTCCTTGCTCTCTTCTCCACAACAAGGTTGAGCATCAAACAATGCTCTTCCTTGGGCCTTGACCTCCTCTCCCTTTCCTTCGGGCAGCCTGATGCTAAGAGAGAGCCAAAAAAATGTAAGGAGAGATAAAATGAAGGCTTTTATAGTGGGTTCCTAGGGTTTGAGTGTAAAGAGGGGTAAAAACGTTCAATTATTAAAATGATTTTTTTTCAAGTTTGATTGTTTGATCCAAAGGCCATGGATGGATAGAGGGTTAAAAGATGAATCTGGAAATAAAATTTCAGCTCAAAACTCTATTTAGATCATGAGATATCATGATTTTAATTTAGAGAAATGATAGTCTTTTGATTGAAATAGTGTATAGTGGCATTTCTATAAATTTCTGACTTTCGAAAATTTCTATAAATCAGAGAGGCATTTCTATAATTTTTTACTTTAAAAATCGTAATGACATTTCTGTAAATTTCTGACTTTAAAAATCGGAGGGCATTTCTGTAAATTTTTCACTTTAAAAATCAGAGTGGCATTTTTGTAAATATGCTCAAAATCTGAAAAAGTCCCTAAAAAATTCAGAAAAATTCCAAAAAAATTTCAAGAAAAATCCCTAAACTTAGAAATTAAATATCTCACAAAATACAAACTCCCTTTTTCATGAAAATTTCTCCATTGGATCAAGAATTTAATCCTTTATCTTTTCATCTCAAAATATCTAAAATCATGAGAACAAATTAAGGTCTCATTTAATAAAAGTTAAGCTTGGTCCAACCTCCTTAAAAATAAGGAGATTGACCCAATATTCAATTTAAATCAATTTTGGATTAACCATAAAAATATTATGGTAATCTCTTTACCAAATCCAAACCTCATTTATCACATTTCATAAAAATATGGTTGTCTTGGTGTTCAAATTTGGTATAGAGTTATTTCCTCTTATCGTCATCCATATCCATGCTTTCCTACTTGCATACCTATGTCCCTACATCCACATAACTCATAGAAAATGTGAAAATTCAACCACTTGACTTTGAAAGAGTCAAATGGGGTTAGTCTCATAGTATAAGTAATTGAAAAGAATGGTGCATGATAGGACATATCTTTTTTTTATACCAAATTAGCACTAAATAGATGCAAGTTGAGTATATGAGTGGAATGAAATGATGATTGCAAAAATACCATAAATAGATGATAACGTGCATTATATGACTAAGAATTATGTGTTAAAACCCATGTATAACGATTAAAATGAATGCATCAATGACACGTTATTAGATATCGAATTATTAGAAAAGAATAACATATGATGAGTATGACCGATCCTAATGGTCATCGGTGTGGAGATACCTAGGATAGATAGTGGGTACTCTTTAAAGAAAGAGTTCACTGAATTGTTCATATGAATCCATAAATAGTATTATACTCAACTATCGATCAAGTTGATTCATGTCATAGTTATGTATATGGTCTTTTGACTTAAGACGCCAAATACATCTTGTGGATAAAATACTGCATTTTGATTTATGACTTACGAATCCCTAGAGACAAGATCTCTAAAACGTCATATATTAGATATGACATCGAGTCCTCGAAGGTGATTGTGTAGTTAAAATGAGATTGTTTGCCTTTAGTATTTGAGGAGATTGACTCAAGGAATGAGATGCGATGAAATCCTTAGCTAAGGTAGTGAAAATATCCAAAGAGCTCTCGATGATTTTCTTCACATATCAGTACTAACTTGAGTGATTGATTAGAGTGTGGTAGTGGACCATACCCATAAGTCATTCATGAGTCTCGCGCAGATAAAGCATTATATGTACATTGTAACTGATGACATAAAGTTTCTATATGAGAGTTTCTATACACTCCATATCTCCTAAGGCAAGTGGTGTAGTTTGGCACTAAACAAGTTGAAAACTCAACCTCTCGATTAGGTCAAAACAATACTTAATTAAGTAACATATATGTTGATGCACATTATTAATAAGGTTAACTAATAAGGTATTCTTAGGCCTATGGAGTTATTAATTAATGAAATATATGGACCTAGAGGATCACACACACAAGGTTTGTAGACGTTGGTGGATATATAAAATTATGAGGGTTTTTGTATAAAGTTTGTATACTCGATGTCTATAAATAGGGGAAAAATGATCATATCTCAAGGTGCCTATAGAAAAATTTTGAAATTCTCTAATTTATTTTCTCTCTCTCTCTCTTGGTGAAGAGATTTGAAGAGTAGATCAAACTGTCTAATGATTATGTGAATATCAGTAGAGGTTGGACACTTGAACAACTTCAAAAACTCCTTCATGCAAACCCTATAAGATGGATTATAATATATACTATATGCTAGGATAATCGGTAATTGGTGACTCTATGTTTTTAAATTTTTAATTTAATATATTCTATTGTGCTTGGTGTTTTGATCATTTTTTTTAAGATTTATCAACCTAAGATCCCAACACTCATGCTCCTCAAAATCTTTTTAAGCATCATCTCCTTGGTGTGCCCTTTTTGAGAGTCAATGTCTCCTTCACAAGAGCATCCATCCCCTTTTCAATTTCATTTGTTTTCCTCCACGCGAGAAAAAAATTGCAGCCCCCTAAACTTTCTCTACAACCAAAAAAGAAAACAAAAGGAAATATTAAAATACTACAGGAAAAAACAAATTAAAATTGAATAAGAGAAAAATAATATTCAAATGCAAAAGGGAAAAGAGATGAAAGGGAAAATTGTCTTTGTATATTGGCATCAATGCATTGGAGAGGGAAATGGATGTAGAAAGAGAGGTAGATTGAGAGATAGAGAGAGACCAATGATTAGAGTCATAGAGAGGGGAATATTTTCAGAAATGAAGATAAGAAAAGGAAGATCATATTAGATCAAGTTGAAGCTTTTATTAGTCTGAAGGCCTCAAAGACAAGATGCTCCCAATTTTCATAGGATGACACATATATTATTAAAATCCTTTACTTAATAAGCTTCCATAGCATTCACTTACACAATTTGTAGTGATTTGACTCTCATTGGCTTATCCATATATCTCCTTTGGTTTGATTTGAATTTTGTGTACTTTTGTCGACTTTGGTCTGAGATCAAGAGAAACTTTTTGCTTGCATTCATTTAAAGACTTCACTATACATTGGTTTTATAAGTAAATTATCTTGCACATTGATTAAAGATTGTCTTGTATCCTTATGATTCTCTCTAAGTCATCATCACAAATTTTCTCTCAATAACTCACTTAAATCATCATTATTTACTTTGTCATAAATCATCATTATTTACTTTGTCATAAATCTTAACTATCTATTTTCTTAAACAGATTTTGTTAGATTCATTCATTATTTTCTTCATACCTTTGCGATTTGGCCCCTGATTCATGTTTTATATAATAATAATAATAATAGTAATCATACTTAATATTTTATCTGATTTCAACTCGTATCACATTTATTCTTTATATTTTTTGTCACATTTTAATTTGAGTTGTTGGATTATATATCTTCCATACATTTGTATAAAATAGAAAATAGATGCTTTTGAGATTGAAATATATTCTTGTTTTCACTTGATCTCAATACATTGAAATATATTCGTGTAAATATACAAGTATCTTTTCTCTCAAGAAGCTACTGATCTCAATACCTACGCTACTTGAGGATTCGACCCTTACATAATCCCTTTACAAATTGAGGTAATTCAAATTTGTTATCTGAATTCAAGTTCATCAGCTGCCTCTAAGAGAGCAGGGAGTGGTAGGTGGAGATTTGGGAATTGATCCATGGCTGACAAAAGCAGCAACGCGTCTCAAGGAAACATCAAAGGCGTGGGTGGTTTTTGTGTCCAAGCCTTTGAAATTCGCGATAATTCCATCACTAAGCATCACATGAAGCCGACCCCTGAGACTCGACGGTTATCCTGCATCTCTCTAGTTAAGAACATCTCTTCTTGTTCATCAAATCGATTTTAGATTACACTTTCAATCTTTTCTTTCGGCCTCTTCTCTTACCTTCTTCTTCTCTTCTTTAACCCCCTCTCGTTGATTAAGCTTGGCGTGAGAGCCAAGGTCACCGGTAGAAGCTCCACAAGCAAAAGAATGCCTAATGATCACAGCTTCAACGAATTCATCAAACTAGGCTACTACTAGCATGCTTCAGTCTCTTATGACTCTTCCCCTTACAATCACTCCGGACAATTTCCTACTCTGGAAAACTCAACTGGTTCCACTTTTGAGGAGTCGTAGCCTGCGATGTATGACTGAGAATCCACCGCCATAGGCAAAAATCTACAATCCTGAAGGAATTCCTAGCCCAAATCCAAAATATCAAGAGTGGGCGAAAAAGGATTCTTAGGTACTGGCTTTTATTAATTGCTCACTTTATGAGTCTACGCTATCAACAATGGTGAAGAAAGCCTCGACTAAAGCTGCCTGGAACGGCAATTTGAGATCCTATGCATCCACCACCAAATCGCAGTTGCTCAGGCTGCTTTCTGAATCACTTATGGCGCAAGAATACGTTCAAAGTTTGAAGACTGCCTAGCTGCCATTTGACATCCAATCGAGGAAGAAACTCTCGTAGAAATCCTACTTGGCTGATTGGAACCAAAATATACTGCATTTAGCGTAAGCATCACCGCCACATCTGATAGCTCATCATCAACAATGTCCACTACTTTAGTTGATCCTCTTGCTCCCTCTGCCAATCTAGCTGAATATTCAGCAGACCCTTATCGCCAATCAGACCACAATGAAGAGGCACGCAAATGGCGGAGGAAGATGGGAGAGCAACAACCGTGAGAGAGCTCGCAACTCGGCCATCAGGGACATGAATGTCATGGAAGACTCAATCAGCAGTTTGTTGGACGGTCAGTGGACCTCCCAGACCATCTTCCATCCGATCATACGAGTCAATCAGGAGTGCTCCTACCTATGGACACTCCTCTCAAACTTGGTATCCTAGCAGCAGCGAAACACGTCATGTAACTCCTTACGGCGCTCCTTAATGTCTCTTCCATGGTAATAGCTCAAGTTTTCCTATACGCCATTGGATCGTCTCATCTTCTCTCCAATCAAAACACCACTCCGCGCCCTGAAAGCATTCTTCATATGCCATCTATAACTCGTAATCCCTTATCTGTTCATAAATTTGCTCCTGACAGCAAAGTTTTTATCTAATTTCGTCCATTTTATCGCTTGGTTAAGGATCTCACGACCCTTCAAATCCTTCTTCGCGCGACAATAAATAATGGGTTGTATTTGCTCCTAGATCTTCCAGCGCGTGTGCAAACTTTCATCAGTGAACAAATGCCATCAGAAAAATGGCATGCAAGCTCGGGGCATCCTTCTTTGCACATTTTCCATCAAATCGTAGCTAAATGTGGACCCCGGATTATAGCTATGTCCGCTGCTCTGTTTCTTGCCATTCATGTTGCATCTCCAAAGCTCATTAGCTAGCTTCCCTTTTCTCAAACAACTCGAAAAACTAGCAAACCTTTGGAATCAATGCACTCTGAACTATGGGGGCCGGCCCCTGTTATTTCTAATCTTTGTTCATTGAGTACTACGTCGGGTTCATTGATGATTTCACTCACCATGCCTGGGTTTCTCCCTTAAAATTGAGCAGAAATCTTCATGATAGTTTCATTCACTTTCAAAATTTTGTCTAGCAACGATTCTCCACAAAGATTCTTGCCCTGCAATCATAAGGTGGTGGGGAGTATTAGGCCCTCCAACGTCATCTTAAGGCATGCGGTATCCAACATCAGATCTCATGTCCACACACCACCGCCATGCTACTGAGATGAAGCGGTGACTACTGCCATCTACTTGATCAATCAACTTCCAACACCCCTCATTCATGGTAAGTTCCCCTATACCAAATTACGTTGTCAAGATCCCAACTATTTGCAGCTGCATGTGTTTGGATGTCTCTGTCATTCGAAGTCTTCGAGAGTACTGATAACATGCATTTATACTTAAAATTATATGCTTTATTATCCAATTGAATGCATGAATTATAGCATGTAATACATGTTTTATTTGCATATTTTTATACAAATCATGTCATTTTCACCTAAAATCTCATTTTGCATGTTTTTAGTGTTAATAATAGATTAGGTGTGTTTTGGATCTTGCAAAAATGATCCAGCACCTTGAATCCAACTATTTTATCGAGTTTTACAGATTGCAAGACTTAGTTTAAGCCTAAAAATTCAAATATTCAAAACTTAAATCTCAAAAGAAATATAATTAATTCTACTCATTGAAGAGAATTGCACGATTTGTGTCTACCATCTGGGAAAAACTTAGATGGGTGTTGATTTACGAAGTCTGGACATGCATAGTACATGCGAAACATGTCAAATTTTATCTTGTAAAGTGATAAAATCCTAATGTGCGCAACTATTTTTTATATTCTAATTTTTGAATTTATTAATTGTACATAAAAATGGGAAAAATGCTAAAGACTGGGTCATGCAGCAAATACATGGCTAATAGCTCACTTAATTTTTTTATCATTATCCATTAAAAGTTGTTTGCCCTTCATATTTCCTTTCATCTAATCCTACTATTTTTTTCTCTCATTCTAAAACCCAGAAACCCTTGGAGCCAGAGAGTTTGAAACAAGGCATCAATAATCAAATCATTAACAAAGGTAACCCTTGTGGTCAAAGAAAAAGATTTTCAGGTTTTATTAATTTTTATAGAATTTTCATTTTGTAAAATAATAGTTCTATTAATGATATCATATTTTCTTTTTTTTAATTTACACATCAGTAAGAAGGTGTTAAGAGTAAAGAATTTAGATCATACAGATGAGATATCAATTCTTGCTATCTACTCATTTTTCTCTTGATCTACAAGTGAATGGAGAAAGGAGGGAGACTTTCATTAGATCATTGTCGTCTCTAGTTATTTTCAAATATTACACATAGTAAACCTATGAAAACTTCAGAATTTTTAAATGAGATAAACTTCATGACTGTTTTTCAAACATTTTTTCCCCATGGTAAATATCATTTTCACATGAAACAAACCATATTTCTGGTATTTGGACCAAGATTTTCATGAGTAACTTATTTCATCTCTACGATAATTCTTCCATTGAACTTTTAAAAAGTGACTAGTATAAATGATTGAATTTTAAAATTATCATTTCATAAATCTTACACAACTAATTTTTCATGATGTAGTATATTAGAAATATTCATCAATACAACATAGAATAACATTTATGAGTGAATAAAATCACTCCAAATTCTATGATATAAAGTTGATAGCACAAGGCTTACATTAATGTATACTAAAAAAGGGATTAAATCATTACATCAATAGTTCCATGCATGTCCATTTTCCACCTTTTCTAGGTGATATTGATGATATTTTTGTCTAGCATGGATGTTTTCCAATTTTATATCATTTACATGTTTTTTTAGCATTTGAGCTCGTTTCTTTTTAATCCTTTTATTTTAAATCAAATTGGAGATTAACTTCTCCCTCATTTACCCTAGCAATAAATGGAGTCAAGAAATTTTTTTCTTGATTTTTCGGGGCAGAGGAAATTGTGCTCTCCTTTCTTGTGATGTACTCTCTCTCTCTCTCTCTCATTTTTATATGTGCACTGGGGTCCCTCGCTCAATGGCTCTTAGGCTAGCTCCATAGTTCTCTCTTTCCCTGTCTCTCTCTCTCTTCTCCTCTCATTTTTGTATGTGCACTGGTGTCCATCGCTCAATGGCTCTTAGCCTGGCTCCATAGTTCTCTCTCTCTCTCTCTCTCTCTCTCTCTCTCTCTCTCTGTCTCTCTCTCTCTCTCTCCACACACACACACATTTTTGTATGTGCACTGGTGTCCCTCGCTTATGGCTCTTAGCCTAGCTCCATAGTTCTCTCTCTCGCTCTCTCTTCCAGTCTCTCCGTCTCTCCCTCCCTACCTACGTTTTACTCACTATCTCTCTCCCACGAACAATTCTCTCTCCATTCTCTGCCAGTTAGACTGCCCTTCCCATTCTCCCTACCTCCCCTATCACTCTACTCTTTACCCACTATCTCTCTTCCGCAGATCTCTATTCCTCAAATCTCTCTCTCTCTCCATGTTCTGCCAGCTCAGATGCCCCTGCGGGACAGCTATGCACCATTAATCCCGTCAAATTCGGTGATTCCTTCGCCGGGCCATCTTCTTTGACAAATTACAGCTTTTACCAACGAAGAATGAATTATTGGGATAATGCAATGCGGAGGATTTCGCAGTTAATTTTATCTTAAAATAAATAAACAAATAAATAAACCAAGGCTGCTGGCATCTACCTGTCACGGAAATATTCTAATAAATATGGATTTATAATAATTCCACTTGCCCTTGGTATGAGGAAAAAAACAGAATCTGCTGTTGCATGGGTGTCCTCGTATATCAAAATTAATGGAAAAATCGAGCAGCGGACACGCGTCCCCTTTCCCAAATTGTCAAAGATGGCATCTTTTTTTTCTGGCGAGCGTTCACTTGCTCACTCCGTCAAGCATTTGCGTTTACCATTTACCCCTCAGCGGACGTCATCGATGACTTGATTGATACGGAACGAATAATTGAATCTTTCTCTCTAACCAAGAGAGAGAAAGCGAGGAAAACTTTTCAAGTCCTCCGCCAAGAAAGAGATAGGTTTTTTTTAAGGAGAAAGGAGGGGTCATTAGTGCCCCAATCTTTACGCGTAAGCTCTTTCTCTCTCTCTCTATCTATCTGTGTTTGTAAGTTAGAGAGAGAGAGAGAAGACCACGTTCGCCATAAATCTTTCCTCTCTCTTGCTCTCCCTCCCATCTCAGTCTTCTTGCTCCAATTGTTCGAGTGCCCTGTGAAGACCGACATGGGCATCGAGCAGACAGCAGATTAGCGGAAGTGGATCGGAGGCATGGGAAAAGACCTCTGTCGCCCAACGGGCCGAAAGAGAAGGAAGAGGACCAAGACCTCAAAGCCATGGTCTCCGCCCTGACACGTGTTATCGGCGCCACCCAGGACTCACCCTCCGAATTCCCTGCCGTCGGCTTCCTAAACCCTAATCCGCCATTTGAAGCGCCGCTCTCTTCTCAGACCGACGGCCAAGGTGATATTTTGTTCATCGTTTCCTCTCATTCACCTATCCGAACATCAGGCCCAACCCTAATTTGATGGGAGGAGAGATAATTCACAGACCCATTTTTCCATTATTGATATTTTTGTATCGACCGTGCAGTTTCTCTCTCTCTCTCTCTCTCGCTCTCTCTCTCTCTCGCTTTGTATCGATAATCTGTCTCACCAAACCAAATTTCATGTGAGAAGAAGCAATTGCCTGGCCAATTTTTCCATTATATTAATGTATTTAAATGGATGGTGCCTCGCTCTCTCATCCATTCGCTAAAGAAAAGTTCAGATCTAAACCTAATTCAACTGGATAAGAGCTAATTACCCACTTTCCCATTAATCAGGACCTTAAATGGTGCAATCTGTCATCAATTCTCTCTCTACCACTCTCTCTCTCGCATTTAATCTATTCTTTTTGAAGGGGGTAGCGTGAGGAAGAAGCACTACCGCGGAGTGCGGCAGAGGCCGTGGGGAAAGTGGGCGGCGGAGATAAGGGATCCAAGTAAAGGAGCTCGAGTCTGGCTGGGAACCTTCGATACGGCAGAGGGCGCAGCTGAAGCGTACGATCAGGCGGCGATGAAGTTCAAAGGTCCGAAAGCGAAGCTCAACTTTCCTCAAAGGTCCGAAAGCGAGACTAGCGAGCTCGTGGGTTCTCTAGTTTCTGCTCCTCCCTCGTTCCCTGATCTGATGCAGTACGCTCGGCTCCTCCGTGGAGGTGATGAAGAGTTGCAGAGTGTGGCTTCCGAGTTCTCGTCCTTGAATTATTCTGGCGCTGCTCCTTTTGGAAGCTCTGAGGCTAGTCCTGGTGAGCCTCAGTCGCCGGAGACGAAGTAGAGTGAACACAATGATGATGTTGATGATGATGATGGAATTAAGCCGATGGTTCTCACTTAAGATCGTAACAGCGGGGAATGTAATGAGTAAGAACAAGAACAAGAAGAAGATGATGATTGGATGGTTATGGTGATAAACATGAAGAATAAAAGATGATGATGATGATGATGATGTGGTGGGGTTGTGATGAATAAGAGGAAGAAGAAGAAAAGAGATGTTGCTGAAGAAGGTGACGATGATCAAGAGTTAGGAGAAAAGATAACGATAATGAGGAGGATGCATGAGGAGAAAAGATGATCATGATGAATATGGCGGTGACGGTCAAGAATAGATGAAATCATGATGGTGTAGAGGAAGATGACGATGGTGATGACGATGAAGAACAAGATGATAATAATGACGATAATGACTGAGATAAGCCACAATATTGATACAGAGATGGGAAGAAGAAAACGAACGTTTTGAATATTTATCAGTCTTCTTCATCTGACGAAAGCATTGCTTATGGAGAAAGAGGAAGAATGAAAAAAAGGGTTTGAAGGATCAACATTCTTCTGCTTCAGTCGAGGAAAACCTAGCTTACGTAAACGAGGACGAGAGATCCAACGCAAACTTCGAGAAGATCACAGACAGAGTTCTATCGCTTCACGACTGTTCTTTCTACTCTTTAATTACCAAACGACCCGTCCATTGTATCCAGACCGATGTTCATCATTTCTCTCTCCCGATTAGTTTAGCACCAAAATTGCCGTTGAAATTTGCTGTCATGCTAAGAGTAGAAAATTATCTGAGTCGGCATTCCTTCGGGTCAAGTAAAAGACGTGGCCAGCTCTGTTCCTCCCGGATAGTGCGCCTCACCAACCCATGCTCGAGGTTCTCTCTTTATTTCTTTCTTTCTTTCTCTGAATCATTGTCTCTATCCCTATACACTTCTCTCTTTTTTCGGCTACTATTCATAGATCAGCAAGAGCCACTTTTGCCTCATAAGCGCGTAGCATTGACACTACTCATAAGCATAAGCAGAAGAAAAAAAGATGTTCAAAGAGATTTATTATAGATGTATGCATGCATACATGCATACATGTCCTCATACATAAGTACAATTCTTTCACAAACATGCGTCATCACCTAGAAAATCTTTTTACTTGCATGGTATTCATTGGCCTTTTAGTCCAGATATTATAGATTTCATTCCTAAAATTATATGTATTAGTTTCATGTTCTCAATCATAAATCATAATCTAGAAGCTTAAATGAACAATAAGTATTATCTAAGTTCTAAAATGGAAATAGTGATGCCCTTTGATTTTTTTATGTTCTTTTCTCTCTTTAGCTTTCTAAGGCTTCCTTAGCATGATTTTGTTGTCATTTTGAGTAAAAAAACTTAGAGATAATTTTTCATTTTAAGAAGGAGAAGACTTGAACTCAACTTTACTTTTTTGATCTAGTTAATTTTGAAATCAATTTTAATTCAAAGAAACTAATATTCTCCTCAACTGTATATTTTCAGTTTTAAAAATGCAAGATAATTTAGGAAACTAATTTTCTCAATAAAAACTTCCAAGGAGATAGGTCCTATGTTTTCTAAATTTCTTAATTTTTTCTTATCTTTTGGAATTTTTAGAATTATTCTAAGGCCAAAAATTGATTTGAAAGGTTTTATATGTATGCATTGATGTGGTAGCATCTTAATGAGACTCTATACCTTTGGCTAGCACGCAAACATACAACACATAGTGAGCACTAACGTGCCATCATATTGAATTTAATTTCCATAAGTTTTATGTTAAATCTTCTTTTGATTCTCTTAGAGTGACATGGCATTGTGTTACCATTGGATTACATGCTTAAATTAATGTCATCATCGTCACTCATTCCTAGCAAGGGGTTGTGGTGACTCCTAATTCACCAAGCAGAAGACTTGAGCCAAGAATCTCCTTCATCAACTTTCATTCAAAAAATATTTTGGGAAAATATTGCCCTAGAGCTAATTCTCATGCATGACATGGCATCTAGACCTAAAAGTGTGATCCACCAAGCAACATTGAAGGCAATATTTTCTTGCTAATATTGACTTGTTTCCTGTGATTAAGCTTTCTCTCTCTCTCTCAACATTGAATGCATTCTAAAAAAATCTCATTGAACCAAACATTGTGGACACCAATTTCCATGAATCTCTTTAAAGAGAATTATTAGTTTGGAGAACTCATTTTGGGTTCTATTGAGCTGATGAAATCAAACTTTGATGATGTATTGCACAAAATTAGTATTTTGGACTCTACCACGCTTTATGAACATTCCAATTTGTAATGCCTTTGGTTAAACACATAACTGAATCAGTTTCTTGTTCCTTCTGGGTTAGTCTTGACTATTGTTCTCTAATATATTGTTATTTAGACTTACATTTATTTTTTGAAGCTTGGATTAAGACAACTTCATTGTTTTTTTTCTCATTTTATCTCTCTTGATTTTCTATTTTCTCTCTCTAACTACTTGATTTGCATTCAATAGAATATTTTTAAGTCACCTTCCTAAATATACCATTTCCCTTAATATCTAACCTCTATTATTTTCCAATTCAATCAAAATAGCATAAGTGTCAAAGATTGGAATGTTGTATTTAATATCCCCCATTAGAGGGCTTAGCCCACATAAGTGACATTAGTCCCATATGAGTCGTACTTACATTCTCTCTCCTTATTTTGTATAAATAGAAACTTTGATAAATACTATGTGACGTATAAGCCAAATCACACTTCCATTTATTGTTTATATCTATTGACATCGAAATTATTCCTCTTTCTTCTTGTATGGTATTTGTAACGAAGTTCATGAGACTAGGCAATCACAAAATGCATTATGATGAGATCATAGTATAAAAATCACTGTTATTTAAATATTTATTCTAAATATTCATATTCGAGGGATATTTGAGAATGATGTAAAAAAATTCACAAATAATAAAATTATCTAATCTGACCCATATGATAAGTATGTTTGATATTATAGCCTTTGCTATGGAAACACCAATGATAGACTCTGGGTGCTTTTTGGTGAAAGAGTTTACTGATGAACTCGATTACGCGTGTTTTCTGTCGTTGTTTTGTATCGATTTCATGCAATAAAATTTATATTTCCTTACTTAGTATAGTGTAAGCAAGGGTCGAATCCACAAGGAGCTGAGGTAATGAGATTAGATATTTAAATGAAAGGTGAGAGAACGTGGAAGAAGTGAGAGCTTGGAAATAAGTGCAAATGTAAATGCGGCATGTAGAGATGAATATGAGTGATAGTTTTTTTAAGTTTCTAATTAGGAGAAAAAAATATGAATTCCAATGGAAAAAAACAATGTAGAAAGAAATGAAATTGGGATGAGATGATGAGAAGGTGAGAAGAGTGGTTGGCGGCAGCGATGGATCGACGAATCGATGTGAAGCGATAGGGAGAGAGAGTTGCAAGTATCGATGATGTCAAAGCCACTACATTAAAAGAAAATAAGAAAGAAAAATAAAAGGAAAATACAAATTTAATGTTTATGGAGACGATGAACACAAGCAAGAACTCAATCCAGATCGTCGCACAAACCCCGTCGGTGTGCTCCGTCCCTAGGCCGGGTGATGCTCGATCCGCTCCGATCACGATCTTTGCTTGCTCCCTTCTCCACTACAAGGTTGAGCATCAAACAATGCTCCTCCTTGGGCCTTGACCTCCTCTCCCTTTCCTTCTGGTAGCCTGATGCTAAGAGAGAGCCAAAAAAACGCAAGGAGAGAGAAAATGGAGGCTTTTATAGTGAGTTCTTAGGGTTTGAGTGTAAAGAGGGGTAAAAGAGTCCAATTATTAAAATCATTTTTTTTCAAGCTTGATTGTTTGATCCAAGGGTATGGATGGATAGAGGGTTAAAAGATGAATCTAGAAATAAAATTTCAGCTCAAAACTCCATCTAGATCATGAGATATCATGATTTTAATTCAGAGAAATCATAGTCTTTGATTGAAATAGTGTAGAGTGGCATTTCTGTAAATTACTGACTTCGAAAATTCCACTAATTGAGAGGGGTATTTCTGTAATTTTTTACTTTAAAAATCGGAGTGGCATTTTTGTAAATTTCTGACTTCAAAAATCGGAGGGTATTTTTGTAAATTTTCACTTTAAAAATCGGAGTTGCATTTTCGTAAATATGCTCAAAATCTGAAAAAGTCCCTAAAAAATTCAGAAAAATTCCAGAAAAATTACAGAAAAATCCCTAAACTTAGAAATTGAATATCTCACAAAATACAACTTCTTTTTTCATGAAATTTTCTCCATTGGATCAAGAATTTAATACTCTATCTTTTTATCCCAAAATATCTAAAATCATGAGAAAAAAATAAGGTCTCATTTAATAAAAGTTAAGCTTGGTCCAACCTCCTTAAAAATAAGGAGATTGGCCCAATATTCACTCTAAATCAATTTTGGATTAACTTAGAAATCTTATGATGATACCTTTACCAAATCCAAATCTCATTTACCGCATTTCATAAAAATATGGCTGTCTTGGTGTTCAAATTTAGTAGAGAGTTGTTTCCTCTTTCCTCTTATCGTCATCCATATCCATGCTTTCATACTTGCATACCTATGTCCCTACATCCACATAACTCATATAAAATATGAGAATTCAACTACTTGACTTTAAAAGAGTCAAATGGGGTTAGTCTCATAGTATAAGTAATTGAAAAGAATGGTGCATGATAGGACATATCTATTTGTTTACTAAATTAGCACTAAATAGACGCAAGTTGAGTATATGAGTGGAATGCAATGATGAATGCAAAAACATCATAAAAAGATGATAAAGTGCATTATATGACTAAGAATTATGTGTTAAAACCTATTTATAATGATGAAAATGAATGCGTCCATGACACGTTATCATTTACCAAATTGATCTATATGAATCCTTAAATGATATTAAGCGATCGTGCTAATTTTGTTGCGATGATAAGCCTTTTAAAAATTTTATGAACCATCTAACATAGCATACTACATTGAATCAAATATTTCAACCATTGAGACATCAATAAATGATAATCCTATCATTTAATATAGATTAGAATCTATACTTACAAGGTTCACTTGAAGGAGTTTTTGAAGCTGTTCAAGTGTCCAATCTCTCGCGGTATCCACATGATTGTCAAATTGTTGGATATCTTCTTCAAAGACAAAGGAAGAAAAGAGAAAATTCTCAAAAGGCTTGCACGGTGTCTTGAGTTGTGATCAATTTTCTCTTATTTATAGATATTAGGTATGTGAAATTTTTACAAAAACCTTCATAATTATGTCTAATCCATTAGTGTCATAGAACTTATGTGTGTGCCCTACTAAGTCCATATGTTAAACTAGTTAATTACTTCATAGACCCAATAACACTTTATTAATCAACTTTATTAATTATCTACATCAACAAGTAGATTAATTAATTAACTATCGATTTAACCAATCGACAAGTTGAGTCGCCAGCCCGATGGGCGCTAAGCTATAACATATACTCTAGGAGATATAAAGTATAGAAAAACTAATATATAAAACCTTTCCATCATTTCTTACCATGTATCTATAATCCTTCACCTATGCAAGACTATAAATGACTTCGGTTATGGTCAACTATAAAATCATAATTGATCACTCAAGTCAGTACTAAGGTGTAGAGGAACTCATTGAAAACTCAATTCTTTGATATTTATACTATCTAGGCTAAGGATTTCATTGCATCTCATTTCTTGATCCAACCATCTCAAATACTGAGAGCTGATGATCTCATCTTGACCACATAATCATCTTTGAGGACTTCATGTTAGATCTAATATATGATATTTTAGAGATCCGGTGGCTATAGATTCGTAAGCCATAATCAAAACACAATCATACATCCACAAGATGTCTTTGGTGTCTAAAGTCAAATGAATACATACACAATCATGAAAAAAATTAACTTAATTGATAGATCGGTATAATAACATTCATATGAATCAATCTATGGAACTCTTTCTCCAAAGACTACCCTTTATCCCAGGTGTTGATGAAAGGAATTCATGCAATCATTGAAAACACACCTACGTGGGTCAAACCAAATTCCAACTCACCAATTTAAAATTTTATTCATGAATTAATCAGTATAATGGTGAATAAGGGTTGAATCCATAGAGAATTATGATTATTTTTTCAGATATATTCAAAATTTGGTCAAATTAGACAATTAATTGAGGTGAGAAATTTGGGAAATTAGTAATTTTTTTTAAATAAGACTCCAAGAGGAAACCATAGAATCAAAAATCACTCAATTGGGATTAGTAATTGTAGAGAAATCAAGGAGCAAGATCAAGAGAGAAAATTTGATCACGAAGAGAGAGAAATTGACTAAAACTTGTGAAATTAAACTAATCTATGCATCAAAATTAAAATATAATGTTATAGGATGAAAGATTAGGAAGAAAACACCAATCTGACCCAAAATCATGCTCAAAATGATCCAATTAATATATTGATCAAGGCTTTTTTGTTCTGCGTTTCGAATAAAAAGAAAATTCGGGAGTTCAGCAGCGAATTCTTCCTTCTCTCTCGACAAAATCTTGATTTTAAACACTCATCAGATGTGGAAATGAGTCTAGAAGAGGAATAATGCAAGAGATTCAAGGATTGAGATGTCCAAAAGGTTCGATTGGTCAAAACATCTAAGAATGCTCTACATCATCAAAGAGAGAGAGAGAGAGTATAAATAGGTACAAATTGGGGCTGACCATTTAATCTAATGATTGATCTTCAATCAACGACTTAGATGAAACGCAAAGATTCGAATCATCACCGTTAAGTTTTGTCCATCCAATCGAAGATGGAGTGCTAAGATTTTTTCATGTCACGCATGAAGAAGAAGCGTCACATCACGTCTGACGTTTGATCTTTATCAAGTGCTCGAGATCCAGCCACACGTCTGTGGGAGTCCATTCGTCGATTTTTATCTTGGCCCTTATCACTCTAGCGATGAACAACCAAGATTCATCGCGAGTTATAAGTTGAATTGACATCCAATCACATCGTGCCTTATACCACCTTGTGTAGATGAAGATCAACAATCGTGATCAGCTCCACGTCACCTGCGAAGAGATACAAATAGAAATAGTCCACATGAGAAAAATTAAAGTGATATGACGGGTATATAAGGGCACATAATCTTTTGTGGTTAGGTCATGCCCTAATAGGCACTTAACCACTAATCCACGCCCGCTAATGATGCATGTGCCAACAAGCAAGTGCCCTTGCCACGTCAGCTGCCACATCAATGCACATATAAAGACCTCTTTCAAATCTTTTTAAATGAAAATAAATTCAAAATCCTAAAAAATCCATAAAAAAAAATGTAGAACTTTCAAAATATAACTCATTTTTCATACTCTTTTTTGTTTGATCATAAATTAAATAATTTATCATCCTAGAAATTCAAATTTAAGAAATAATAATATAAAAAAATTTTATCTAAAAAATACACTCATTTTTCTTTGAAAAGTGAAACTTAGAAAAAAATAAATGAGTTTGTTATTAAAAAAATATTTCTTTCTCATTCTTTTTTTCTTTTTATGACTCAATTATAATCTCAAATTTAAAAATAGATATAATATAATCTCAAATATCAACTTTTTAATATGTATGATTATCCCTTGAAATAATACATTTTTGATATTATAATTTTTAAATTACATAGAATGATAAATATGCCCTCAAAGTATGATAACATTCATAGGAATCAATTGTTTTATGTATTAATTTACATTAATAATCATGTAATCACACGTTTAAGTTGCATGTTATCAATTTAACTATTTGAATTTTAGGGATTTTAAAATAATTTTACCAGATTATTTGGATTTCCTTTTGGTAATATTTTTAGGCCCAAAATCAAGAAAAAAGGGGCGGCACATTAGGTATCTAATGTGGCAAGCCAGAGTAGAGCATGCACAGGTGGAGCAAGTGGACAAGGCCATGAGGCACTTATCTAGTGCATGCATGGTGTGCCAAGGGAAACATTAGTTTCAATTGATATTTAATTGTGTAACATATGATAAATATCATGTGGCCTGCAAGCCAATCACACTTTCATCTTTCATTTATATTCATTGAAATGAACTTTTATTCATTGTCATTCTTGTGTAATGTTTGCAATGAAGTTTATGAGTATATGCAATGACCAAGTGAATTATGATGAGATCATAATACAGAGATCATTGGTCTTTAAACATGTGTTCTAAATATTCTTATTTGTGCAATATTTGAGAAGGAAATCGAATTATTCGGAAAGAATAGTATTGTCTGATTCGGCTGATGGGAAACAATAAAGAAGTTGTTCACGATGATTTCCTACGCACATTAGTGCTAAATTGGGTGACTGATTAAGTTTTGACAGCTAATCATACCTTAAGTGATTCATGAGTCTCACGCGGATGAAAGATTATACATACATGGTAACTAATAACAACAATGTTTCGTGAGGGAGTTTTCATATACTCTATATCTCCTAGAGAACATGGTATAAGTTAGCACCCAACGACCTAATAACTCAACCTATCGATTGGGTTAAATCGATCCTTTACGAATTAATATATATATTAAAATAACTAATTAATAAGGAGGACCAAGAAGTGTTATTAGGTTGATAGAGTTATTAACTAGCAAGCTATATAGACCTAGAGTGTCATACATTGAAGGTCAATGGACGTCGATAGATATAGACATAATAATAAGGGCTTTTTGTGAAAATTACATGCGCCCAAAGTCTATAAATAGGAGGAGAACGACCATAACAAAGGTACCCATGCGAGCTTAATGGAGTCTCTCCCCTCTCTTTTCTTCCTCTCGTGGTGACGAGTGTTGTACAGAAGATCCAATCATCTGAAGACTGTGAGGGTACCACTAGAGGCCGGACTCTTGACCGACTTGGAGATCTCCTTTAAATGAATCTTGTAATTACGTTTTTAATCTATACTAGATGATAGGATCATCTCTCATTGATGTTTATATGCGTCAAACATTTGATTCAATAAGTTCCGGTACATACAATGTTTGTATCAAAGTTTTGGAGAGCTTGTCGACTTAAGATCCTAGCAATGCACTCATCAAAAAGCCTTAATGGCCTTTCTTGAAATATTTTGGAGGCATTGCTATATGTTTACTACAAGGAATTGCAATATATTAGTGATAATCTGGTCACCCTGTATTCTTGAAAAAAAATGTCATTTCTTGTTCTTGGGTGGAAGCTAATTGTCGAGCCATAGTTACAAGTACTCATGAGATGTTCTAGCTATAGTCTTTTCTTAAAGACTTGGGAATCATGAATTGAATATCTATGCCTTTGCATTGTGATCCTAGAAACCATTCACAATGGCCAATGATTGGTGGACTTGGGCATCATGACCTTGGTATCTATGCCTATGCATTTGTGATCCTCGCCAATCATTTGCGGCCTATGGTTGGTGGCAAAATCGATAGATTGTGACACATGTTGTGATCTCGTTTAACGTTCAAACGTTTATTTTAAATTAACATAATAATTTTTTAAGTATAGAAATTTCTTGATTATTTTGATGTGAAAAAATCTCAAAATACACTAAAAATAGAGATAAATTAAAATTCAAATAGAAGTAAAATTAATCATTTTAGCTCATTATAACATGCATTTATGATCTTTTTCATGTCACTGAGTGGATAAAATGAATGACATTAATCTAATGGCTAGCATATTATCACTTAGCGAGTTGATTGAACTCAAAAGGAATTAGGGAAGCCCAAGAAAGGGCTTGATGTAGCTTGGAGGTACTAGGGCATAGGGGGTGATAAGTCCAAATAAAGATGCGAATCTCATGTCATTATAATAGTTTTATTGGGCTTATGCAATGTGATTTATCATAAATCTTTTCCCTTAATCTCTTTACTTTCCAAAATATAGCTCAGTAAGGGGTCAAATATTAATCCTTCTTCTCTTTTTTCATTATTCTTTCAGCATATCTAAAATCAGTTATACTACTCTGTGGCTTTTGATTTTAGCTAAATCTTATGACAGATATCTAAAAGGGATTGAATTAGAAGGAATATTGTATATCTTTTCTTTCCTTTTTATAAGAATCTTTCTCTAATTATAGCTACTCATATCAATCTTATTTCCTTAATGCATCATTTCTTTTTCTCACTGTTTTTGTCTTTAGTCCTCTAATTTGTACTTTATCCTTATGATGTGTCTTTAGTTTTTTTTTATTCTTCCTAGGTAGACTAGGTCCCTAAGGAATCGCTTATGCTTATATGACTTAACTACATTCACTGTATCTGCTCCTACAAACTCTCTTTGATCTAAATAGTACTAAGAAAAATTTATATCTAGTCATTTAATGTTTTAAGATATTTTCTAAACAAATCTCATCTAAATCCAACTCAATCTACTGCTTACGGATGGAACTTCTCTTACCAATAGTGACTGACTTAGAGTTAAAGAGAGGAACAAATTATGAAAAGATCATCAAACATATTTCTCTCAATAAATCCTAATTTCACGCTAATTAAAGAGCTAATTCACAGAAAATAAAGACAATGAAAATGAATACATTCATTGCGAAAGGTATGTTGTAATTAAATTCTATGAATCCTTCTTAAATAAGAAGATATTAATCCTAAAAGTAGTAGAAAACTAAATGTATATCAAGAAAATAAACTAAATGAATCAAAATGACTATTCCGAAAAGAACTAAGGCAGAAAGTAACTCTTAACTATACTTCGAGGTTCCGAAATAACGCCGAACTGCATGGAATGAGTACGATCTTCACTTCAAAAGCCTCTCGAACCGATCTTGGTCTATTTTCTCCCGCTGTGTCCTCCAGGCCAAGCTTCTTCTTGGACGAGAAATCAAGAACATCGTCTCCTTCCTCATTCTCTCTATTTAACCTAACTGGTTCGCACTTTAGAAGGTATGCGAATCATTTAGGATGTTGATGTTCGGCGCCTTGCACCCTTGCCGTGCTTTGTCTTGATTTCCATAAGTTGTTAGTCATAATTTCATCTTATTGGCAGCACTTCATTACCGTGAAAATCACCAAACACTTCTCATTGACTGGATTCTCTGTATGTGTTGCTTTACACCCAACACCATGCTTTCATTCTGTATAGGTCGACGATTTCTGCATACAAATCCTGCCCACAATGCTACTAAAGCCCATCAGATCTGACGAGCCCATTAAGGACTTTAGTTAAAATCAAAAACTTCTAAAATAAATTACAGCAATTTAAAGAGAGTTCATTCATTTAAGGAAAAAAACAATTATAACAACATTAAAACCATCTTTAAGTGTTTTAAATCACCTCTTGAAATACTTTGACTTCATTTATCTAAAGGATATTCATTTTAGCATAATCATATGATAACATGTGAAGAATATCAATGATTTTGAGTTTTTTTAACTATATTATGGCAAAGATGAGCATATTTACTTGCTCTCTTTTGCATGTTATCAAGGGGCATCGATTTCACTTGAAGGAGTCATCCTTGATAACCACATAGACAAGTCCCACATGTAGATGATCCCAAACAAGCTCATTAATTCCTTTCCCATTATCACTGTGGACAAAAAGACCCTAATGGATCTACTAAGAAAGCGAGGAGTACATATTACATAGGAATAGTTGGAAGAGAGAGAATAGGATGATAATTCCTAGTTGACTATACTCTAGCATATAGATCACACATGCCCAACTTAGTACCCGAGGAGTCATGCAACACACCAATGAGGCTCTTGGTGAAGATGTCATTGAGCTGGTCTAATGAAGACACATGTGGTGTTATAAAAACTCCTTCAATACCTTGTATCTAATGAAGTGATCATTAATCTCAATATGCTTGATATATTTGTGAACTTAAAGATTCCTGACAATAAAAATAGCTACTTGATTTTCTTATTGCATAGGCATGGCCATGTAAGTTTAATGGATGATTCTAAAAGAAAATATTATGACCATACCATCTCAAAAGCACTAGCCACCATAGCTTGATACTCAACTTCTGCTCTAAAATAAAAAAAAATCCTTTTCAGAATGTTAAATTACTAAATTATCTCTAACACATGTGAGTAGCCCGTCATGAACTTTTCTTATCCTTAATCCCCAAGCATTTCTAACATTTTAGTAGGCCTCGATACGAAGGTGATCATGACATCAATAGATAAGCCCTTTTTCTAAGGGGTTGCTTGATGTACACAAGGACCCATGCCATGATCTCCCATTGCACCATGTGAGGTTCCTACATAAACTGAATAAGAATAGTAATAGCATTAGTAATATCAAGGTAGGGAATTAATTAGATAGTTTACCTTCCCTAGTAGATGTTGATAGCAATTGGCATCCCCCAACATGGATGAGTTAGGGTTCTAGAACTTGGGTTGAACCTCCAACAGTGAGGAAGCTACTTTACAAACAAATAACATGGTTTCCTGGTGAATATTAAGGGCATACTTTCTTTGAGAGATAGCTAATTTATCATTTAGCAAGAAAACTCGTTCACAATGAATTAGTGTGATGTCTAAAAGTTCCTCATCACAAAGTGGTTGTGGGGACAAGCTTTAGTAGCAAAGATGCTAGCATCATCCCTTCCCATCAAGAGAATGCATTAAACATAGACCGAAAGTACCAAAACCCCCAAATATAGTTTGTGCATAATTGTTAGATCAAGAATGCAGGTGTAAAGACATGTAATGAAGGAGGAAAATAAACTTCATGTACTATTTTAGTATGTAGATAGCTCAATGAAAAAATTAAACTTAGGTACTCTTTCCCTTGAGCAACGTACTTGGGAGGTTGTTCCAACAAGACTTGTTCATCCATGTCACCATGCAGAAAATGTTGTAGCCTATCATCTTTCTGGATTATCCACTTAGTTTTTCACCCCTATTTATGATTTTTTTCTTGATGAACACATTATTGAAATTAAAAGCAAATTTTTGCCATGGTATGGGCACATGCTAAATTATCTTGGGACTGGTCTAATTTCGGATGATTGGAATATCCTTTATTGCAAGAAATTCATCAAATATATATTTCATTTTATTTTATGAAGAACCTGAATTAATTCAACTTGGAGTTGATCATATTCATAGAAGAAGTGTGTCAGAGAAAGAACAGCGAAGTATATTAGACTATTGTTATTCTTCTTTTTTCAAGGGAATTATGCATCTTAAATTACTACTTTAAAGTTATGCAATGTGGTTTCTTTTGACCCAGGTACTTTAAAAATGCTTTTGAGTATTATTCTGGTTGTTAGAACTGTCAAGTTTTCATGAATGTAAAATATAATGATTGCTTGCCACTCTAACCCATCATTGAGGTATTAAATTTTTATCTATGGGGTATTGATTTCCTCGGTCTATTTCTCTAATCTAATTGGTACGAATACATTCTAATGGTTGTAAATTACTGTCTAGGTGGTAGAAGTCATCTATAGAAGAAGCAATGATCACAAAGTAGTACTTAAATTTATCTAAAAAATATTTTTTTGGGCTTGGGTATCCTAGGGCAATCATTAGTGATGGGGTAGGGCATTTCAATAATCATCGTTTTCATTTTCTTTTGAAGAAAAATAGTGTCCACAAAAGGATTACCACCCCTTAGTATCCTCATGCTAATGGGCAAATAGAAGTGTCTAATACAAAGATAAAAAATAATCATTAGGCTTGATCGGAAAGATTGGTTGACTATACTTTTTAAGGCTTTGTGGGTTTTTAGGGCAACTTATAAAAAACCCTTAGGGAGGCCCCTTATAGGATAGTTTTTGGGAAAGCTTGTTGTCTACTTGTGGACATTGAGCATAAAGCATTTTGGTCAATTAGAAAGTTAAATCCTTCTTTATATGTATCTATGAAGAATCATTTATTGAAAATGCATGAGTTTCACGAACTAAGGAATGAAGCATTACAAAAACTTCGCCATTTATAAAACCAAAATGAAGAACTTCCATGACAAGAACTAAATAAACACAGATTTTAGGTAAATCAAAAGCTTGGCTTTATAAATCTTGTTTAAGACTTTTTCTAGGAAAGCTCAAATCATAATGGGATTGACCATTCACTATTGTAGAGGCCTTTGATAAATGTGTGGTTTCAATTCTTCATCCAAAGATAGGTTCTCAATTCAAGGCTAATGGTCAACGCTAAACACCCTACGTAGAAGCATCTTCACCCTGTCTTCCCACATCTATACCCTTGGGGGAGCCACTAGATCCACTTCTAATCAGCCATATACCTCATAAGCCATATGCTTTGGTTCCACTTCAAGTAGTTTTCTTTTAGTCTTTTTTAATTTTTTAATTATTTTTTCTTAATTATTTCATGTCTGTTTTTATGTTTTTAGTTCTTATTTGTTTTCTAGATGATGCTCCGATCACAGCCATCTTCAAGCACCCTGGTCAACTATAGTGATACTCTAAGCATATCCAAGTTTTTGAAACGACGAAAACTGCTCTATTTGCAATTCTTCCCTTGACATGTCTAAATTATCATATTCATGTATTGAGGACCATACACACATTAAAGGGGGAAAGGGGTAATTTTATATTCAAGAATTTCCAGTGTCATGATTCAAAGAATATATTTCATGAATGTCAAGTAGATACCATGACTTTTCCTAGAGAGTTCCTTGAACTTTTCTTGGCAAGTCTTATCCTCTAAGATCGTGAAAGTGAAGGTGTAGCGGTTTTGTTCTAGTGGCATATTGATGACATTTCGGTGATAAAAACATCATGAGATCTAGATAAGCCATGAGATTATTTTTAATAGATGATCATGACGGGGTTAGATATCTAATAGGCATCGAGGGAAAATGAGATAAGGGTTAAAGTGCAATGGGCTTGAACTTCAAAGATTTGAGTAAAAATTCAAGCATATACTCTTCCCCTACTTTATTTTTCAACTAAATCTTTTTGGTGTAGGGATTCCTCACTTCCCCTGAAGTGTGCATTGAGTCACAATCATTGATTCACCTAATTTGTATCCATTAGTTCATTACATCTCATTTCACATTTCCAATCACTTTAGTTTGCATCCACTTCCAACCCCACTCATGATAATGAAATTCCCAAATGGTTCCATGCACTGTAAATATCATTCATTTCTCCTTCACATTCTCTCTCCATTGTGACTTTCTCAGTACTTCTCATGCACTTATTTTTCAAGTTTTTATACATATATGAATCAGAGTTTCAGAAAAGAGAGAAGAAAAAAAAATTTAAAAAGAAACTCAATGAGAAAAGAATGACAATTCTTTGAGGATTTAATTCTTACACAATCTATCCTCATTCACCTTATACCATTCTCTTACCATCCAACAGTTCTTAGAGCTTTTCTCCAACCAGCCGACAGAAGAGGTCATCCATCAATGGGTAAATAGCAGAGACCCACAGAGACAACTCCCACTCCCTCAGCAACTCTTCTGGAAAAAATAGCAGCATCCAGTAAGGTGGTCAGTTTGAGACTTTGTGCTTGGCAAATGATGATTGCATGCTCTACTTTCAATGCCCTGCTGATGTGTGAAGTAATTTATGCAGTGGCATGTTGGAACAATCTGCTCCTCGTAAGCACCATCTTGATCTTGCAGGGCTAACAAAAGTTGGGTTTTGAATCTATTTGCAATTATTTGTAGGGAGGAAGCACGGGAAACTTCAATTATGACTCTAAACTCCAGGAATATGGTTTCAGATCCATGTCGTGATGATACCCCAAAAAGATGTCATCATGAATTTTCTCATTGAAAGGATAAGAAAATCAATGCATCTCGGCAATGATCAGCCATGATCAGGCTAAGCACATGTCAACACATTCAATTGTGAACCTCCTGGGCCACCTCTAACATCAGGCTAACCACTGACCATGGAATAATCTCATTCACCTTTGTAGAAGAATAATCTCATGGAATGTTGGTCATGTCTACCTGTCTCATTCATGAAACAGTTCATGGTTCCAATGTCATAGATTTAGTCTCTCCTTGCGTCGTCTGAAAACCATGGTTGAAAGTAACAAATTGTATCATCGTTTTCCCTGCACTTCCACCACCAAAACGTACTGTGCAGTGGACAATCACCAAATTTCAGTGTTTCTGATCCACCTTCAGTAAACATTCCAACGTCCAAAGCACTATCGCAGCAAAAACAGTCTCATCCTTGGTACTTCATCTCCAGACTCATTCAGTTAGAATAGATAGAGTATTCTTCATCTGGTAGATTAACCATGATACTATGGGCAAGAAACATTAATATCAAGCAAAAATTTAGCCCCAGAACCGTGTAAAGACCAAGCTTATGACACTTTCAACCTCGCAACCATAACTTTCCCATTGCTCAGGCAACAAGGTCACGTTCATCCAAAGCAGGGAGTGCAACATCGAGGCGCATCATGCTGGAAAACTGTCGTGGGGGCATAGCACCAGCCTGGATGCAGAGCTCGACAGCAGCAGGTGCCTTGCCATAGAACCGCTTCAGCTCATTTGCCAGCAGCTCACAGGCGAGCTCTGGAATATGCCATACATACCTTGTTCCTGTAAGATCATCCACTGTGCCCTCTTGCCATGCATGCATCCCTGCTCTAAATTGGTGCCCTGTTGCTCTACAATTCCTCACCTTGTGCCCCTTCTTCCCCACTTGCACCTCCTCACAATACCCACAAGTCTGCACTGGGAATCTCTCCATCAACTTCTCTATTCCATCCCTCATCTCCATCCAGTTCTCCATTGTCCTCTGTGCCATCTCCCTCACCTCCAATTCTTCATCATGTTCGTCATCTTCTTCTTCAATCTGAAACTGGACTGGAGGTTGAGCTTCAGTAATGAAATCAACAATGCGCCCATCAATGTAGCAAACTGGCTTGGTGCGGCGGCGAGCAGGGAATTCAGGGAGATTTAGGCCTGCCTGGATGCAGAGCTCAACCACTGCTGGGAGACGAGGAACTAGATGGCGTTCCTTGTGAACAATTCTTGGCTTTACAGCTCTATCGAAAAGGTGGAAGCAGTAGGGGAATGGAGCGAGGTCGCGAATTCCCCCGCGCATCCAGGCATGTGCTCCGCCTCTGGCAGCGCTTCCTTGGCCCTCACAGCTCCTGATTTCGTGCCCATTGCTGTGCCCAATGTGAATTTCTTCACAGAATCTGCGCGCAAGAGGGACTAGGGTTTGATCAGGGAAAAGGATGGAGAACGATGTTGGTATGGCATCAGATCCGGAAGAAAAATGGAAAAATATAGAAGTGAAGGTGGAGAAACAGAGCGAATTATGACTGAAAATGTTGTTCTAGGTCCAACATAAAATAAATTAACGCAGAATAAGAAACTGCAGAAGAAGATCGACGATCAGGAATCGGGTGCTGATTAGAAAGAAAGCTGGAGTTAAATGATTAAAAGGCACTCTATTACAGCCGTAAACGGTAATGGAGTAGGAGATCTAGACGAATCAGGGCAAAATATAGAAGTGGATATGTACATACATAATGCGTAAAATATTTAATAAAATGGATTTATAGGTTGAAATAGCACAAATCAACGCAGAACAGGGATTTGCAAGAGAAGATCGATATGTACCGACAGCGAAGGACGGATCCGTGGAAACACGGGTTAGATAGAACGCGGGAGAAACCTCGGAGAAAATTTCTCCAGGCGGAGAAGACGCGGACAGCGACCGGGACGAGCTCGGGGACGACGAGCCCGTTATCGGGAGGATCCTGAAGAATTCGGCAAGGATTTTCTTGGCGCTCCTTCTTCTCCGCCTTGGCTCGCCGGATCAGAACTTTCACGGGAGTTTTGTAGGGTTTCCTCTCCCACCTCCTTCCTTTCCGAGGTACGTCTGCGTACGGCGGTTCCTCAAGACATCTTCCGCCGCCGGCGGAGGTTCTGAGGAGGCGCAAAGAGCGGGAAGCGAGGTCGCCGGATGTTAGTCGTCTTAGGATCATTTCTTTTCGTGTTGTTGTTTTGCTGGAAACCCTACTACTTCCTCGGGGCGGGAACTGAATAATTGATAAATGAAAATAATAAGGGATTTTCTTTTCAAAAATAAAATAAAATAAGGGATCTGTAAATTTGCTGCTTTTGTAGTAGTTTCTAAAAAAGTTCCCACACATCAAAATTAATTTCAAGAGTCTAATTTCTTCTACTTAAAAAAATTCTCAAATTTTATAATTAATTTAGTTACCACCTTTTCATTTGCTTAAGTTTAGTGAAGAAGTCGGCGCGATCAAATTGACATGATCGAACATGCCTAATCAAAGATTAAAGGCAAGTGCTCAAGGCATGATTGCTTATGCATTAAATTGCCAATGGCTCGCTTATAAAATGATCTGATCAGAGATCTGTTCATTGATTCGATAATAATATTATTGCTTTCATAATATTTACATTATATTTATATAAATAGATATATGATAGATAAACCTAAGTTCTAATCAACTAGTGTTCATTATCACTAATTCAAATGTGATCTGACATTGGATCGATCACATTCGATCAATCATTGATAATGAACTTGATCATATCAACGAGCATCAAATAAGTACATTGAGTAGTTTGTCAATCGATCAAAGCTCATTGATTTGATCAGGTTGATCAAGAAAATGGATCTATCAAACCAAGCTTGACAATGATCGGATCGTTGTTCCCTAGTCCAATGCAATACTTTTTTGCAATAATGATTCTAGCCAACGAACCCTAATTTGGGAATGTTCACCTCTCTCTCCCCTTTCTAAGAGTCTCTCATTTACATTCTATCTCACAAAATGATTATGTCTGTATGCATGAATGACACAAGAAGTGTTAAAAAATATGACAAAAATATTTTCATCCCCATAAAAAAAGAATTAGTGGATGATTTCTAATCTAGTATCAAGTTGTTTTATGAAGCCGCATATAAATTAAGCAATAGGAAGAGGCACAAAACGTTTTAAGGTGTTGATGATAATTGTGATTCTAAAGTAATAGCTGAATAATTACATCAATGATTATGAAATAACAGTAACAAAAAAGTAATTCTCAATCAAATTTGTAAAGAGTTGAAGCCATCAATAATGGATGATTAAGGAAGTGATTACAAGCCTCTAATAAGCATGGATCAGGCAATCATATAAATTATGTTGTACGGCTAAGTCAATTTTTAGGGTTTAATTATGTTGTATTGGCAAATTCAACTTAGAAAATAATATTTTGAAAGATTTTCACCAAAATCACAAATATCCAATTATAGAGTGAGAAAGGGGTCAAACCACAAAGAGGTTGGACACTCTATCTAAATAGAAGTATAATTATTAATAAGAAAATAGATCTAATCAAGGAAAAGATGAGAAATGTGCAATGCGCAGAAGAGATGACAATGGTAGTCTAAAACACTCAAATCTCCTATCAAAGATAAGACTATTTTAGATCAGAGATGATGATAGTTTTTTTAAAGTTTTTGATGAAAAAATATGATTACAGATCAAGAGAAATGAAGTCCTAATAAATGCACAATCAAGATATTACCCTAGCAAAGCTCTTATTTAGATCTCTCGTACATTTTTCCCGAACTTGGCATCTTACATACAATATGAAGAATGACAAAAGCGAGGAAGAAACTCACTAGAAATGATGTTTTGATCATAAATGACAATCCATTGTAACCTTCTTTCCTCTGACTAGATACTATTAGAGTCATACAATGAAAACATGTGAAACCCCAACCTTTTCATCCCCTTTACATGATTAGAGGGTAAAAATAGAAAAGATCATGACAAGATGGAGCTACCCATAAAATTTTCTCTCAAAACTATTAGGATCATCGAATATCAAGCTTTGAATGTGAAGCAATTTGGATTGTTGATCAATTTCTCTCTCCTTATCAGCACCATTGAATCTGCCTTAATTTCCACACTATCACATCCACGTGTTAGAGAGATAGTTTTGACATAAACATTTTCTTGGATTGCCACTGGTATACTTGAGGAATCAACTTCATTTTGAATCATTAATTTTCTTTTATATGTTATTAATTTGAAGCATTACTATTTTATCTTTCCCATTATTATCTTGGACTAACCCGCTAATGCTCTCATTGAGGCTAATGAGTGTTATTGATTTCAGGAAAAGCAGTGATAATCTCCTCATTTATCTCCTCATGCATACACTCAATCAGTTATATTAATTCTGTAACTGATCATAACTATAAAGATACCCCATTATAGAGGACTTAGGGCTTCTTTTTCTTCTCCGGAGAGGTAATACAGATAGAAAGGAGAGAAAGGGAAATTACAGGAAAAATGGGAAAGGAGAGAAGGAAAGAGCGTGAGTTAAAAAGAGAGAGGAAAGGAGGAAAAACCTTTAGGAAGAGAGAGATGGAGAGCCGAAGAGAGAAAGAATAAGTAATGGAGTGTGGAAGAAAGAGGGTGAGGGAGATTTAGAGGGAAGACGGCGAGATCATAAAAGAGACAAGAGAGAGAAAAATAGAATGCAAATAGAGGAGGAGATGCGACTATGAGTGGCTGAACGAGGAAGAAAGAGATTGAGCGTAAGCGGGAGAGAAATTGGGAAATAGGGAGATCGGAGAGAGAGAGAAGGATAGAGTAAGAGGGAGCGGAAAAGATGGAAACCGAAAGAGAGATAGAGAAAGAAGAAAAAGGTAGAAATGAAGAGAAAGTGTGAAGAAGCCGCGTGCGGAAATGCGAAAGAGACGAGAGGGAGTTGGAAATTTAGACTAAAAACGTATGCGAGTAAAACCGAGAGAGACAGAGGGAGAGGAAGATAGAGGAGATGCGATTAATCGTAAGGAAGAGAAGGAGAGAAATTGAATAAGCGTGAGAGCACAAAGGAAAGCAAATACGTGAGAGGAGGAAATGACGAAGAGAAAGACAAGAGAGGGAGAGAGAGAGAGCAAAACTATGCAGGAGAGGGTGAATGAGCAATAGGAGGGGAAGACGTCGGGAATTAGAGAATCGACGGAAGAAACGAGGTGGAAATATAGGATGCAAATGTGGGACATAGAGCGGGAAACTGGACAGGGAAGAGAGAAATTTGAGAGGTAGAGAAATAGAGAGAGGAAGTGCACAAATCCGAGTAGGAGAGAGGGTGAAATAGAGAGAGGAAATGACGGGAAGAGTGAGAAAGAGAAGGCGCGAGAAAGAGCGAAGAACAGATAGAACGAGCGGGAGCGGGAGGGAGAGCGAACGAGAGAGCAACCGAGAGAGAGAAAGTGAGAGAGATTAAGCAAAATAGAGGATGAGAGGAAGATGTGATGAGCGAAAGGCAATGGCGCAGAGAAGCGGCGAGAGAGCAATAGAGCGAGATTAGGGAATACGGAGAGTGAGAGAGTGAGCAATCGCCGACGGGTAAAGAGCAAGATTGAAGGAGGAAGAGCACGAATTACTGAGAGCGGGAGTATGAGGTGAGAAGAAAGAGAGACTTACGACAAAAAAGAAATTGAGAAAAAAAAAACTGGAGGGATGAGCGAGCGTGAGAAGGAGGAAGTTAGAGAGTGAGTAAGAGAAGAATAGCAAGAGTAAAGGAGAAATCAAGACAGGGAGAGAGCGAAAGAGAGCGGTTGGTCTAGAGAGAGAGAGAATACGACTGGCCAAGGAGGAAGGAGAGAACTAGAGAATTCTAGAGAGAGAAAAAAAATATAAGAGAGGGATAAGAGTGTGAGAGAGGAACTGGAAGAGTTGGAGAAGGATAGAATGCCAAAGAAGGGTCGAAACGGAAGAGAGAGAGAGAGAGAGAGAGAGAGAGAGAGAGAAGGGGTGTTCGTGTTGAAGCAAACGAAGGAGCAAAAGAAGGAGATGGAGATAAAAAATAAGAGAGAACACAAGGACCACCGCTAAAACAAAGAGGGAAGAACAGAATGAGAGGTACAAGAGCGCGGTGTGAGAGAGGGAGAGAGAGACCTAAGTAGAGTGAAGAAAGAACAAAATTAAAAGGAAACTAAAACTTTCTTCCAATTAAAAAGGAAGGAGAAGAAAACAGCCGGAAAAAACGGAAGAGGAAGGAGAAGAAGAAGTAGAGGAAGAGTCCCTCCCTTGATGGCTTCTTTGACTGGGCTCAAAAGGCTTGCGTTGGACAGCCCATTATGCCCTTTAAACACTTCCATTTTAGAATATCTTGCTTCCCTTTCTCTTGTGTAGTTCCTGAAAATAAAGAAGACAAAAGTCATGTAAAAAGTTCTTTTTGATGCACTAATACTTTACAAATATCAAGTTATGAGATGGTAGATGAGATGGGTTGTTCAAGAGTTTAATAGAGTTAAATAGGAGCAATCCATGGGTGATTATAACTATTTTTTATGCTCTTATCACTAGCAACTCAACCTGCTGATTGCGTTGAATCAATCTTTAACGAATCAATACACACACACACACACACACACACACACATATATATATATATATATATACATATCGATCTAATTAATTAATAAGGAGAACCATTAATGTTATTAGGTCGATGTAGTTATTAACTAGCGAGATATATGGACTTAGAGGGTCACACATATAAGATCAATGGATGTCGGTGGATATAGACATAATAATAAGGGTTATTGTGAAAAATTTACATTCCCACAGTCTTTAAATAGGGGGAGAACAACCATAATAGAGGTGTATATGTGAACCTAGTGGAAAACTCTCTCATCTCTTATGTTCCTCTCATGGTGACAAGTGTTCTAGAGGAGATCTAATGGTCCATAGATCGTGTGTATACTGCTAGAGGCCGGACACTTGAACGTCTTGGAGATCTCCTTCAGATGATTCATGATAACATGCAAATTATACTTGTAATTATATGATTATTAATATAAATTAAGGCAAAAAAACATTCATTCCTACGTATGTTACTATACTTTTTGAGTGTATATTTATCATTCTATTCAATTCAGAGTTATAATATCAAAATATATTATTTTAAGGGATGATTCATGATAAAATGTATAATTAAATATTAAAATTTTCAAGTAGATTATTCTCATTTTATATTTAAGATTATAATTAGGTTTTAATTACAAATAATAAGAAAAAAATATACACACTCATTTATTTTTCTAATTTTATTTTCCAAGGAAAAAGAGTAAATTTTTTAGTTAAAAAATTATTCTCTTGTTATTTCTTACATTTGATAAATTTAAGAAAAAAATTTCTGATTAAAAGTGAGTAGTATTTTGAAAGTTATGAATTTTCAAATTTTGAAGGATTTTTATTGAATTTTTTTGAATTTATTTTGAATTAATTTTAATTTAAAAATATTTTTAAAAATGGCTTTAATGCGTGCACTAACGTGGCAGCTGACGTGATATATGACATGACATGTGTGATTGCATATCGCCACATGGCGGCACATGCACCTGCCATGTGTCGAACGCGTAGTGCATATGTGTGCACGTCAATAGTGGTTAAAGCACCTTATAAGGGCAAAAGCTAACCACTAATATCGTGTATGTATTTATACACAAAAATTCTTACGAGTTTCCCAATGTGGGACTATGTTTCATTATGTTTTATCGCAAGTGACATGGCGATTCCAAGGGCATTCAATCTTCTTAAATTTGTTTGCGTCGTCAATCTTCACTTAAAGCCAAGGGTTACGTGGCGCATAATGTTTCGGAGCCGATTCGTTCTATTCAAACCATGTGATCCCAGTAATTCAATTGAGGAGTTATAATGGCTAAGATTAAATCACGTCCGATGGACTCTTATATACGCGTGGTTACATCTCGAGCACTCAATAAAGATCAAACAATAGTCATTACACGACACTTCTTCTTCACGCACAAAGTGACAAAATCTAAGCACTTCATCTTCGATCAGACAGACGAGACTTAATTGTGATGATTCATATCCTGGTATTACATTTAAGCGGTTGATTAAAGATCACTCGTCAAATCCAACGGCCATGCCTAATTTTTGCCTATTTATACTCTCTCTCTCTTCAACGATGTAAAACATTCTTGCATGTTTCGATCAATCAAACCTTTTAGTCATCTCAATCTTTGAATATCTTGCTTTCTTCTTCTAGACTTATTTTCACGACTGAGGAGTGTTTGAAATCAACATTTTGTCAATGGAGAAGGAAGAACTCGCCGCTTAAACTCTGAAATTTTAGTTTTTGAAATGTGAAATAAAAAGCCTTAATTCGACAATTAATTGAATCATTTAGAGCACGATTTTGGGTTAGATTATGTGTTTTCTTTGTAATTTTTTGTCTCCTAAAATTAGATTTTAATTTGGATGCATAGATTAGTTTAATTTGATAAAATTTAACATTTTCTCTCTCTTTGCAATCGATTTCTATCCCCTTATTTTGCTCTTTGATTTCTCCATGAATACCAATCCAAATTGAGTGATTTTTGATCCCATAGATTTGTCTTGGAGTCTTATTTCTAAAAAAATACTAAAAACTATAATTTCTCACTCCAATTCATTGTCTGATTTGATCAAATTTTAAATATATCTAAAAAAATTCTCTAATTCTATATGCATTCAACACTTATTCACCATTATTTGAATCAATTCATGATTAAATCTTCAAATCGGGAGTTTAGAAATTTCTTTTACACTAGGAAGTGTTGAGTTCTGAGGTCGATAAAACTTTTTAAATTTTTTTTATCAAGACATCGAATTCAGCGAAATACATTGAATCGGATGTTCAAAACATTGAGACACCAAGAATAGATGATCTTATCATATATTATGTATGAGAAAACATAGTTACAAGGTTCCCTTGAAGAATTTTTTGAAGCTATTCAAGTGTCTAGCCTCTAGCAGTATGCACATGGTCTCCGAATAGTTGGATCTACTCTTCAAAGCTCTTCACCAAAAGAGAAAGAGAAGAAAAGAGAGAATTCCTACAAGGCTTGCATGTGCACCTTAAGCTGCGGTCGTTCTCTCCCTATTTGATAGAAATTTGGTATGTAGATTTTTCATAAAAACCCTCATAATTATGTCTATATCCACCAACATCCATAGACCTTATGTGTGTGATCCTTTAGGTCCATATATCTCACTAGTTAATAATTATATAGACCAAATAACACCTTATTGGTCAACCTTAATTAATTATCCACATCAACATATAGATTAATTAATTAAATATGAATTTAACCCAATTGATAGGTTGAGTTACTAGCCCGTTGGGTGCCAAGTTACACCACGTACACTATGAGATAAAGAGTATGTAAGAACTCACTTATGGAACCTTTCCATAATTGATTACTATGTATGTATAATCCTTCATCCGCATGAGACTCATGAATGACTTAGGGTATGGTCAATTGTCATACCCTGATCGGTCACTCAAGTTAGTACTGATGCATGTAGGAAATCATTGGGAAACTCCTTCTGTGATATTTTTACTACCTTGGCCAAGGATTTCATTGCATCTTATTCCTTGAGTCAATCTCCTCAAATATTGAGGGTCATCTTGATCACACAATTATCTTCGTGGACTTCATGCCGTATCTAATACATAAAGTTTTAGATATCCCGTGACTAGGGATTTGTAAGTCATAATCAAAACATGATCATCCATCCACAAATATATCTTTGGTGTCTCAAGTCAAACGACCAAATACATAACCATGACATGAATCAACTTAATTGACTGTTAGGTATAATTATCATTTAAGGATTCGTACAGATCAATTCAGTGAACTCTTTCTCTAAAGAGCACCCACTATCTATCATTAGTGTCTCTACACCAATGGCTACAAGATCAGTCATACTTATCATATGAGTTGGATTAGACAGTGCTATTCTTTTTGGATAATTCGATGTCCTTCTCTAATATCCCATGGATGTAAATGTTTAGAACATATGTTTAAAGACTAGTGATCACTATATTATGATCTCATCATAATTCACTTAGTCATTATATATGTTCATGGACTTTATTTCAAACATTACACATGAATGAAAATTAATAAATCTCATTTCAATGAACATAAAAAAGATATATAAAAGTGTGATTGGATTATAGGCCACATAATATCTATTACCCTGATCACATTACATGGTAGAGTGTGTCAAGGAAAGAGAAAGAGTCTTAAAAACAAAATGATATGAGTCAAAAGATTACTGATTCCATGTACACAACTTAGATAGCACCATGTGGTGGATGATGATTCACCAAGCCAAAACACTTTATGTAAAGCACCCAATGATCTCATGCCACGTCTTCTTATTTGATTGGTTAGAGAAAAGATAAGATGCCGTCAAATAAGATTGCAGCATGTGTCTCCATCCAATGCATCGTCACAAAGAAAATGTTGCCACCAAAGGTCTTATGTCTCATGTCCTTGCTTTAAGTGATCTGATGGACTTGATTCCAGCGGAGCCTATGAACATGGTTTGGCTGCTAGTAAAGTGCACTAGATCACACCAAGTGTCATTCAAAAAGGTTGATTATTTTTAATGGCTTACCAATTTTATATTGAAAATAATAATTGAAGGGCACATTTTTCACTTTTGAATAGTCCCTATGGGGGAAAAATAAAATTTTCTGTCATCATAGGCCATGCACTTTCATACTGCCACATGCTCGCCAATCAAGCACACCTACGCATGTCATGCAATGACTAAAAAATCCATCGAAGAGGCATGCCATGGATTAAAGCCTGCCCTACAGGCTCGTAAGTGTGCTAACACATAGTACATCTGTGCAATTGTTTTATGGTAGATTCAATTGTGGAGCATTAGATGGTGCATATTGAGTATTGAGCTACTAGAAATGAAAAATCGGTCATGAAATTTTATTTAAACCAGGTTGAGACATCAATCCAGAGATTTAGTTGGATTCAAATTACACAAGCTTGATTGTGGATCTTGGATCTATAACTAGGTATTGTTTGTTTTTTGGGGAAATTAAATCATCGGGAAGATTAGGAAATAACACGCCATGTCACTTTCAAGAACCAAGACCAAATTCAAAGACTTGGTTGAAGGAATAATAGAAGGTATAGGAATAAAAAGAATATTGAAGAATTGGTCATGACAGAGAAAAACATACAACAATGTCTATTGTGATAACAAGTTTGCAATTGGCATAACACAAGCTAGTTCGACATAGCATATACAAGCATATTGAATTTCATTAGATTACATCAAGGAGAAGCAAGAGAATGACAATGTTAAAATTTTCTACATCTCCCCGTCAAATAAGGCGGCCGGCACCTTCGCCAGAGGGTTACCATGGCTAGCCTTCAAAAGGTTTATCTCAAAGTAGGGTCTAGAAAATATCTATGCACCAACTTCTAACTTTTCGTCCTTTCTAAAATTATGATATAAAGACCAAGGGTTTTTATGTTGTATTCAATAGAAAAGACCCATCGAGGAAAGGAGCTTGCTACAAGAACTGATTGATATTTTACTAATTAACATAGTTATTTCTTTTATTGGCAAAAGCTATACTATCAAGATATCATCAATGCTCTCATATTTTGTGACTTATCTTTCTAATCCAATCCGCGTTGACTAGGGTTTACATTCATTTTGGCTTTTGAATCTCACAACGATCTATAATCGTTGAATCACGACATGCTTGGTTCGAATGCATCATATAAGAGAGAGATGATGCATGTTCCGTCAGAAATATGGGTTAATTGATCAAAAAAGAGTTTGAAAATCATATCATCCAAAACATTTCCACTCTAGTTCAGGGTTAACAGACACGAAGAAGAGGATAAAATTATCCACCGATCTGATCAAACAAGAAATAGCTAAAGATTTCCCAAAACGAGAGCACTAGGTGCTCATTGGGCTAGGGTTTACAGACACTCAGATAGCAGTGTGAAAGAGAAAGAAAACCAAAACGTCGGGCGAAGAGAGACAAAACTTGTGTTCTTTGGGGGGGAGCAGAGACCTGTACACTTCCTGATCCCCCAAAAATCTCGGAGCTCTCCCTCCTTGCCCACTGCGTCTCTATAAACAGGCCAAAACTGGGAGGTCCCCTCTGCACACGCACTTCATCATACATAAAATCACAGACACCGCTAACAAACAGACAGAGAGATAGAGCTAGAGAGAGAATGATAGACAAGGAGAGAGAGAGAGAGAGAGAGAGAGAGCAAAACTGGGGTCTACTGATCTGGATCCTTGGTTGAAACCAAGGAAACCTCGCCATTGGAAAACTCCTCTGTGGCCGTGGTAGACGATAATGTCTCCTGTCTCGGCCTCCCTGGCCTTGACCGGATATTGATACCCATTGGAAAGGGTTCCTAGAGAGAGAAGAGAGAGATTAGAGAAGAGATGGAAGAAGAAAGAGGATTTAACTTGTGAAACCTGGTCCCCGGCGTTTGGACCGTCTGTGTGGAAGAGAATGGGCCGACATCGCTTGTCCTCGTTCATTAGACTGGAATTCTGGAAGTGGGCTATTAGGGCTGACTTTCCCTGTATTCTGGCGTATGCCAAAGAGGCGACCTTCTCACTGTTGAACTTCTCCCACTTTTTGCCATTAAACGTCTGCTCATTAGCAGACGACCAGTATCTTGTTAATACCGTGAGAGAGAGAGGGAGGAAGTGAGGGAGGGAGGGAGAGGGAGCACCTGGAAGAAAGGAACGATTTGCTGGGCATCCACCATATTGATGAAGGCATAACCCACGTTGCACTTGTTCTAAGAAAAAGAGGGCAGTGAAAGGATCAGAGATGGATAGATACATACATACATAAACAGAGAGGGAGAGAGATGAAGCAAAACAAGGCATAGGTCCACTCACCTTGAAGTCAATAGGTAAGTAGATGAAGTCATAAGTGCCCCGGTGGCGCTCGTCAATGGAAGCCAGCAACATCTTAGACGTGTACCTGCCGAGAAAATTTTAGACCAAAAAAGTCAACTCCCATGACCAATAAACTTGAGAGTGGACTCTTGTTGACTCACTTGTTGGGGATGTTCTTAATCATCAACGTTGTCCTCACATCATCCCCACAGGAGATCTTCTCTAGGTCAAGCTCATACTGCTTCTTGTTCTCAGGTGGCACTTGTGCCACTGCTGTCTCACCCCGTCGCGTCCTTCCCCGTTCAATGGGCGATTCCACTGCTGCCACTGAACTCCTGCCATATAACATATGGGCAGGGAATGCTGCAGCCTGGGATGGCAGATCAAATCCCACACTGCCAAGGGAGCCTGGTCGGTTGACTGCAGCCCATGGGGATGGGTTGACCACGGGCGCAGACCCCATGTGGGAATGATGGTGAAGAGGCAGAATTGGACTCATCATGTGTGACTGTGCAGCGACCCTTGATAACCCGCTGAATTGTGGGGGAGTGGGAATGTTGTTGACTCTTGATGGGGAGTTTGACCACATCATCTGTGTCGAGAGAGAAGGATGGTAGGAGTTGGAACTTGCCGTCCAAACATAAGGAGGAGGCCCATGGAGAGGACAACTGCCTGTCCCCATCGACCCAAAGCCTATGAAGAAGACCAGTCAAAATAGTGCCAAGAAATGGAAGTAAAATGGGTTGACTCACTGTGGGCATGTTGGTGACAGTGGTCAACAGTGGTGCCACTTTCATTAAAGTCAGATAGAGAGTGGGATTGACCAGAAATTGTTGACTGGAAACCAAATCTCATCTGACGTGGATCAGTGCTGGTTACTGTGGTTGACTGTCGAGGGAACCCTTATAGGGGCAGACATAAAAGGGTTGACTGGGCATTGGATTCCAGAAAGTAGGCCTTGGAAGGGCCCGCTCTCAAATCCAGCAGACTTGATTGACACGTGTGGAGTTGACCCTGAAGAAAAGTCAACATAAATATTTACGTCAATAATATATTACATATGAAAGCATGTGAACTGCAGCGCTTTTTTACCGAAAGCACTAAGGGCTGACTCATTGCAAGGGCTATCAAGTTGAATGCAGGAATTGGCATCTTCCAAATCCCCCTCTGAAGGAAACTGCTGTGAACTGGAAGAAATGTACGAAATAAAGTCAACCCTTGTCCATGGTGCAGTAAAAAGTCAAATTTTTCGTATAGAACCCTTTGTAGGAAAGGAGAGAAAGTGGGGGAACTCAGAGAGCGAAAGTCACAGACCCCCGTCTAGTGCCTCCGGGTCTGCTGGGCTCAAGTTTAATCCGCTTCCCGGCAATGTCACTGCGGTTCAGGCAGCGGAGAGCTGCATCGGCTGCTCTGACATCATAAAACTCGATGAACTTATGGTGGTGCTTGTGAGGCGTTTCTCGGATCTGGAATTTTCATGGGGTTCAAGTAAAAAAAATTGAGGTATAAATTTTATGGGCATCAAAAAGATTTTTTTTGGGGGAAATCTAACCTCTTTGATCTCCCCGTAGACACCAAATATCTTACGGAGTTCTTCATTCGAAATGGAGGAATCAAGGTTGAATGCCACAAGTGTTCCCTGGTTAGCATCTTTGTCGGAAGGGTTATCCTGGTGATAAATAATTAGAATTTAAACATTTAATATAGAAATTTCAAAATCCATGTAAACCCAGAGTTATTTCATAAACATTTCATGATATCTAGACGGCAACCAAGTAAATGACAAATTAGAGAGTGACTCGGTACCTTTGGAATAGAGAAGTGAATATCAAGTTTCCTACGTCTTAATGGCTTGTTTTGAAGAGCTCTCATGGCATTTCGTGCAGATCTTATGTCATAATATGAGATCATAACAAACCCGCGATGCTTGCAGGCAGTGTAAATATTGCGAATGTCGCCAAATTGCTGCACAAATTGAAGAATATCAGATGGGAACCTATTAAAAGTAATAAACAAATTCACTTGAACACCTCAAAGAGGGTCCGGAGTTCTGAATCATCAACATTGCTATTAATGTTCCTCACAAAAAGAGTTCTAGACGGATGCTCTCCAAATGGATGTTCCCCAGCAAATGGAACACCAAGAACCCCTTGCTGACTATTAGAAAACCCATTAGCTAGATCTTTGATATTCATATTATCATCCGTATCAAGCTCAATCCCCCCAACGCTACAAAATAGATCATCTTCCATGTCATCACCATTGGTTGATGGGTAGACGTAGTCCAGATCATCAACGATCCCAGAGAGTAGTTCATCATCACCAGGAAGTAGATCACCTATCGTTCGTTGTTCAATTTCCTCCGACAATTCAAAATGTTCATCTCTTTGATTCAAATCGTGAGTGTTTGTGTGTTGAGAGATGAATACATTAGATGAAAGCCTCACTGCGGAAAAGAACAGAACGGTAATTATTAATAAACCCAACCTCCATTTTCCCCTAAAGGGAGAGGCACTATCTTACATTTCCTGCTGAAATTTTCTGATAAAGAGGACGAAAACAGGCTGTTCTCATAAGGAAAGCTGGTCTTCCTCCTGTCTGCAAGAAGAGATGCTGAATTGAAAGGAAAATGTTGTTGAGGCCCAATCTCCTGTTTGAGAGACTTCAATGAGTCGACAGGCAGGCTACTCGCCCATTCTGCTCCAATCGATGGATGCACAAGATTAATTTGTTTTTGATCTCCAATGCAATGGGGCTGCATCGATTCCAGTGATTGCAACTCTAGAGCTCGAAACTCCTCTCCATCAGTGCCTGGGGAATTAAAGCCATGAAAATTATATTGACATCATAAACGTGAGGAGTCAAATACTAAAGCCAACATTTCTTTACTGGAATTGATAGCATGAAAAATCAAGCTCTAAAAATGTGACTTTTATATTCTTATTGGACACTGAAGCAACTAAAAGTATTTGACAATGGAGATCAACACAAACCCACACAATTCGGGAATTCCATCCATAGGAGACAGTTCTTTCAGTGGGGATAGAACAGAGGAGAAGATCTGGGCAATCCTCACCGTTCAAAATTAATGTTTGAATCAAGGAATGTCTAATTAGGTTTCATCAATAAATATTGAGGATTATCCAAAAGAATACCTTCACTTGGGAGAAATAATTTTTAGAGAGATTACTTCGAACATGAAGGTAGAAGCTTACCATGTAAACGAGCAGCGGCTTTATCATGAGTATCAGGCACTGATTCAGGCTTCCGATATCCAACTTGTCTCTATCATACAAAAGAACAGAGCCAAGTGAGAAGAACAACAAAGGTTCACCCAATTCCAACACTGAAATCAGTCATCAGATGGAGAATATACCTCTGCAGGAAAGCAGATCTCCTTGGAGAGGAATGATGGTGACGTGGATCCCATGTTCATAAACGAAAGGTGCCCTTGGTCCATGATTTCAGATGGCATCACGCCTTTGAAAGCAGAAACCCTAGAAATAGTAGGCTACCCAAGCTAATAAGGCAGCGTTTTCATCCCTGAGTTCCCAGTAAATGGGAATTGAAGAAATGTTACAGATGCAGGTCAATATAGCGCTCTGTTGTTTGAAAACAGTGCGAAAATTAAGGACATAAAAACAAAAAAAAAGTGAAAGAGCAGTATGCCAAAAAGTTCGCAATTTTCATGGTAGTAAATGGAGGATCAGAAAAATCAAATTGAAAAACGCGAGAAGGGGAGGTAATCTTAGAGAACGATTCTCCACCGCAATGATACCAAATTTCTTCGTACAGGAGAATTTTGGCCAGAGGCGTCTTCAGATTTCAAATTTCGAACATGAAAAAGCAGGCATTAGCGTTCCATGAAAGCAACGAACAAAAAATGGACAAAAAGGTTCAAAATTGGACGACCCGTTTAACGTGATAACAACAGACGATCGAGACTATCCAAAAAACAACAATAATAAACGATGGAGAAAACTAGTAATAAAGACCCCCAAGAAAGCAGAATTCTCCTAATCTTAAAGAGAAGAGAGAGAGACAGAGAGAGGAAGTAATCACTCACCAGATCACGCGATTCTCTGCAACTTCACAAGAGGCTGTGTAATCAAAGACCGCATTATAATACGAACGAAATTGTTAACGTGATCCGATCTCCTCTCTCTCTCTCCTCTCTTTCTCCCTGGAGAAACTGTTCCGCACTCTCGGAATCTGCGCCGTGAAAGACTGTTACAAGTGATCCTCCTGTTTCCTACATTGCAAGATAACACCAAACCTCCTCGAAAAGAAATTCTCTGAAACTGAACTGACGAACAGTATTTTCCTCACTCCTCGACAGGTCCCGGATTTCTGACCATCAGGAGATAAAGCCACCAGGATCCATGGCACCGAACTGGTGCTTCTCCTAGCTGATCTATACCGAACTTTGCTCAAGCAAGAGAGATCAAGCACAGACAGTAGTAGAGATAGAGAGGAGAGAGAGAGAGAGAGAAAGTCGTTATTAAATACGTGGGACAGGTTGGCGGAGAACGGCTAAAGAAAATGGTAAAGGGGAAAAAGTGTTCGAAGACTACCGCCCGCAGAAACGACGGTAAGGAGAGAGAAAGAGCGGGGACCGCGGATGACTCTTTGGTTTCTTGTCAGTTGCTTCTAACGCCGTCTCTTCCATTGACGGAAAGAGTTTGGCAAATTTACCCCTAGCTTGACGTCAACTCTCATCAATAGGGGTATTTTAGTCTCTCCCACATAGATGGATAAGTTCATCGTTGGACTGATCTTGACCGTTTATCACAGATCTCACGGTTCAACCGAATGCCAGATCGACAGAAGGATGGGCGGGTGGGACAGTTGACGCTAACCACACGCAATGGTCACGCGGAAACCGTGGAGCGGTACAATAGACACGCGAGTCACAGTAACTGACGCTTTCGCGAGCCTTTATTTGAGATACTGACATGTTTCGATTCTTCCTCCTATCACATCTATGCGGTCTCATTCTAATTTTATCGTGTACCCATCATAAAAAACATTCTTTAATCCAATAAATCGGAGACTATATGGCAGTGAACTCATTTCCTATAGTTGAGTATTTTAGACGAAATTGCTAAAAAACCCACGAGGGAAAATATAGAAATATTTTCACCCGAACACGTGACTCCGTCATAATCCGCCATTAAAGAGCGTGAAAAGAAATAAATAAATGCATCATTAAAAAATAGATTATAGTATTGTAGCGGTTGTCGTCAGCCAATGATCATACGTCAAACCACTTTTTCGGGATAGGTGAGCTGGACTTGGGGACCACTCAAACCTACCTTATTTCTTTAAAACCCTGTATTATATTTTATTTTATCAGTACTCATGATCTCCGCAGAATTTCTTTTTAATAGAAGATTCAAATGGAGAACGTGCAAACCGACAGGTGTCGGTACCGCCTATTCAGGGTCTCCCGGGAATCTCACAGATCCGGCCCTTCCCAGTTGTCGTTCCAAGGGCCCAGTAATCTGAATGGGCTTTTAAGAAATAAGATGGGCCGTTAGGCGGAATTACGATGAGCTATCCCACGTGGAGGGACAGCATTTTTCGAAAAGAAAATGCCGGAATATTCGGACACCCGTTGATACTACCGTAGGAGAGAGGTATAAATAGACAGAAAGCTGTTTATCGCGGGTCTAACCGCCAAAGTTCTTGAAAATCTTCTACCCCGCTCCTCCGGAGACTTTTCATGTCCAGCTCCCCCACAGACTGCCAAGGATCTGATTTGTATTCGTTGCAATCACCCTCAAGAAACTTCATATTCGGCCATGGCTCTCCCGGAGGCGATCGCGGCTCCCAGAGCATCGGATCGGCGCAGATCACGCCATCAGAGGTCGCCGCGGTGCCGGATGTTCCGGAATTCGGTAAATTTTTTGTTAATTTCCGGGATTTCATAAGTATCTTTGTTTGAATTTGGGTTTGGTTTGGTTTGCGGCGTTTTAGGGTTAATTTAGCGTCTGAGTCAATTAGAGTCTACTCTTATCGAGAAATGTGATTGACAGTGTTATTATAATAGGACTGGGCGATGGACGAGGTTCTTAATAAATTTTTGGTCTAGGATTTTACTATCAAAATCTTCTCTGCTGAATTTTAAGATTTGATGACGTTCTATTGAAAAATTCGACGAGTTTTCACTGTTATGTGTTGTGAGGGAGTGTTATTACTCCATGAATGGATTTACTGATGCTCTCCCGGACTGCATCGTAGAGAAGGGAGAAATAGTCCTCTTAGAGAAGAAAGAAGTATATGAGACATCTTTGGCCGTGGTCCAGATTGGATTATGTCTTTTCTTCTTATAGGTTATTGAGATGTATCTGGGTATTCTTAATGCCTCTGGTCATACTTTTCTTTAGATTCTTAACTCACTCAGCCAACGTTCCATCACAGGCATGGGAGCATCAGTCGTTGGGTACTCTGATGATCTACCGCAGAAGGTGCATCATTTCCCTCTATACACACTTTCAACATTTCAGATTTCGTGGATTTTTCAGTTGATTAAACCTCTTAAATTCACTAGAGTGCTGTATCGTTGTGATTTCTGGGTATAGACAATTAGTAAAAAAATTTGCTTGCGCTCAAATAACTGTTTAGAACCTAAAATCTGCTGTCTAGCAAAAACATTGGTGTCCAAAGACAATGTTAAGATAAAACAGTAATGAAAACATAAAACAGTAAATTTATCAAATTTATGTCAACTTGCAAAACCTGTTCTGCGAGACCATTTAGGATAATGATGTCCAGAAGTCATCTCAGGAACCTTGATACCCCCCTAAGAAATTACTCTTGTCCATTCTTTCAGTTGATGAGAAAATAAAAATTGTAGATAAACTATGATTATCATGGGAAAATAACATAAGCGGGAAATCAGCATCAGAACAAGGTGCGTGTCACAACATTCAGTTGACTAACAACATTTTTCTATAAATACGTGCTCCTAATTGTACTAGCTATGCTAGGAAAACGTGATGATATTATTATACCACAAGTGCTTGTACTTTTTTGTCAATTGAAGGGTGATTAAATTTTACGTTGAACTGGCATGGTTACTTTAAGATAATCGTGTTCTTCATAAAAAATCTGGTAGTGTATTGTAAGATGTGGGTTGTGAATTGCATCCTAACCTTGATACGCTATTATTACAAAATAATTTTCTTCTGAAAGCCACTCAGTGCTAATGATCTTTTCATTTTTCTCGTTTTCTATTTTTATGTGTGAAGAACAAGATTACCTTCCTATTTATGAAATTGGTTCAATGGGTTTTTGGGCATCCACAGGTCTTCGAGTTAGAAATTCATGATGAAGCTGAAAGCTCACGAGGTATATACTATGGTGACAATCTTCCCTCCTACCCGCAGGCCACAGTTGACCTGTCTCATATTAGTGGGCAATCTGGCAATTCATATGCACAATCTGATGCATTTGATGGTCTTCATAATTCTCCATTCCAGTCTACTGGGCGGAGGAATCAGGTGGTCAATGCTAATCACTTGCTGAATTTTCATTTTGATCCTATCTCTCGCGCCCAACAGAGAAAACTGCCTCACAAAAAACAGCAAAAGATCAGACCTTATAGCAAAGACCTCTTCCTCCAAGCCAACTACAAGTTCTTTGTGTTAGACACTGGAGACTACATACAAGGATTGATGGACCCAGATAAGATGCTGCAGTGGGAAGATGTTATCTGTGTGAGATACTTGACTCCCTTCGATGTCCAGTGTCCAATTTGCATGGAAACCCCAATGAGTCCACAGATAACATCATGTGGCCATATTTTTTGCTTCCCTTGCATTTTACAGTATTTGCTCTTGGAAGAAGATAACCATCATGTTGAGAGCTGGAAAAGATGCCCTCTTTGTTTCACAATGATTTCCGTAAGAGATTTGTACACAGTGTACATACATAATGTCAAGCCGCATAAAGTGGGTGATCAAGTGCACCTAACGCTGCTTACCAGAGCTAGAGATTCTTCTGTGCCTGTTCAGAAGAGTAATCAGAGATATGTTCCTACACCATCTGGTATCGATGATCTGTGGGACTCATTTGCTAAGTTTACACTTACATCAGATGTTGAGTTATCCGTGCGTGAAGTGAAGAAGGATCTCAATGATTGGATGTCAAGGGCAGACTCAGGGCTTGTTGATGACTTGGAAAAGCTTCCTCATGTTTGCGCAGCTTTAGATCAACTGGAGAAGAGGATGAAAAATTGGGCCAAACATCGTGCTTTCAATAACAGTCCAACTTTAAGCACTCCTGATAGGAAAAGGATTTTTTCATCACCCCCTGCGAAGATCGACCCTAATCATAAAGTAAGCACGTCCAGTGAAGAATCCCAGCTGAAATCTGAGGTTAATGTATTTGAAAACTTGGATAAGGACTCGTACTTTTTCTACCAGGTGATGAACCTGAAATCTATATACCTCTTGATTTTAGTTATATCTTCTGAATCTTGATTTTGTTGCAGTCTGTTGATGGGCAGCACCTCATTCTGCATCCTTTGAACATGAAATGTCTTCTTCATCATTACAAGAGCTATGATTGTTTTCCTGAAAGGTACGTGTATAATATTGAAGTTTAGCTGCCCCATTGAATTGGTTTTATTTTGAACGATAATACTAATTGAAATCTCCTCAGAATCGATGGCAGAATCTTGGAACTGGAGACTGTCGCTCAGTCAGAGGCAACTAGAAGGCGCTATCGGTTCCTCAGTCATCTTCCCCTGACAACTAATTTTCAGGTAATTATATCAGTTTCCTGCGATTTGCTCATTTCTTTATTTCTCTATTTTCACTATAAATACATAAACATGCAGCTCTGTGAGATCAGCTTGAGTGAAATGTTGCCCCCAGATGCTTTATCCCCGTTTATGGATGAAATAAAAAGGCGTGAAAAACAGAGAATGAAGCAAGCAAAGAAGGTGAGTTGATTGTGTTTAAAATATAAGTTAATTCTATTTTATTGAATTTAGTTTGAAACTAAATTTATTAAATTACTTTTGACTTTCCAGCAGGAAGAAGAGAGAGCTTTTGCTGAAGCTTCTGAGTGGGTGGTCATGCCCATGACGAATGCCAACAATCACAGCCATTCATTCTGCTTGGACGATTTTGAGGGTAATGTAGAAGTTTCTTGAAACTTATTTAATTTTTTATTCCTCGTTTCATCTTGATTATTGTTGTCCCCTCTCTATTTCCAATACGCTGTTCCGTAGCTTTGGGAAGCTCTGTGGGTCTCTCGACAAGCCCAGGTGGGAGCGGGCAGAAGAAGTCATTCTCTGATGTGGCCAGACTTGGGTTCGCTTCTGCCCATGACTCCCCCTCTCTTCAACCAGGAGGGTCTAGAGAATCCCCTAATCCAGGCTCGGAGGCATCGATGACTGCCGGTAAGTGTCGCATATTCTTGCCATATAATGTTTGACTTTAAAATCAGGCACAAATGTCTTAGTACATTAATCAAGATGCATAAGAGGCACGAGTAGTGTTGATGGAATGTGGTGTTACCGGGTAAATATTTACATTCCTTAAGCATCAAAGGTTGCGGTTACTCAAATCTTTGACTCAATATAAGGAAATGAGAAGTCATGCGGGAGATAATTGTTTGAGAGCAGTACTGGGAAATCTTGGGAAATCTAGGGGTGACATCCTGGGAAATCTTCTAGTGCTTCATTGACACACTGACTGTTTTTTAAAGTTGCAGGACAAAGGATGGCTGCCATGTCATTTGCCGGAATGGCGGCGACTCCCAAGGTTGTAGCCTCTGCGATGTCTCCAACAATGGCTAAGAAAGGGAAGAAGCATGCAAGGGTGCTCTTATCTACAGCAGGAGGTAGACGCTATTGATTGTCTAACTTCTTCTCTTTTAACTTGCTTTCTTGAACTCGCCCTCATTGCATGAAGTTGTGTCTTGACAAGTACATGGCTTACAAATGTCATGATATGACATAGCCTTCCCTTTATGTAGAGGATCTGTTATGTGGTCATCATTTTACCTTAAGTGGATAACAATGTTGATCAAAGAAAAATATCAACAACTTTAAGATTTAGCTTGATTTATGCCAATGAAGAAATCTAGTAATAGAATTTTAGCATTTGACTTATTTCTTGACTTGGATATCCATCGAGCACAAAAGGTTTCATAAAATTGTGCTATGGCATTGACATGCAATGAACTTCGTCATTTAATGTTTGGTGAAGATCGAACAAAATGGTAATGATTCGATTGACCATGTGGAACCATGCTTGAGGACTTTGCTTTCACTTGGAAGGTGGCACATTTTAGTTGATGTACCTTTGATAACACTCGATTAGTGGTCCATGAAACCAGGGGTTGTTCCATGAAAACTTGCTCCACAAATTGTCACAAAATTGATATATTGTTGACCACTAATGCATTTCTCAACAATATATCCATTAGTGGTCAACAATATATCAATTTGATGCAACTACCATGCTCAATTGACAACTAAGGAGATAAGAACTCAAATAGAGGTGATGTGAATCATTGGCAAGAGAGTCAACGTATCTACTCATAAGTCTGTGTAAAGACTTGAGTAATCCAAACAGCTTTATGGCTATGGGTGGTACTATATGGATTGTACATGATGGATGATGAACTAACTCCCATCTGTTCCGCTCAAAAAGGGTGTTGTATTTCAAGTTTGCAGCCTTCCACATAGGTAATTCTAATGCCTTAGTATACGACATGGAAATTGACTCGACAACACGCAAGATGGCAAAGGCGCAAAAAGTGGGGGAGAAGAAGACTACAAGAACCTTTACCTTTGCAAAGGGCAATAGGTAGATTATTGTGCTCTAGTGCTTAGCTAGATGTTGTAATTGAGGACAAAATCAAGGGCCCCATTGGCATGGGCAGAGAGTTTTTACTTAGTGCCATGCTATCCGTGGTCATCATAGAAGTGGGTGCTGGTGTAAAACCACTCAATTCCTCCTCTTATATCCATACAGTACCATGAAGTAGGGCACTGTTAGAGAGTTGATTGTAGAGTTTGTTGTCAAACAATGCAATGTTGGTTGAAATGGTGTACTTTCTTCTACTTGGATCTCACCCTTTACATTGGATAATTCACCTCTGAGTGTCAACCATCATACTAGGTATACCTACCTTCTCTGTCTTCCACACTTTTACTCCCCCTCTATTTGCCATTTCTGTGGTTGTTCTTGTTATCTTGTGGGTTCTCAATCAATCTGAAAATCTCCTTACCTTTCACACATGTTGATGATGTGCTTGAATTTCTTATAATCCTCTTATCAAGTAATGTCATTTTTAATTTCCTCTATTGATTTGTTTTATTTTCTCTTCCAAATGAATCTTTTAATAATAAAAGTTCAAGAAAAAGGACCCTTCGTCTAAGTCATGAGAAAGGGACACATCTATGAACTTCTCTTCATTGTGTCATTGTAGTTGATCAAGGGCCCATGAAACCCTATTATTCTCTCTCTATCTCACTCTCTCACACTTATACACACACACACACACACACTCTCTCTCTCTCTCTCTCTCTCTCTCTCTCTCTCTCTCTCTTTCTCTCTGTCTCCCTCTATTACATATAACTCCATGAAGGGGTACTCTAGATTGGATTGATTAAGTTCTTAAAAGAGAGAACGAGACACGATGATCAAGGGAATGCAATAGAATAATGAAGGGAATGCATTGATGAGAGAATAGGTGGGTACCTAAAGATGTTGATATAGTGGAGAGGTGATATTGCAACATCTATGAGGAAAATGCATGAGGATAGAAAATAAATTTCCTTTGAAAACCCTAGTTGGCAAAGGATAAGGCTCTAATAGGGGCTATTAAGTTTTATATATCATGTAAAGCAAAAACCTACTTGCACTTGTTAGGTGGTAGCATTGAGGGGAAAAACCAAGAGCCTATTTTGAAAATCATGTAAAGCAATAAAGACGTAAAATGAGTTGAGGAATTGAGTGGAGAGACCTACCCCTTAACATATAGAGGAGTGTTTTCCTATCGGGTTGCCAAGTGAGAGGTTAGAAGAATTTGAAAAGGGGAAGAAGGAAGAGAAGTAGAAAACATGGAGTGGTGAAGAGTTTAAAGAGGTTAGCCAATCTAGAGAAACCATAGGCATTTAATTTTTGTACGTATGCATGATTCAAAAAGAATTCTTTTAAAATCCTTTCTTTCATAATATTTTATCTATATGGCAATAGGTTTGAATAGATCAAGTATAATTCATCAATACTAAAATTATATGCTCAAGTCATGATCAAGTTGCTAGGATCTGATGCTTGATAGACTATCAAAATTTTGATCAAAACATTGAATGTAGTAGACTACATTAAATTGAAGGTTCAAAATACTAAGGCACCAAGAATCGATGATGCTATCATCTACTATCAATTAAAAAGACCTATCAAAGCTATTCAAATATCCAGCTGATAACATGCAATTTATACATGAATTTACATGATTATTAATGCAATTGAAGGCATTAAATATTATATTTGTATGCATGTTATCATATTTTGAGTGCATTTCTATCATTTTATGTAATTTTAGGTTATGATCTAAAAATATATCATTTTGGGGATAATTATGCATAATTCTAATAATACAATTTATTCCCATTTAATTTGAAATCATAATTGTATTTTCATGATTTAATGATAAGAGAAAATATTTTTATTTACACTCATGTATTTTCTAAGAAGAATGAGTATATTTTTAAATTAAAATTAATTATCTTGTAATTTAAATATTTTGACCTTTATAATGATATATAATTCAATTTATGATCCAACAAAACAAATTTGGATTAGTTTAGAGTTGTATTTTGAAAGTTATGAATTTTTTAATTTTTAAAAATTTAATAGAATTTTTTTGATAATTTATTTAAACCTATTTTTTATTTTTAAAGAATAAAAAACTGATAAAAATTTTTAAAATTGCGCACTGATGTGGCGGAGCGTCACCACATGGCGACGCATGTACACACCACGTGGCAACAAGTGTGCGTGTGTATGTGCGCGTGTGTGCGTGTGCATGTGTGTGTGCGTGTGTGCACACGTGAGCGCACGTGAGAGTGATTAGTGGGTTAAGCATCCGTTAAGGGCATTACGCTAACCCATTAATATCGCGTATGTTATATACGTGATTAAATCTCATAATTTATTCCATGTGGGACTATTTATCTTTGTTTTTAGTTATAGGTGATGTGGCGCAACGAAAGACGTCCAATCGTGCAGTTTAATCGCGATCATCAGATTTCACTTACTCGTATGGGTACGTGGCAACATCTGATTAGGCGACGATTCAATTTAAAGAAATTTAATCTCAGCCGCTGATCTGGGGAGTTATGATAGTTGAGATTAAATGCACCCGATGGACACGTGGAATCATCGCGATTGTCCAATGAAGATCGAACGGACGACATCAAACGACGCTTCTTCACGCGCAACGTAGCGAAATCTGGACGTTTCATCGTGGATCAGATGGATGCAACTTAAAGACATTGATTCGCCGAGCGACATTCAATCTAAGCCGTTGATCGAAGATGAAACGACGCATCTGACGGTTACACCCAAAATCAACTATAAATTCAATTGTTCTTCGATAGAAAAACTCGTTCTTCGATGTTCGAGCAATCAAACTATTTAGACACCATAATATGAGAATCTCTTGAATTCTTCCTCTTCTAGACTCATTTCTGCGTCCGAGGAGTGTTTGGAATCATGAATTGGTTGAGAGAATTGGAGAAATCACATCTTGAACGCCAAACTTCCTTTTCGAAATCGCGGAATGAAAAGCCTTGAATTTGACGATTAATTGGATCATTTCAAGCGCGACTTTGGGTTAGGTTGAGTGTTTTCATCTTAATTTATCTTACTTTAGTATTAGATTTGTATTTTGAATCATAAATTAGTTTAATTTTAGTTTTAATTTTGGTTTTCAAATTGTTTCCCGATCAAATTTCTATCTCAATTTCAAATCTCAATTTCTCTGTGAATTCTAATCCAAATTCAATGATTTTATATTCCGTCGATTCGTATTAGAGTTATCTTTCAGAATATATTAAAATTCCTAATTTCTTATCTCAATTCATTGTTTGATTTGATCAAATTTCAAAGATATTTCAAAATTTCCATAATTTCTTTGTAGATTTGACCCTTATTCACCACTATACTCTTTAATTTGTTATTATAACTTTAAATTGGTGAGTTTGGAATTATTTTTACATAAAATTGAGTGTATTCAACAACCACACGAAATTGTTTTGTCAAATGGCGCCATTGTTAGGGAATTAAGACGTATTTTTTAGAAAGATCATCGATTTTGACTTGGTCAACTCGAATTTTTTTAGTTTCTTTTTGAAATTAGCGCACATTGATCCTACACTGAGGCATCCCAAGCAGAAATACATCTTTGAGATACTCAATTCGATGAGATTAAGTGAATCCTCCCTTCTCTACGGATCACGGACGATCACGGCTTCACACTCGAATTGAGAGGGCGTAACTCTCATGGATAGTGACACTCAAGTATGATTGTTTGTCATTGTTGAATAATTTTATAATTATATTTTATATATTAGTATATTGGTATATACTTATGAGACGACAGTCTAATTGGAGAACGAGGAATAACCTTTTACACGTAGATCTATTTGAACGCTCCTTGCAATCACCTTCCTCTTCCACGTCTTCTTCGACCATAGAAATGACATCCATGGATTTGACCCTTATTCACCACTATCCTCTTTAATTTGTTATTATAACTTTAAATTGGTGAGCTTGGAACTTGTTTTGACACGAGATTGTGAGCATTCAACGACCGCACGAAATCGTTTTCGTCACCAGCCTATAGCAGTATCCAACGCTTGCTAGGCAATTAGATCTCCTCTTCAACACTCTTCACCAAGAGATAAAAAAAATAAAGAGGAGAGTTTCCACAAGGCTTGCATGGACACCTTGAGTTGTGGTCATTCTCCCTCTATTTATAGTTATTGATTATATTTTTTAATTATGTCTATATTCACCAAGATCTATAGACCTTATCCTTGTGACCCTCTAGATCCATATATCTTGCTAGTTAATAAATTTATATACCCAATAACATTTTATCAGTCAAAATTAATAATTACTTATATCAACAAAATAGATTAATTAATCAAGGATTGACTTAACACAATCTATAAGTTGAGTTGCCGACCTATTAGGTTGTAAAATATACTAAATTCTCTAGAATATATAAAGTATATAAGAACTCTCATACGGAACTTGTTGTCATCGACTATCATGTACATATAATCATTTGTCTCTATGAGACTCATGAATGACTTAGAGTATAATCAACTGTCAAACCTTAATCGATCACTCCAGTTAGTACTCATGCATTGAGGAAACCATCTAGAACACCTTCTTCGATATTTCTATTACCTTGGCCAAGTATTTCCATCGCATCACATTTCTTGACTCTATCTCTTCAAATACTAAGGGCAAACAATCCAATCTTGATCGCATAATTACCTTCAAGGACTTCATGTCATATCCAATATATCACATTCAGAGATCAAGTAGTTAGGGATTCATAAGTCATGATAGAAATATAGTCATCCATTCATAAAATATTTTTGGTGTATGATAAAATACAATTTATACATATAATTATATGATTATTAATACAAATTAAGGCCTAAAATATTCCATTCTTATGAATATTATCATACTTTGAGTGCATATCTATTATTTTATTTATTTTCAAGTTATAATATGAAAATATATAATTTTAGGGATAATTATGCATAATTAAAGAATATATTTTAGAGTAGATTATTCTCATCTATATATGAGATTGTAATTGAGTTTTAATGTTAAATAATAAGAGAAAATATTGTGTATACACTTGTTTATTTTTCTAAGTTTTATTTTCTAAGGGAGATGAGTTTATTTTTGAAATAAAATTTATTCTCTTGTTATTTATTAAATTTGAATTTTTACAATGATAGATTATTTAATTTCTGATCCAACAAAATAAATTTGGATTAATGTGGAGTTATATTTTTAAAATTAGAAATTTTCTAATTTTTGGGGATTTCTTTTAATTTTTCTAAATTTATTTAGATTTATTTGGATTTTTAAATTAAAAAATTGTCATTTCTATCGCGTGCTGATGTGGCAGCTAAAGCGGCAGGCAAATGACGTGTCACCATGTGGCGAAGTGTGTACACGGCATGTGACAAATAGTGTGTGTGTATGTGTGTGTGTGGGCACGCGTGTGTGCGTATGTGCACGTGTGAGATGAGTGGGCTAAGCAACCTTTTTAGGATGTTTGCTAAGCCCACATAACACACACTAGTTATATACCGGAGATTTTGCGTTAATTTTTGTCATGTGTGACTATTTGTATTTCTTTTTATGTGCAGGTGACGTGGTGCAATGGGAAGTGTCCGATTTGCATACTTAATCAAAGCCCTCGATCTTCACTTAAGTCGGGAGTGGTGGGGGGAGGGTATGCGACGACATTTGATTAGGCAATAATTCATTTTAAAATGATTTAATCTCAGCCTTTCTTTTGAGGTGTAATAACGCCTGAGAATAAATGCGCCCTATGGACTTTTGTAGACGCATGGTGACATCTTAAGCGTTCCATGAAGATTGAACGATAGGCGTTATAGGACGATCAAACTTCAGGTGATGATGCAGCTTCATGTGATCGCTCTATTTCTAATCAAATGGATGCGACTTAATGACAATGATTTGCATCCCGACATTTCATTTGAGCCTTTGATCAAAGATGAAATGACAAATACAATAGTCACACCCAAATTTTGTATTTATACTCTCTCTCATCGACAAAAAGTGTATTCTTGGGTGTTTCAAGTAATCTAACTATTTAGATATCTCAATCCTTAAATCTCTTGCATTTCCTCCTCTTCTAGATCAATTTCTGCAACCAAGGAGTGTTTGAAGTGAGATTTGGTCGAGAGAATAGGGAGAAATCACCTCTTAAATTTTGAAAATACATCTTCAAAAATTGCAGAATGAAAAGCCCTTGATCAGGCAATCAATTGGATCATTTCAAGTGTGACTTCGGGTTAGATTATGTGTTTTCCTTCTAATCTTTTTTCGCGTATCATTATATTTCAATTTCGAATCGTAGATTAGTCAAATTTTTTATAATTTCTCAGTTTTCTCTCTCTTCACAATCAATTATTCTATTTAATTTTTGCTCCTTAAATTCTCTACGAATACTAATCCAAATTGCGTGATTTTTGATTCTGTGGATTCATCTTCGAGTCTTCTTTCTTAATCTACTAAAATCCCTAATTTCTCATCTCAATTCCTTGTTCAATTGAATTGAATTTGAATAATATAGAAAAAATTCTCTAATTCTCCGTGGATTCGACCCTTGTTCACCATTGTACAATTAAATTCTTGATAATAATCTTAAATTGGTGAGTTTTGAATTTTTTTACATGTCTCCGTGAATTTTCAACGACCGCATGGATTTGTCTCGTCAATGTCTCAAGACTAATAATCATATACATAACTATGACATGAATCATACTGATTGATATTTAGGTATAATATCATTCAAAGATTCATACGGATCAATTTAGTGAATTCATTCTCTAAAGAGTACATACTATCTATCCTTGGTGTCTCCACACCAATGCCCACAAGATCAATTATACTCGTCATATAAATAGGATTAGACAATGTTATTCTTGTTAGACAATTTGATGTTTGATAACATGCAATTTTAACATGGAATTATACAATTCTTAATGCAAATTAAGGCATAAAATATTCCATTCTTATGCATGTTATCATACTTTGAGTGCATATCTATCATTTCATGCAATTCTAAGTTATTATCTCAAAATGTACTATTTTTCGGGATAATTATGCATTTTTAAATAATATATTTTAGAGTAGATTATTCCCATCTATATTTGAGATTATAATTAGTTTTTATATTAAATTATAAGAGAAAATATTCTTTTATATACTCATTTATTTTCCAAGTTTTAATTTCTAAGAGAAATGAGTAATTTTAATTTCTAAAAGAAAATATTTTTTTATTTATTCTCTTGTTATTTTTTTAAATGATAGATTATTTAATTTCTGATCAAAAAAGATAAATTTGGATTAATTTGGAGTTGTATTTTGAAAGTTCTGAATTTTCTAATTTATAAGGATTTTTTTAGAATTTTTATAAATTTTTTATAAATTTAATTCGATTCATTTTGAATTAAAATGAATAAAAATTATATTTTTATCGCGTGTTGATAGGGCAGCTAACGTGGTGTGGACAAAATAGCGGCGCCATGTGGCGGCGTATGAGAATGCCACGTGTCACACAATGTGTACATGTGCACGCGTGTGAGTGCGTGTGTGCACGTGTGTATGTGATTAATGAGAATAAGCACCATTTTCATGATTTTTGCTATCTCATTAGTCACACATTACATATATACTCCTCAAATCACTAGCATTTTCATCATGTGTGACTATCTTTCTTTGTTTATATGCGCAGGTGATGTGGTGAAACGTAGAGCATCCGATCACGCGACTTAATCGAGATCGTCGATCGTCGTAAGTGAGGGGGTACATGGCACACTCCTATTGAGCAATGGTTCATTTTGTAAAATTTTAAACTCAGCTGTTGATCTGAAGAGTTATAACGGTTGAGATTAAAACTGCCCAATGGACACGTGAACGCATCCAGAGCATAAGATGAAGATCAAATGGCATACGTTTCTTGACATTTCTTCTTCATGCACGACGTGACAGAAATCTCAACGTTTTATCTTCAATCGAACATACACGAATAAACTGTAATGATTCGCATCCTAGCCTTTCATCAAAGCTGTTGATCAAAGATTAAACGCCAAATCTAACGGTTACGTCCAAATTTGCCTATTTATACACATGTTCTTCGAAGGAAAATGTATTCTTGGATGTTTCAAGCTATCAAACTGTTTAGACATCTCAATCCTTGAATCTCTCGCCTTCTTCTTCTTCTAGACTCATTTCCGCTACCAATGAGTGGTTGAAAGTGAGATTTTGTCAAACGAATAGTGAGAATTTGCCTCTTGAATGTCGACGATCGTCTTCAAAATCACGGAATGAAAAGACTTTGATCTGGCAATCAATTGGATCATTTCGAGTGCTATCTCAGGTTAGATTATGTGTTTTACTCCTAATCTTTTGTCCTGTATCATTAGATTGCAAATTTAAAATAATAGATTAGTCGAACTATAGATTTTATTTCAGATTTCTCTCTCTTTGCGATCAATTTTCTATCTAACTTTTACTCTTTGATTTCTCAACAAATCTTGATCCAAATCAAGTGATTTTTTATTCTGTGGATTTTTCTTTGAGTTCTCTTTCTAAATCTATCAAAATCCCTAATTTTTTTACCTCATTTTGTCATCCAATTTGATCAAATTTCAAAGAGTTCTAAAAAAATACCCGAAATCTTTGTAGATTCGACTCTTATTCACCACTAAACTATTTAATTCGTAATTATTTCTCTAAATTGGTGAGTTTGGTAATTGTATTGACACTTATCTGTGTGTTTTCAACGACCTCAAGGATTTTCTTCGTCAGGTGCCATGCCAATCTATTGTGACAACCAAACTCATTTTCCATGCAAACAACCTGACCATCTGATAACATGCATTTATAACCTGAATTCTTACCCTAATTAACTCATATTCATGCTTATTTTATGTGAATATGATGCATGTTATCATACTTTTTAGGAATTTTCTCCATTGGCATGTCATTTCACTAAAGTTAATATTTATGTATAAATTAGGGATAATTTCATGTTAATCGATGATTAATCTTTGGTTTAAATTAATAGAAGTTAATCTCTTGTATTGAATGATTTTTGACTTTAGTAAATGTTTGGAAGAATAATTTCAAGATGGATTTATGATTTAGAATGTTTAGTGAGAAATGATTTAAGTAAATTCTAATTCATCTTGATTTCTTCTTTGAAAATATATTTTAAATGACATGATGTTAAAAAGGAAGAAATTTGTGATCCAATGGAGAAAATTTGAGTTAAAAAGGAGTTACACAAATGAATTTATGAATTTCTTAATTTTATTGTATTTTCTGGATTTTATTTTGATTTTTCAGGATTAAATCGTGCAATCGGACGGTCGGGATTAAATCGCGCAATCGAACGGTCGGGATTAAATCGCGCAATCGAACGGTCGGGATTAAATCGTGCAATCGGACGGTCGGGATTAAATCGCGCAATCGGACGGTCGGGATTAAATCGCGCAATTGGACGGCTGAAATCGCACGGAGTGGAATCCGCGTCATGGGCCACGATCCCACCGATTACGCGCGATCTGACGGCTGAAATTACACGGAGTGAAATCCGCGTCACGAGCCACCAATTTCGCGCGATCTGACGGCTAAAATTACACGGAGTGAAATCCGCGTCACGAGCCACCAATTTCGCGCGATCCGACGGCTGAAATTACACGGAGTGAAATCCGCGTCACGAGCCACCAATTTCGCGCGATCCGACGGCTGAAATTACACGGAGTAAAATCCGCGTCGTGGGCCACGATCCACCAATTTCGCACAAACTTATCTATAAATAGGCCTCATCTCCAATGTAAAATTTATCTTCTAGTTGGCCTCCTTTTGGAGGTTGGCCATTGGGATCAAGGCTGCTAGGGATCAACTATCTAGGTATGTTTAATTATCGTTTGTTCTTCTTATGTTCTTGTGTGTTCGCCCTGGTATCTAGGATTGTGCGGGCGTGACGAACCGAGTGCATCTAGATACCCGACTTGCTTCTTCGTATCCTCTTTTGTGATCGCTTGTTCCATGGCAAGAGTGTTTCGTGTTGAAAGGCCAAGGGAGCACCAGTGGATCAGGTTTTATCTTCTTATCATATTTAGAATTAATCACCATCGGTTGAATCGATCTCGAGAAAGTTAGAGGGCCTTGTCACTGAGATCCCCGCTCAAGGCTAGGGCTAGGGTCTTACCCCCGTGAGGACTGAGGATAGGGGGCAAGGTTGATACTATGTGAGTTCTAGTTGCTTATTCAGCTCATTATTCTACCGTGATAAACGCCAAGCTTGGGCGGTAATTCAAGCTCCTGTAGAATAATGATGACTGCGTCACAATTAGACGGATTGACCGACACTTAGGGTTTATGTGTTAATCTTAGGACATTTCTTTCCTCTTTTATCAATCTATTAATGAAACCAACTACAAAAAAATATCTTCTTGAACTTTTGATCGACTCGTGAAGAAATTAAGCGAGTTTCGAGGAAGGTCTTAAGTTCTCGTGATCCTCTGCTTCCAAGAGTGTAGAGACGCAGCCATTGAAGCATGATAATCACGATTTCATCTCTTGATTTCATCGAATTTTTCCCCTTGAATTCCGAACGTCCACGATGAAGAATCCGAGCAAATTCGCTTCAATCCCACGAGAATTGAGGCCCCATTCTTGCGGCAATCGGGTTAGTAGTGAGGTTCGATCGATTATCAAGAGGTAATTTGTATTTTTTTATTAGGTTTAGATCTTTAATTTCGCAAATTAGATCATAGTGTTCTTCATTTTTCCCCAATTTTTAGGTCCGAAAAAGTTGCTGATTTTGAAAATAGGATATCTCTTTGATTATAATTCCAAATCACTTGATTTTGGTTTCATTGGATTCCTCTTTTCATCAGCTTTCCGTGGATAGCAATTTCATCAAATTCTGAGTTCATTTGCCCCTTCAATTTAACGTTTGACCACGGACTGTTCATCTTTCATCAGAAGTCAAACGTTGACTTTCGGGGTTAATTACTTTTTATTGGCAAATCAGAATTTGATAATTTCGGTCTTGTTGGATTCCTCTGGTTCTTAGCTTTCTATTAACATATAAATTGCAAGATTTGGATTTCATTTGGGCATTCAATTTAAAGATTTCCTCTGAGGTGTTCATTTCGGGGATTTTCTGATCATTGATTTTCAATAATTCATAATAAATCCATTTCTTATTCAAAAATTACAAAACTTATATCAATAAATTCCATTTTCTTCTAGTTTCCAAATATCTACTTTTCGTAATCTTCTGACTCTGTTTGATTCTCTGATTTTGCAGAACACCTACTGCTGGTCAAAGTCAACGCTTTGACTTTGACTTTTGACTTTTCTCTGTCAAATCCGAGATTTCAAATCTTAAAACTTCTTATTTACCTTATTTATATCATTTCCATATCTTAAATCTTATATTCTCTTATTTAAAACTCCTTTTAAACCTAAGTTTGACAAAGTCAACCCTGTCTCCTGTGGATCGACCCGATACTTACCCAGTACTTGATTATTCTATCTTGTCTTTGTGAGTTCGGTTTTATAAATTTTGTTTGACCATCGTATTTGTGTTTTAACGACGCACAAAAACGACCCGTCACCATCCGTTTAAGCACACCAAGCGCATCGAGATCTACTACCAAACCAATTGTCAATAGGTATTTTTAGGGCTTATACTACTCCTCAAGTTGGCCTATTGCACCGTGGGCAACATTCTTACCAAAGGGTTGAGCATGGCTTCATATGACTCTATTTCATACAAGATAGGTGTGTTTGATCTCTACGCTACAACTTGAGGGGGGAGTGAATACTCACTCTACAGCCTATATTTGTAACTCTCTCTCTCTCCCTCTCTTCAACTCCCTCTCTCTCTCCCTCTCTCCTCCCTCCCTCTCCCTCTCTCTCTATTTTGCCTCCCTTCCCTCTCTCTATTGACGACATGTATGATTCGAGCTCCCCCACCCCCCTTTTTGTCTTCCTCATTACTACCTCTTTTTCTCCTCCTTTTCTCCTTCCTCACTATAATGGTACACTTTCACATACCTCTTTTTATCGAGCTTAATTTTCTCTTACAATAGGGATTTCTCTTAAAAGGAAGATAGAATCTCAAAGCTCTAAAAATTTGTGATTTCTAATCTATATGTGCAAGTGCATGCTTATCACTTATAGTTGGCTCTTATGTCTCTTATCAAATCAAGCCCATTTATCTCTTTATATATATTTATCTTCGAAAGGGGATAGACCCTCAAGTATCTCACATACCTTGTCACCCAGAAATATTTCAACGATTATCTTATTTTGCAAAAACCACAATTTTCTTGGTCCCTTTTTTACCCATTAATTTCTATGCAGTTGACAAAACTTTAGACACTCCATCTCAATCTTGAAAGCACATTTTTCATGTATTGGCCAGCCTATCTAATTGGTATGGCAAGAAGGTTTTCATATTTCTAAGACATCGTTACCTTTTGATTTTATATGGCACATTTCTATTGTCTTGTAAAAATGACCTTCGACCTTTTATCACTTTCAAAGTTTATAGTCTTTTTTTTGTATTTTGAAGCGCAATTTTTAAAATTAGAAGAATTAGACACTGAAAAAAATATTTTTGGTTTTCTTTGTTATCATCGTTCACAAAAGAGAAGGTGTCATGGACCTCATAGGTGAACGTGCTTCATTCTAAATCTTCTTGGCCTATGACTTATTGATTGTGGTGCCAATGTTATATTCCTCAAAAACTTCAACTCCTTTTTGAAATTTCTCTTTGGAATTTTGATTGAGAGTAGGTGTGGCAAGGAAATTTAGATGTAGATGTAGATGTAAATAGGTAAAGAAATATTTTAAAAACTTTCTTGGGGTTGGGGATTTTTCATATAAGAAATGAGATCATAGCCCAATATCCTTATTGGAACTTCTCAAGCACATATCCGGAAAGGAAACTCTAGACAATTTATTGAAAATAGAAGAGTAAATGTGTTTATATAGAGAAGGGAAGAAGAGACTAAAAGATGGGCCCTTAGAGGACTAAACTCTAACATTCTCCCTCAAGCTAGAGGGTGATGGGTATTATGTGGCCTACTAGCCAATCACACTTTCATGTTTTGTTTTTATTAATTGAAATGAAATTTTATTCATTTTCATTCTTGTGTGATGTTTGCAATGAAGTCCATGAATATATGCAATGATCAAGTGAATTATGATGAGATCATAATACAGTAATTGCTAGTCTTTAAACATATGCTCTCAATATTCCTATTTGTGAGATATTCGAGAAGGACATCGAATTATCCGGAAAGAATAGCACTATCTGATCTGACTCATATGATGAGTATGGCTGATCCTGTCGCTATCAGTGTTGAGACACCAAGGATAGATAGCGGGTGCTCTTTGGAGAAAGAGTTCACCGAATTGATCCGTATGAATCCCTGAATGGTATTATGCCAAATTGTCAATCAGGTTTATTCATGTCACGGTTGTGTACGTGGTCCTTTGACCTGAGACACCATAGACATCTTGTGGATGGATGATCCTGTTTTGACTATGACTTACGAATCGCTAGCCATGTGATCTCCAACACGTCATAGATTAGATACGACATGAAGTCCTCGAAGGTGATTGAGTGGTTAAGATGGGATCATCCGCCCTTGATATATGAGGATATCGACTCAAGGAATGAGATGGTGTTAAATCCTTGGCTAGGGTAGTGAAAATATTAAAGAAGTTGTTCTCAATGATTTCCTACTTGCATCAGTACTAAATTGAGTGACCGATTAGGGTTTGACAATTAACTATACCCTAAGTCATTTATGAGTCTCGCGTGGATGAAGGATTGTATGTACAAGGTAACCAATGACGGCAGGATTTCATGAAAGAGTTATAATATACTCCATATCTCCTAGAGCACGTGGTGTAGCTTGGCACCCCCCGGGCTGGCGACTCAAACTGTTGATTGGGTTAAATCGATCCTTAGTCAATTAATCTATATGTTGATATAGTTAATTGATAAGGAGGACCAATAAGTATTATTAGGTTGATAGAGTTATTAATTGGTAAGATATATAGACCTAGAGGGTCACACACATAAGGTCAATGGACGTCGATGGATATAGACATAATAATAAGGGTTTTTTTGAAAATTTCACATTCCTATAGTATATAAATAGGGGGAGAACGACCATAATTGTGGTGCCCATGCAAGCCTAGTGGAACTTCTCCTCTCTCTTCTCTTCCTCTCATGGTGACGAGTGTTCAATAGGAGATCCGACTGTCTGGAGATTATGTTGATACCGCTAGAGGCCGGACGCTTGAGCGGTTGAAGAACTCTATCAAATTATCCATTTAAATATGAATTTTATTCTATACTAGATGATAGGGTCACCTAGAATGGATGATGAGATCATCTATTCTTGGTGCTTCAACTCTGTTGAATGTCTTGATTTAACATCTTCCACTGCAATCATTGTTTTGGTCGAAAACTTGGAGAGCTTGTCGAGCCTTAGATCCCAGTAGAGGGTGCACATCAAACATACCTAGTTTTAAACCTAGGGAGTCACATGATATAATAGTGAAGCTCTTAGTAAAATTGTCAACAAGCTAGTCAAACCTCCTTCAACACCTTGTTGCGAATGAAGTGAAAATCAATCTCAAAATGCTTTCTGTATTCATTTGGAATGCAAGGTTCCATAGAGTAAAGATAGTCACATGATTATTAGAACACATGGAATGAGCATGTGAGTCACAATGCCCATGTCTTGTAGAAAACATTGGAGCCACACCATTGATGAGCTGTGGTGGCTGCTACGATGCACTATTTGTTTGTAAATTGCATGATTCTAAACTATTTTGAATGCATAATTCATATCATTATGACAAACATTGTCATGTTTTATTTTATATTCATGAGGTCTCATATAATTTAGCTCAAATTGTAAAAATGCACAACTAACAAGCTAATTATACATATTTTTGAATTTTTAATGAATTTATTTTAAATAAAATAAAGTAAAATTAAGGGGCATCCACTACAATAGCTTATGTGGCACACAACGAGCAAGCTTGCACAACTAATGAACACCCAAGTGGCACTAATACGATGCTTATTCAATGCATGCCCAATGTCTATATGGCTATTAATATGATGCTTATTAAATACCTTCAAGGAGACTAATGGATATGTAGTATATAAGCTAAATCATACTTTCATAAATCTCCTTTAAAATCATTAAACTGAAATTCATTCATTATCATTCTTGCATCATATTTATAATGATGTTCATGATCATATATAATGAGTGAGTGAATTATGATCAAATCATAATATAATGACCTTCTTTAAGCATATTCGTGGGATATTTGATACATGGAAGTTATTGAATAAATCTCTCTCTCTCTCTCTCCCTCCCTCCCTCCACAAAAGGAAAGAAATTATGTTCTATCTCGCTCTTTAATTTTATTTTTTCCTGACAATAAATCATGAGTAGCCAACCCTTGCACATCCTTGAACAACCCTATTATGATGTTTCAAGTAAATGGTATAATTGTGACACCTCTTATATTGTTTATTCCCCTTCGGTCTCTGGATCCTCATTGAAGCATCTGAATACACTTCATCAAACTTAGGTTAAATTTGTAATTCATGCTTTCATCTTATAAGTTCCCATTTATATAAAATAAGAGAATTGACCCAAAGTCCACAATGTACTGAAAACAATAAATGCACATGTAGACTTTGAAGTCCAAAAAATGCAACAAGAGTTGTCTAAATGATATTAAGGATGCTTCAAACTTAATCTAATATGACAGCTGAATAAAAAAATTTCAGTTTCATTGAAATATAAAAATTCCAGCTTCTTTCTTCATTCCTTCAATCAAATAAAAATAAATAATCAAGGTTTTAAATTCAATAACAAGTTAACTTTAATCATGAGACTGCAAGAACCATGCAAAATAATGCATATAGCTCAGCAGAGTGTCAAGTTATCGCTACAATCCTAGATAGTATATTCAAGAATTGATCAAGAAGTCGGAAGCAATCTCGCTTTACATCTCGGGAAATGTACTTGGAGAGGGATTCAATCTCCAAACCAAAATGGACACCAATTGATCTATCCCAAGATGATGTTCAGAGCACATGATAGGCATATGTGTACCCCTTTTACAATGAGTAATGAACATGAATGCCCTTACCACAGCCTCAACAAAGCTTTATCAATAATTAGCCTAAACTGTATTGTTGGGGTTGTATCAGTTATCAAGCATGATTATGAATTTAAAACAGTGTTGTCAATAGACAACTTATGATGGAATACAGAACAACCATCAAGTGATGCATTTTCAAGTGAGCACGAAATAATTAATTACAGTTTAAGATGCCTTCTCAACGGAAAATAATTACAGTTTAAGAAGCTTCATATGTTACAATCATATCAAATTGTCTCACGAAAAAAGACCTTGCTAGAGATTTACAACAAGAGAGATGTAGGTGTTGTCTTCTAGATTTCTACAAGGCTCCAGCAGATTGAAGATTACTTTAAGGTTAGGAAATATTTAAAATCATTTTTAGAAATGTGTAAGATTTTCCTCTAGTTTTTGGAATATACCCGTGGAAAAAATATTAATAATACCTGAAATCTATGTAATATAGCTTAGACTATGTCTTCCCTCTTCATTACGCTATCATCAGGCCTGCTTTTGTTTCTCTTTGCCTCCAAAGCTCTTTGCATTGCATATTGGCACCTAGAAAGCGAACAAAAGAGGACCCGGATTCCAAAAGTCAAGAGTGATTCTCATCCAAAATTCATGAACAAAATGTTTTAATAAAACTACAAATGAAAAAGGGAAGATCAGCAAAAAAAAATTCATATTGGAGCATCCATAAAACTGATTGAACAAATTCAAGCATTAAGCATTGTTACCTCCAAGGCAGATGATCGAGGAACATATACGGTGTAACAATGATATCTTTAAATTCTTCTCTGTTTGCAAGGAAAGCTCGGAAACCATCCTTTTTATGCTGAACAGTCCATCTCCATAGGGATGTTGACTGCTGTTCAGGCACTATATGGATAACCAAACCTGGAAGAAACATCTCCACCATTTCCCCTAAAGTCAACCCCATGGAAAGTCGATCATCCGACGGGTTTGACCCATCCGATTCATCTCCCTGATCTGAAGTCTTTTCATCATTAGATTCCTCAAGAGCCCTTGAACAGTCTCCACCAGTCAGGTGAGTTTCCTCTCGGCAAGGAGAAATATAACTGGTTCCTGCATTGAATCGAGTAGATTCAAGGATGCAGAGATCATTCTTCAGATTTTTGCAAGGGCTATGGGAAGGCATGTAAAGCAGGCATGAAAGAGCATGGCTGCAGAGAAAAATCCCACCTTCAATAGTAAATTTTAGTTGCTTCCTCCTCATTCTCTGATTCCTATTTTCAGTATTTCCATTTCCTTGGCCTCTTGTGGAGTGCAAAATTTTTCTGAAGACTTTATGAACCACTGCAGAATCTGTTGAGGGGTTTTCAGTGAGGGCAGTGATAGCTGCAGCCCGGAGTCTAATGATAGAGTTGACCGAAAGCCGGGCAGAAAATTCATCACTGTATACAATGCTGGAGAGATGAATGAAGATTAAAGAAAGTGGGCAGACTATTTATTTGCTGATATAAATGGATATTTGGGGTACCTTGTAACGAAGTCTGAGCAGGCATCTGCCACAACTTGGTCAACGCATGGAAGTGTTCCATATGAGTAAACATGTAAATTTGGATACCTTCGATATAACTGCAGTCAAGGAAAAAAAATTTCAAAAAAAAGAGTGAAATGAAAGACCAAGGGCATGAGCTGAATGGTGAAAAGTGGGAAAATGATAATTGGTCAATCTAATGAAATAACTACGTATAAAAGTTTGATATCAAGAGTTTACTCTTATTCCAAGCATTGTGCCGACAGCACCACCCAACGAATGCCCGACTATACGGATCTTGTATCCATGGCATTCACATCCCTCTCCAACCAGTGATGAAAGGAATCCGACATTTTCAGACAATGAAGCCTCTGTAATCACAAAAAAAATGCAGGTATTGAATGGATTGTCAGCAGATAATATCACAAATGAACAATAACTTTGAGTATTCTTTTCCCAAAAAACTGTTGTTTGCTGTTCTTCCTCCAGGCTAGTTAGGAAACCTGGAGGCAGCTGATCAAGGATACTAAGTACATAAAATACTTGTAGGTTAAGATACTAAGTACATGAGCTAATGGATCTTACGCACAATAAGGATAAATTTCATGATCTGGGACAAGAATATTAAGATAAATAGACACAATCTCTCAAGGCAAACCAAATTTTTTCTTGTTTTTGAAAAGGTCAAGGGATATTCCCAAGGCCTCTGAGCATTGCAACTCCTCTTCTTGGGGTAGCCTGAAACCCATAAAAGCTGATTTGGCACAATTAATCTACAGACCCCAGAAATCTGCGAATAGGTCCAAAGTAAGAATAGATTCCTCGCTTCCTCCACCAAGCCTTCAATAAAGAACATGATCTCACTCACTTATTAGAGCAAGGGAATACCCTGCGGGTAACTCCTAATCCGGTAGCCTCTCAGCAGGCCTTGTCAGAATGCTTGAGTTATACATGTGGCGAGTACATCCACTGCTAGGATAAACTGTAAGGTGCTAAGGGGAATCCTTGTTTGATCCCCCCCTTCTGCAATTGGATCCAACCCCCCTGCGCACTTCTTCACCAATATTGAGAATGAGTGAGAGGTAAAGCATCTCCTAGCCCATGAGATCCAATTGGCATCAAAAGCCTCTTTGTCTCATAGACAACCACAAGAAGTCCTAGACCATGGAGTCATAAGCTATGCCAAAGTCAACTTTCGGCATAACACCTTTGGTGCTTTTTCTTTCGCAAGCTGCTCCTATTTCCCTTGCTATGACTGTGTTGTTCACCAACTATCTTGTCAGTATGAAAGATTATTGAAAAAGGTTCGACTAACTCGCCAATCACCTCACACAACCTATTTGCTAGTACCTTTGCAATTATAAGGTAAATGGAGTTGATTCTCTCCATACCACGATTCCCTTTACAAAACTCTTTGAGCATAACCATCACATCTGACCCAACCAGCTCCCAAAATTCCTTGCAGAAAAATACTGGAATAGCATCCAGACCTGGAGCCCCTTTGCCATTTGACCCCTTGATTGCAGCCTGAACCTCGTCTACTGAAAAGGTCTCACCAGTTTCGCCTGTTGCTCTTGGGTCACCACCCTTACACCTCTATCATACCACTTCCACTGGTTTTGCTTCTCCTTCTTAGAAAATGATCTGCTAGAGCGCGACCCACCGCTTGTGTCCTAGTGTATTCTTGGTTCTCCACCTTCAATCTCACAGTCTGGTTTGATCTCCTTCAACCATTTTCTGACATGTGTAAGAATCTCGCTCCTCAACCATTTTCTAGCGTGTTAGTATCCCCTTCCTGTAGCCTCAACTGTCTCGATCTTTGTCCCCAATTGGTTTCCATCTTCCAATCCTCCCCATCAACCATGTCCCTACATCCCTTACATTCTTTCACCTTCTCTTCGCCCAGAGTTCGTCTATCCTCCAAAAACGTCCAATTGTTTTACCCTTCTTAGGGCCTCATTTACTCCTTTTACTTTTGAAGATAATGAAGAATATTTTTCCAAATTGTAGAAAATGATCCAAAGTCATAATTTTGACATCATTATTTCATATTTTCTATCAAACAATAGGATAACCCTCAACAAAGTTCTATGACAAAAAATTACATTAATCAGTAGGCTTTCTGAAGCAAATATTGTGATCTTGTCTTTTGTTCACTAAGGTACAGTTATTGGATCTACCTCTTTCTTGTTAAAAGGATTAAAAACATCAAATATAGAGAAGTAATAAAACAATTTTGATGCATCCAACAAAATTTTTTTTGAAAGATTCAAAGTAATCAACTGAAAGAGACAAGTTTATTATGAAGCGAAACACCTGACCTTCCTGACTTGGTTTTCCATCAATTTGATAGCATAGTTCTCTAGCGGATTCCACGATGCCTGAGTGCCCATAATGTGGGAATGATGAGAGAACTCTTTGTCTTACCTCATACGACAACATCTCGTTACTGTTAAAAAAAAAGGATAACTACATTTTATATTGAATCCATGAAAAGGATCACAAATTAGCAACAAACAAGATCATGCATGGATAGCAAGATATCTGTAACAAACTACAAAATGAACAGAGATTGCCTTCCATATATTACTCTGAGTTGTCTATAATAAATTGATCTCTCTCATGGGACATCACCAGTCAAGACTCAGGATTTTAGTTTGCTTTCACACATAATAATGTTTCCCCATATATTCCATCACATTTTAGATAATCTTTCTTATTTTAAAATCAAAATAATGGTCATGCTATAAATTATGGATGTCTGTGGGATGAGAGAGAGAGATACTTCAATAAGCCATCCAGATCATCAGCTGAAAGAGAACACTCTCTACATAAACCATCAGTTATGAGATCTTCAGGAGTTTCTGTTCCACGAACAGCAATAAGAACTGTCTTTACATGATGCAGAACTACAATGAAGTATGCTGCCTCACGTCTTACCTGGTGCATAAAATAAGAATTTTTGGGTAAAATTGGCTTTCTTTTTGTCTTATTGCGATCAAGATACTTAAAAAATGAAACCAATAATAATAGTAGAATCAAAGACAATGATGAGAAATACGTAAGATCCCATAGGAAGATTATTAAATTGAATTACATTTTGAATAGACCACATGGTCTGGAGCATATCATTTCTGTGGAAATTCTTATTCCCCAGGAAAGAGGTTCAGAAAGAGGGAGCACGCAACCAATTAACTGTAAGAAGTTAATACAGCCTCAACCAATTAACAGAAGAGGGAGCACGCACAGAGGGGCATCAGAAGATATGTTGAGAATGATTGTTGGAGGGAGGCTGGTAAGACTCTGTTTATCAAGATAACTGTAAGAACAGCAGTAGCAGGCTTGCGCAGAGAGAGAATAAGAATAGGAATTGCACAAAGAAGAAGTTAATTTTTTATTTCAGTTATGTTCATACTTATACACAAAATTTCGCTAGATGTAACGGCTAGTTTTTCTAGCCATTACCCGATCTTGAATGGATCGGATCACTGAGATTTTTAGGCCCATTAACCTGAGCTTACTTCCCGTGGGCCCATTTATCATGGACCTCCTTTACAATAAGACCCATTGGTCCAATGATTAAAGTGGATTTAGTCAACATAGTCAACACTCCCCATCAAGCGCAGGAATGCATACTTCTCATTCCAAGCTTGAAAGTGAGATGCCTCATAGCCTTCATGGGTAGACCCTTTGTGAAGATATCTGCACGCTGTTCTTCGGAAGAAACACGATCTGTCTTCAAGATGCCCTGCTCAAGGTGATCTCGAATGTAGAATCCGTCAATATTAACATGTTTCATCCTGTCATGATAGACAGGATCATGAGCGATACTGATAGCCGATTCGTTGTCGCAGCGGATGTCAATTGGCTGGATGTAAGAAATTTGTAATTCGTCTGATATATTCCGAATCCACATGACTTCATCTATACCCTTGGACATGGCACGAAACTCAGCTTCTATACTGGACTTGGAGATTAGGCTCAGTTTTTTGCTTCTTCAAGTGACCACATTTTCTGCCAAGAAAGGTACAATATCCCGTTGTAGACCTATAGTCAACTCGGGAGCATGCAAAATCTGATTCAGTGTATAAAACCAGGTCAATTTTACCTATCCTCCTATAGGTGATACCAAGTCCACTTGTGCCCCTTAGAGACCCGAGAACTCGATTAGCTACTTGGAAATGGGAATTGCATAAATTGGTGAGTGCATAAATTGACTAAGAACATTAACTGTATAACAAATATCTGGTGTGGTATGAGATAAATAGAGTAGCTTTCCAATTAGATTTTGAGAAGAAGTGATCTCTACTTTTGGATCTTTGTCATCAAGAATCAATCTATGATTGACCTCTATAGGTGTATCACTTATACGGCACTCAAGACTATATTTTTGTTGGGTCATTAGAATTCCATCGCTTGATCTGGAAAATTCAATTCCCAAGAAATATTTTAGGGAACCCAATATTTTTACCTGAAAGTTTTGATCTAGATGTCCTTTAAGACCTTGGATTTCTTTAATATCATTTCTTGTAATAATAATATCATCTACATACACAATGAGAAGAGTAAGTAATTCCTGTGAGGACCGTTTAAAGAATAAGGTATGTTCTCCATTACATTGTTTATAGCCAAGTGTCTTCATTGTTTGAGAAAAACGACCAAACCAAGCTCTAGGTGACTGTTTTAAGCCATATAATGTTGTTTTTAGTTTACACACCTTTCCTTTAGTCGTAGGATCCCCATATCCTGGTGGAATATTCATGTATATGTCTTCCTTAAGATCTTCATGTAAAAATACATTCTTAATATCATATTGCTTTAGTGGCCAGTCAAAGTTGACTGCTAGAGAGGTGAGAATTCAAATGGTATTCAATTTTGCTACGGGTGCAAACGTTTCTTGGTAATCTATTCCATATGTTTGCGTGTATCCCCGGGCCACAAGTCTGGCTTTGTGTCTATCTAGACTTCCATCAGGCTTACATTTGAGGATAAAAACCCATCTACAGCTCACAAGAATCTTTCTTTTGGGAAGATCAATTATCTCCCATGTATCATTTTGTAGTAATGCCATCATTTCTTCATTCATGGCTTCCTTCCAATGGAAAAATTTAAGTGCTTCATGGGAAGTTTTTGGAATGGGTATATCCTGAATTTTGAGAAGGAATGCTTCATGCTGTGGAGATACATTTGAAAAATTAAGGTAGAGAGTTATATCATCTAAATGAGGTTTGACACAAGACCTTTTCTCTTTTCGTAGGGTTATTGGCCAACCTAAGTATGCTCCTTCTTCCGGTGATGGTACTCCCCCTTCCTGTAATAACACTCCTTCCCCTCGAGAGTGTAACTCTTTGGGATCTGTCTTGGCCTTAGATGAAAATTTCTTTCGGCACTCATAATATTTAGGATAAGTTGAGTCTTGAGCTCTAGGTTCTAGAGATACGATTTCCATAACTACAGGTTCTAGAGGCATGATCTCCTGGTGTCTAGAGATATGGTGGATGATCTTCATTATTGACAGCTAATTCTGGGAATGTGAAATGCGGATGATCATTTTGGTCATCAGCAAAATGGCTTGAACTAGATATATACTACTAAGGAGCTGGAGATAGGGAAGATCTCTAAGACTTGTGTTTTTGTCTGATGTGTAGTAAAGCATTTTCTCATCAAATAACACATCTTTACAGACTATATACTTCCTAGTGATAGGATGATAGACTTTATCTCCTTTTTGAGTGGTGGAATAACCCAAGAATACGCACTTGAGTGCCTTATCAGACCATTAATTGTGCTTATGCGTCGGGTTATGCACATAGGCAACACACCCAAATATTTTAACAGGCAAATCAGTCTTTAGTCTGACACTAGGACAGATTTTCAAGGATGTTTATAGGACTTAGAAGGTCTAGAGTTTTGGATGGCAACGTATTAATAAGGTGGGCGTTGTCATGACAGAGAAACCCCATAAGTTCAAAGGTGCATGAGCATGTATAAGAAGGGTCCGAGCTTTGTCAACTATATCTCCAATTTTTCTCTCAGCTAAACCATTTTGCTGAGTATAGGGACAAGACGTTTCATGCCTAATTCCTTCAGATGCCAAAAAATCACTTAAACTATTATTAAGAAAATCTTTAGCATTATCAATTCGAAGACCTTGAACTGCATTACCAAATTGTCTTTTGATTAATTGGCAAAGGTTTTTGATGCAATTATTGACTTTAGACTTGTGCTTGAGGAGAAAAGGCCAGGTAAATCGACTATGATCGTCAGTGCATATGAGAAAATATTGATGTCCAAGGATATCTGTATGTGGGGATGGGCGCTAGACATCATAATGAAGTATTTGGAATGGTTTTTTGGTACGATTGTTGCGAGCAAGATATATTTTCCTTTTAAATTTTCCTAATTGACAAGCAACACAGATGAGAATTTCAAGATGAGTATCCTTAAATATAAGTGGATACATTTGTTTGGGGAGATGAAAAGAAGGATGACCCATTTTGTGATGGAGTTCTATAATGGGTTCTATTCGGGTTGTTGAGGGTTGAACAGAGACCACCTTCAAGCCATCTGCCACGAGAGACTTTGGATCAAGACCAGGGAGATAGTAGCGACCCTGTTTGATCTTAGCGAATCCAATTCTCGATCTGTGGACCTTAGAACATAAATAGGCATCAAGATCATCAAAAAGAATATTATAATCTTTTAACTTTACAAGTCTTTGTACAGAGACAAAACTTACAAAGAGCTTTGGTACATGCAACACATGGGTTGTAAGTTGATGGTACACATTCCCACCACAAGAAGTAAGGTTCCATCTGCAGTTTAAACCTATTTCCCTAGAGCAATGATTTCATATGACATGAAAATATGAGGGGATGGTGTCATATGATATGTTGATCCAGAGTCTATAATCCAAGCCATTGTAAGGTTTTTTGTAAAGAAAGTTAAGTTAGAAAATATTTCGTTTTTACCAGAGTTGGCCATGGAAGTCGAGCCAATAATTGTGTTGGAAGAGTTGAGCAGGGTTTTGAGGTGCTGAAGTTCTTGCATCATTTTTTGGAAGTCCTAAGCAGAGGGAATGTTCTCAGAAGTTACTGTGGATCCACCTCCTGTCTGAGAATTTTGCACTGCATGCGCTTTGGCAATGCGAGGAGGTTTCCCATGAAGCTGCCAGCATTTGTCCTTGTGATGCCCGGGTTTCTTGCAATAGGAACATACATGATCATTCTTCCCAACTCTGTCAGAATCAATTCTAGACCCACTTCTTGCGTATTGACCCTAGTTTTGTCCAAGGTGTCTGTATCGTTTTGTAACATAGACGCTTCCTTCCATTTCTCCTTTGAGGGCCTGAAGTTGACTCTCCTCTTGCATGAGTTTGGAGACAGCTTCATCAAAGGTAGGTTCTTCAACCCTGTTGTACAGTTGACTCCAAACTGTCTCAAATTCTAGTTGTAAGCCCTAAAGAAGTTGACATAACCGGTTGGTCGCTTCTCTAGTCCTAGCCACAGGATCAGTAGACTAAGGGTAACAATGATCCAACTCAGTGTGAATTGTGCGCAATTCATTTGATTAGGTGAGAACATCCATGTCGCCTAGCTTAATAGTATATGACCGACTGATAAGATCAATAATCTTTGCCTTATCACCTTTCTTGGAGTCACTTCTGCGGATGTCTTCCTAAAGTCCTTTAGCAGTATCTTAGGAGATGAAATTGGCTATATGTTCCGGGGAGATGGAATCCAGTAGCCAGGCAAAGACAAATTCTTCCTCCACCCATTTCTGATAATGAAGATCATCCTCTGTAGGACAATTCTCATGTAAATGATGAATCAGCTTGCGGGGTTTTAATTCAGCTTGAATAGTTCTCTCTCATAGGATAAGATTATGACCATTGAAGATATTACATTTAGCAATAGTTGGAAGATGTGAAAGCCATCGATCAGTAGAAATAGTGATATTTGACCTGATGATGCTACTTGAACAGGTGGCGCAATGTGTTCTTCTAGAATGGGCGCCTTAGGAATCTGAAAGCCAACTTCTGCCATTTAGAGATTATTCTGGAGACTGAAGATTCCTCCCGCAGGATGAATTTCAAATCTCTAGAAGAAAAAAAACTTCGACTCAGAATTCCTGCTCTGATACCATGTAAGAACAACAGTAGCAGGGTTGCGCAGAGAGAGAATAAGAATAGGAATTGCACAGAGAAGAAGTTAATTTTTTATTTCAGCTATGTTCATACTTATACACAAAATTTTGCTAGATGTAACGGCTACAAAACTAGCCGTTGTAACGGCTAATTTTTCTAGCCATTACCCGATCTTGAACAGATCAGATCACTGAGATTTTTAGGCCCATTAACCTGAGCCTATTTCCAGTGGGCCCATTTATCATGGACCTCCTTTACAATAAGACCCACTGGTCCAATGATTAAAGTGGATTTAGTCAACACAACCAAATCTCGATCTAAATGAATCTAGTATTGATGAAAATTTGATGAAACAACTGAGATCAGCAAGGGGAAAGGTAGGCTCAGACAGTCACATCAACAGATCTGAGCCTCTGATAGTTGAATTGACCTATCACAGAGAGAACACTCTGGGGAATCTCCAATACAGAAACCCAACACCAACAACTATTGGATGTCCAGCTCCTCAAATGCTCCTCTTATTTATGAACCTGCTTCAACGTCACTAATGACACAAATGTTCTGACCCTCCTCTGACATGAGCAGAGGGTCTTGTCAGAGATCCTCGAATCCCATATCCAACAGTCTAAGTGGAAATCACTCCGATTACTCTATTTTATCCTATTTTTCTTTTTCTTGTTTGTGTAATAAACTCTTGGAGGATTATTCCATTCAAAAAATGGAATAATCTCCAGACAATTACAGAGAATCAACGAGCCTATCAGATAATTACAGAGGTTTACAGACTATTCAAGGCCTTCTATCTCCAGACAGAGGGAGTAGCCTAACCCTGACAGATAATTACTGTGGACTATTTTAAACACAATATCATTAATTAGGTAGAATATAGTGGTCAGAATGGCCATAAAGAAAAGGAAATTCAGAAAACATTAACCATCTCACACATTTAAGGAACCATTCCCTAACCTAGAGGTTGACATAAAAGGACACATGATTGCATTCTTACGGGTGACGATGAACCATGGTGATACCCCCCTTCCATAATCCCTTATGTATCCATCATCCACTACCTCTTAACTTTCATGTAATAGCTTGTAATTCTCATTGCATCCCAAAAGAATTCACATCTACTGAATGACATCCATACACCTGAAGTTTGGGATGCACCACAAACATACCAAAATTTTTGCAGGAAGTATTGTGAAAGCATCCATAAATTAAGATCTAGTTAGCAAAATTACAAAATAATCTGGTAAGACTCCAGATGAGAAGAATGGAAATTGATTCACTGAGGGGAAAAAGAGTATAGAGAATGAAGATAGAGAGGAGATCTGCCAGAACATATCGCCTATGTTAGGGTTATTAATTTGAGAGCTCCTGCCTGCACCGTACTTACCAGTTCCAACACCTTGAGTGCCCTCTTTTGTACCCTTTCTTCTTTCTTATGGAAGGGACTGCTGAGATAAAAGGGAAGGGCGGGCATTTTGGATATAGCCAGCTCATGGAATTCAGTAGATGATTCTGCTTCCTGCTCAAGTCATGCCTCACTGGACCTGCCTTCTCACTCACCTTCCCAGTGAGAACACTCCAGGAAATACACAGAGGCGTCTAACCATAATCCAGGAAATATAAAAGACAGACAGAGAGGGAGTATAATGTGAGAGAAAGAAAGAGAGGAAGAGATATCTCAGCTATTCATTTGGGAGGCAGAGTCTAGTTGAACACCTTCAATAGGGAGTTCACAGACTCAAGTAAATATTCAGAGGATACAGGCAAGAAATCATTAGCTGTATTAAGCTTATCAAAATTCTGCAAGAAAGTAATTGGAAATAATCCATGGATAAAAACCTGGAATGCAAGGCCACAAAATAGGAAAGGAATTTTACTGGACACAGAGGGGAGGGGGAGAGAGAGACACACAGAGAGAGTCCAGCAAGTATTAACTTACCTGTGAGACACGACCTCGTCGTAGAACTTCAGGTGGCATGTTGACATACTTCAGAAATGCTGCAGCATGTCCTCGCCACCAGTTATCACCTTCCAGCAAGGGACGCCTGGGGGAAAAGATAAACTGCATCACTAAAGTGATAACTTCTTATTACGATGTTTTGGGACTCAAGGTGGTTGGGTGTGGGCAGGCTCCACCTTGACAGTTCAGGGTGTCTACCAGCAGATTAGGCATAGCCAGATAGAGGAGGAACCTGCTAGCCATAGTTCTATGGACACTATGGCTGTACCAGACCAAGGTGATCTAAAAGGGAAGGGCAACCTTAATGGACAACATAGCTCATGACATGGAGGGTTTTGTATCATGGCGGTTTAAAAGGACATGAGGGGGAAAAGAGGATTTCAGTATGGTTCACGTTTGTATCATATAATTTTCGGGGGGATCATGAATCACGGGTGATGTCCTTTTGGCATTTCAAAAAATAAAGATTTTTGGTAAGACATTTAAAACATAAACCGGTGCACGCAATAAAATATCAAAAATGGTATGCCATCAAAACACAATGCTTGATTGACAATGTTTTTATCAGCTAATAAGTCTATAAATTCCATCAAATTACTTTCAATATCTAACATCAATCATGTATTTACTTTGAAAGCTATTTAGTTAATAGTATTTATTCAACAAAAGTGATTGAAAAATGAGACAAACTGAAATGTCCAAAGATTCAGAAGACAATGGCTAGAGTCCCAAAGTTTGAGCTTTCCAGTAGAGAGAAAGAAGTAACGTCAGCTAGGGTTTCTCAACCCCTTGAACACATCACGGTCGCAGGGCCAAAGAATGACTAATAAGAAGTTCTGAGTTTTTAAATACAAAGACAATATTTTGTCTCTAATATCCCCTAATAATGGACTGGCAAATCACGCAAAAATTAAAGGCTCCAGAAAAAAACCACCTGCCTGAAAAGAAAACTATATGTCTTTATGCATGGTGTAAGATTTCATACAATTATTCTAGCCCGAAGTTACCTGTGATGCATCCATGGAGTCAGAACTCCTTGCCTATAGAGCCAGGCACATGGAAACAAAACAGGATTTCTTCCAAAATCAAGAAGCGGGCCCTGCATGAATAAATATCAAATAAGTAGGGTTGAGTTATGATCAAATGGAAACCAAGTTAAAGAATATACACCGTGTATGCAGCTTCAGCGAACTGATGAAGCACAACAGCCTCTTTAAGAAGCTGTTCCGGCGCTTCTATTGGTTCATTATCATCATTTAACCTTTTTCTATGCCGTTGTAGCAGAGCTAGCCCTAAAATGAAAAACTTTTTTATAGAAAAGTTTGTAAAGATATGAAAATTAGAAGAGTTAAATGATTCATGATACTACTATTAAGTACAATGATGAATCATAAACAGGTCTATAAATGAAGTAGAAACTAAGAAGAAAAGAATTGAGTTAAATTAGAGGCAAATATTGCAGCAAGAGAACATAAGGAAGTTCAAGGAGCTCAAAAGAGCATTAAAAATTGGGTACTATGCAATTTTATGATTGCCCTTCTAATCCCCACATTATGATTCACCCTGTCCTTTGCTCTGACGATCTACACTAGCACAGAGAGAAGAAAAGAGAAAGAAAGCAACCGTGGCTCTATCCAGGCCATAAGTACCAGGGCTTACAGTTACACATTGGGAAAACTTATTTGGGAAATTGGGCCAAGAAATATGAGTGCATTTCCAAAAAAATACATGAAATATGAAAAGACATTTGGGGAAAAAATAGAGATAATTTAAAAAAACAGACTTTAAAAGTTGAAACTACTCTTGTTTAAATATTTAAACGTATTTATATTGTGCAGCAAAAATAACTTATTCAAAGAAGTCTTTTGCAGGACATCAACCAAAACCTTAATGATAAACATATGTCCGAAGTTGTCAGACCATAAACTTGCTATTCGGGAAAAAACAATGATCAAACTTCAGATTAAAAGATATTTCTTTTGGTGATGTAAACTCAACCTGCTAAAAGTTCTAGATGACCGGTCCCTGATGCTCTATAAGCCACAAGATCTCCCAACAGCCTTGCAACTGAGTAAACTTCATCGTCCCCCAGAACACTCCTGAAAAGCGATGTAAATAACAAAGTAATCATACAAAATCAAGGAAACACTAAGTGTAAAGGAAAGAAACCTACAAGTATTTAACCCGACCAAGGCAGCATAAGAACTCTCGGATTCCATGGTCAAATACTTCATGATAGTGTGTCTTCCAAGCATAATCATGAGTAGAATAAAATGACCTCCATTTAAGCACATCAGAGCCGATAAAGCATTGAACGATGACCACAATCCAAACCAAAGCCAGCAAAAAGATTGTTAAACCCCCATTCCAACTTCCATCCTTTTGCTGCACTGAATCACAATGAGCGAACATCAATTATAGACATGTCTTGCTTTTAATTTTCATGAAACAATCAGGCAACTCTTGCATGTATCTTTATCCACTTGCATTTTGCATATTCGATTAGGAAAATTTTTGACTTGATGTAATAGACTTAATATCTACAACCAAATTAAGTGAAACCATTCAAGAATTAACGACAAGAACAGGGAGGCTGATACGAGAATACAATTTGCATAATCATACAAAGGCACATTTACTTGCATTATATCATTATGAAGTAGAAGGAATAACAAATCCTGCAACATGGTTTACGAAATTAAAGGAATGAATTTGAAAACCACTGCAGGATGAAGTTTCTGAAAACAGAAGTTAAAAGAAGAAAATCTAAAAAGTGAACTTGCACCAGGAATATGATAAGGAAAAAGATTCTCAAGATGACAGAATTACAATTTGATGATGTAATCTTTCAAAAACAATTTGATGATGTGATATGATCCCACTTGGGATGTATAGGAATTGACTCCAGAGGAAGGGAGGGAAGGGAAAGACAGTAACTACAAGATAAAAAAAATCAACCCCCAAAATGATAGATGATCCCCCAAAACCCTACATATCAGGGTCCTTATAACGGCCCCCCTCTCTTTCTTTTATCAAATGACTCTACTACCCCTTTTTAGGACCATTTCATTATGCCCCTGTATTCAAGCTGATGGGGACGACAGCCGTGGTGGATGACAATGGCGGCCAGCAGCATACTGCGACTAAAACTGTTTGGAAAGAAGATGGTGCTTTGATGTGCAGTCTAACTCAAAAGAACCCTGACTGAAATTTGGGCAGCACCCTTGCCCAATCTCTTCTGGCAGCCAAAAGTGCCTTTCTCCTTGATTTTCCACAGCTGCCATGGCAGACGGCAGCGTACGTGACAACATAAGTGGCAGATGCCAGAGTGGGTGCAATGATGTCAGAAACAGTGGCAAGAACTTTTGTAACAGTGGCCGCTTCCGAGGGGCATGAAATGGTGGACATGGTAGCTGCCCCTCTGGTGGTGGACACAGCCGCAGCCTCAGTGGGTACTGATGCCTGGCTATTGGCCCATGGTGGGCTGGCCTGATGGTGGGCCACAGTTGGGCCATGGGCCGGGTCATGGTTTGGACTGTAAGAGAGGCAATTTGATTCATCCTGGGTTGCCATGGCCAGGGTTGGGGCAACTAAGCCCTTGCTGGGGCCTATGATTCAGATGCAATTTGGACTGGCCTGCAAGGGTCTTGTCAAGACAGGTCCAATATTTTGGGCCATGCTGGATTCACCGGCCCATAGCAGAAAAGGAAGGTCACAGCCCAATGGTTTGCAATCGAAGTCCCTGCATTTGATTGCGCCTCCTGCAGCAGTGCATGCTCAATTTGCCTCCCTTGAGGTCACACCACCAATAAAAGTTTGATTGGTGGTTGCAGCAGCTAGCGGCAGAATGGCCATGGCAGATCTTCATTGGTGACATCTCGGCTACAGGCAAAGAGCAGCAGCAAGGGTGACGAAGGGCAACAGAAACAGCAATGGCAGCTACAGTGACAGGAAGAGGTGATCTCAGATTCAGGAACATTCTTGGTGATGATTGCCTCCCTTGTAGGTTTGACTTCTGCCAAGTCTTCAGCCACATACAGCCATTTGCTCCCAGAAAATCCTCCCTCCTCAGATTGCAGATCCCAGCAAGATCCATACTCCTTGATGCCCTGATTTCATCCGGTCCTGCCGAACATATTTCTTGAATTTGCCTTATCAAGTACTTTGTTTCTTCTCTCCATTTCTTGAAGAAATTTCTCAGTCGTCATTTACTCCGATACCAAATGACAGAATCCTGCTTGGGATGTTTCAGAATCATCTCCAGAGAGGACGGAAAAGGAAAGAGAGTGATTGCAAGATAAAGAAATCAACCCCAAAATGATAGATGATCCCAAATTCCCAACATGTCAGGGTCTTCATACCCCCCCCCTTTCTACCAAATGACTCTACTACCCCTATTTAGGACCGTATCATAATCTAAATTATTTGTCTGGATATATACTGCAAAGACTGGATGATAAGTAGAAGCCATGAGAATATTAACCCTAATAAGGAGAATTGTACTACTTCACACACATTTGTATGTTTATAAAGAATCTCCAAGGACAACCCCATAATGTGAATGCCACATGAAACGAATAATTTCATAAATATTTATAAATTTCATGCTGGATGTATCCCATTAGAAAGCCAATCAAAGTCCTCTTCAATAAAATATGGGATAAGTTTTTAGTTAAAAATAAAACCAAACTTTAAGACTTTTTTATCTCTGATAATACTTAAGATGCATGAATTATAAACAACGAGAGGGAATAGATACAGGTATCTCGCACCTTCTAGGATATTAGAATGCATTATATTTAGGGAAAGCACCAGGGTTAGGCCACATAAATCAATAAGATGTATCATGAAAACTAGGAGACAATGCAGAAAAAAGGAAAGACTGAATACTCAGAAATCCAATTGCGAAGTCCAAGGAATTATGTGAAGGCATTAGTGAACAAGTGCATTAAACAGCAGAAGTTCTTTCTCGAGAGTTTCACTTATTATGTCTTAGAATTTTCTGCTGGATATCTGGGTGCCAGCATGGATCTGGGTCCAGCATGGATGGAGACTAGGTGAAACATACCAGACTTCTGATAATAACCTCCAAATAAGGATCAGGCTTTTTCTAGCACAACCCTCAATAGATGGCAGTTATAAGGACAGCCAGCTGGCCATAAATGGGGGTGGCGGGTCCATTGTTTGGGGTATGGAAGCCTTATGCAGAGTCTTTCTCTCTCTCCTCTTCTTTTAAGGGATGGCCTCTTTGTCCCCTCATCCAGATGAACTCTCACCCTCATGGCCTTAGACTAACCTTGATGTAGCCCAGAATGCAGCCCAGGAACCCACTTTGTATTATTCTGGGCCTATTTTTATTGGAGGCCCATTAAAGGCTTATTGGGCTAAGGGAGAATCCCTAGGACCTGACACATCTGTCAGACAATCTCCTAGGGACCACCAATATTTATGACATGCAGTGGAAACTACAAATATCTTTCTGGAGAGGCCTGACAAGGCCTAGAAGATTTACTTTTGCTTTTGTCACTTCGTCTCCGACACATGCATGCTGTCAGAGTTGTGTTTTCAAGACTCTTGTGTTGTCTTTTTATGGGTCAAATCACTTGGACGACCCTTACTTTTTGAGCCCTATATAAGGCCCCCCATTGTAACACTTGAACACACAATTTGAAGTTATCCCTTTTGAGAGCTTTGCTTTCTTCTCTTGAGTGTTCTCCCTGTTAGAGAGTGCTCTGTGCTTGTGGATTCAAGTACACCCCTTGTGGATTCAAGGGTTGAAGAGGTTAGTTCTGTGGACTCAGAACCTAACCCTTCTTGAAGATCACGGTTTGTGGATTCAAACCATTGTTCTTCATTGTTCCTGCGCTAAGGCTGCGTCAAGTGGTATCAGAGCAAGATTCACGTTCCAATATCAGCTATTAAAGAATGTCGAAAGGAAAGGTTTTATTTATTCCTCAAGTTTTATTTTCTTATACTTTTGGGAATCATTGTAATGATGATGGGGTTAAATGCCAAATGGTAAATGATTTTGCTGAATTTTCTGGCCAATTGCATATTAAAGAGTTTCTTGATTGGCTCATTGAAGTGGAGAGTTTCTTTGAAGATCGAAATATACCAAGGAGAAAACAGGTCAAGTTTGTCTGTCGTAAGCTTAAGGGAAGTGCATGGGCTTGGTGGGAGCAACTCCAAAGGATGCGTACTCGGTTAGGAAAGGATCCTATTCAAGATTGGGAGAAGATGAAGAAATACCCGAAGAGGCGCTTTTTACCACCAGATTACCAAGACTTGCTATACCAGAATACCAAAATTGCAAACAAAGTTAGGTGATTCTATTGCTATTTACACAAAGAAGTTTTTGTCGCTCCACTCATATCTAGATTTCAATATAGCAGAGGAATACAGAGATCTCCGTGTACAAGAATGGTCTACGTTGGAGTATTAAGAGAAAGCTATCTACTCGAATCCTTTGATTTCCTAACTGATTTGGTGCTAGCTGCTACCCATGTTGAACAAGTGATAGAAAGAGAGCAAACAGTGTTGACGAAGCCACAAGAAGTACTTGATACAACTACACGTAGTTTAAATTATCCTATTGTAAGTGAAACTCCAAGTTATTGCCCTAATTCATGGAGAAGCATTTCAACTCCCTGCTGTGACAGGGCTTTTTACTCGACAATGATGGATATAGTGGTGATGTATCATCAAACGTAGGCGTGGTTGATTTTCCGAGAGGCCATCGAAGATAAAACTGATGTTTCAAAGGGAAAAATACAGAGAAAGAGATACCGAAGGAGAGTAACTCTCATGTTGGCTGCACTACACGTAGCAAGGTCGAAAAAGACAAGGTGGAATCGATTTACATGGATCTAATTAACTACAAGGTAACTCGGGAGCTGTCTAGTTAAATTGCATCACGATGGGAAATACTTAGACAAAATATTATGTTATTTTTGTCGACATGAAATTATCCCAGCCCCAATTTCAGCTTGTCGTGGCGATATGACCTTGGTTGCTATTTCTTGCCCTTCCATAATATAGTCACCTTCTTTAGAAATTTTTCAGAAATCTGTGTTAAGTCTATTCATAGATTATACTCCTTTCAGCAAGCAAACACAGAAGTAGTGGTAAATCATGGAAAAAAACTTATTGTTCAAACAATGGGGCTGCAATCTCATTGGCCAAGAAGAGGAAATCAAATCCTTCAATCGCCGCAGCAATTGCGAGCAAAGTTCTAGAGCTCATAATCGAGTTCCCATCTACCATCAAGGAGGTAGACCATCCCATTAACCTTATACCTGTTTTTATCTTTAGCAAAACCTTCCGAATTCTAGCATCACACGAACGGAAAAAAATCAAATCAACCTAGACAGGTTTACTCGCTACCAAATGCATTTACAACAAAGAGTATAACGGGAAAAATCAGGATCTTTATGGATGAAGCCAGCTTCAGTTATGCCCCAATATCATGAGAACGAGGAGGTTCAATTTGATTTCAGAGATCATCCTAAATAACCTTTATCAAGAGATGTGCATAACAAAAGAAGCTATAGTGCCAAAAAAACTCACCATTTTTCTGAAGACAATACCTAGTTCCAAAGTATTGTACAATTGCCCCACAATATCACTCACATGCTACCTGGTCAAAGGGACAACATGTTTGGTATGCAACTCATAAACGAGGGAATCAAAGCATTCGTGCACTCGCGAGTATTATTACCGCATGAAGAAAGGCGAAGCCGGGGAATATGTACAGGCCAGCAAGCAGTCAAATTCATAGCTAAGTCAATGTTTCCTACTCATTGGCTCGGGCATATTTGCTAGATCTCTGAGCTATTTTTACTTTGAATTTGAAAAGTTCATACCAATGGATTATCAGTGAGGAAGTACATGAATATAAAATAGACATTCATGCCATTGCAATGATATATCACTTCTTGGATTTTTTTCAATGGAATCCCACAATGATTGGATGAACTATCACTTAATTGAAAATCATATGGTTTATCTTGGTTATCTTGTGCATGCTATTGGCGTAATTGCAATGGAAAAAGAAGATTACAGCCATCCAGATCTGAAAACACCTAGAAATATGAAAGAAGAGGGAAGCTATGAGAAACACACATGGTTCTATATTCAATTATTAGTAACTCCTAGCACCATGTTGACTATCTTCATCGATTGCACTCGAACATCAAGAGAACTCGAGGACGAGTTCATTTGAAGAAGGGGCGCCCGATGTAGCCCGTAATGCAGCCCAGAACCCACTTTGTATTATTCTCGGGGCCTATTTTTTTATTGGAGGCCCATTAAAGGCTTATTGGGCTAAGGGAGAATCCCTAGGACCCGACACATCCGTCGACAATCTCCTAGGGACCACCAATATTTATGACATGCAAGTGGAAACTACAAATATCTTTTCCTGGAGAGGCCCGACAAGGCCTAGAAGATTTACTTTTGCTTTTGTCACTTCGCTCTCGACACATGCATGCTGTCGGAGTTGTGTTTTTCAAGACTCTTGTGTTGTCTTTTTTTATGGGTCAAATCACTTGGATGACCCTTACTTTTTTGAGCCCTATATAAGGCCCCCCATTGTAACACTTGAACACACAATTTGAAGTTATCCCTTTTGAGAGCTTTGCTTTCTTCTCTTGAGTGTTCTCCCTGTTAGAGAGTGCTCGTGCTTGTGGATTCAAGTACACCCCTTGTGGATTCAAGGGTTGAAGAGGTTAGTTCTGTGGACTCAGAACCTAACCCTTCTTGAAGATCACGGTTTGTGGATTCAAACCATTGTTCTTCATTGTTCCTGCGCTAAGGCTGCGTCAAACCTACTCTTAGTATCTCCCTCTCAGCCCTCTCAACAGAGTTTGGCAGCACTCCACTTCCTTTTCACTGTAGATCCCTCCTCTCCTCTGCCTTCATTCTCCTGCTTCATGGTTCTATCAATTGCCCATAGCAAACACCAGATACAAAGAGGGCTTCGGCCTGTTCTGGTAAATCCAAATAGTCTGGTTTTCATGCAACATGATTTCTTTAGATTTATTATTATAAGTTCCAATGACTAATGATAGGCTCAGAAAAGAGAGAGGGATGAGAGAAAATGATAGTCCTAGATTTGATGTTTGATCGAAATTTCGGAAAGTTTATCGACCTCAGAACCCATCACAAGGGACAGGGAGGGGAGAGAGAGGAAGAGAAAAGGGTGGGAGAGGGAGATCTAAAGATAGAGATTGAGCCATAGGAGGGTAGAGAGGGAGGGAGAGGGGGGGAGAGGGAGATATAAAGCAACACCGGAAAAGTAAAATTCTGCATGGCTTAACAGTGCTGGCTTAATCTCTAATGGCTCTTAGAGGAAGTGGCATTGAAATCATTGTGGGGATTCCCAAGAAATGCTGGCTTAACGGTGCACCACAGCCCCAAAAGGAGAAAGTTAAAATCAGGAGAGAAAGCTCTTTCAGCCTTAACCAACAGAGCCCAGGTGCCAAGCCCCTGAAATACCAAATCATGGAATGATGATGAGTTGAAAAGGGGGCTAGAAGGGGAGAGAGAAATGGAGAGAGATGGGAAGTAGAGAATCAATACTAACAATTTCTAATTTGTACAATTTGTAAGAACAGAGGTGGCAGAGGAGAGAGAGAGGAACAGGAGTGCTCAATTTGGCCAGAAAAAGATACATTTTATTGAACAGAGCCTGGCTTTATATACAGGAAAGCCCAACGGCTAGAAAACTAGCCGTTGGATTCAAAATGCATAACGGCTAGTTTGAAAAACTAGCCATTATGTATGACATCAGCGATGCTGATGTCATGATTCCCAACGGCTAGTTTAACTTAGCCGTTGGGCCTGATCCTTAGTGGATCAGGTTTAGAACTATTTAAGTTCATTTCTGGACCTAAATGGTTCTCCGAAATGGGCCCACTAATGGGCCTATTAGTGGACCTAATTGGGCCCCTAACTGGGTTAATCATTTAATAATCCTAGATCACTATTACAGGTACATTGTTTGTGTGGCCTAATGGCCCAAGTTAAGATGTTAGTTGACACAATTAAATTACACATGAAAAAAATGGAGAGAACTTAACTTGTATGTACTGCTACAACATAATCATATGTGAAATCAATCGTGCAAGACATGAGCTTGCATTAGAGTTGGTTAATGGGATGAATTGCCAGCCAGTCCACATTTCCATCAGCCCATTAAAAACTCAAAGCATGCCCTTGCCCAAATTGATTTTCATAATCATATATTTTACAACCAGTCATATGACGGGGCAGGTACATAAGTCACCGGGCAAAATTCCAGATCTTAACCCCAAGGAGGATCATTCATCAATAGCCTACAGGGTTATGAGTTAGGAAAGGCCTCCAATTTAAACCAGATGAAAATCTGTATTTAGAGATCTATATGGACTCTGACTATGCAGGTTCAATTGTAGATCACATATCTACGACAGGATATTGTTTTTTCAATGAGAGAACTTAATTACCTGGAAGAGTAAGAAGCAACATGTGATGTCCACTCAAGTTCTGAGGCTGAATTCATGGCCTTAGGTGAAGGCATGTCCAAAGGCATATTGATAAAAGGAATCATTAAAGAATTGGGTTCAATGAGAAATGTATGTTATGATCTATATTGTGACAACAAGTAAGCAATGGACATAGCTCATAATCCAGTTCAGCACACCATAACTAGGCACATTGATGTTAATATGTACATGATCAAAGAGAAATTGGACAATGGCATAGCAATGCCTTTATCAAATCGAATGATAGATATTATTAACAAAAAACTACTACTCCAGTAATTCATCTCAAAGTTGGGCATGGAAAACACCTGTGCACCAACTTGAGGGGAAGTGTGATCTGGACCGCATTCGGTGATCTTTATAATTTCTGTAAATGCGCAAATTGTCTCCCGTGTTTTTTATATTTCTGTCCTTCTGTAACTTGTAGCACTGCCCTTGACTCTTTTTTAGTAAGCGAGATATAGGATAGTACACCGCCCATTACCATCTTAAGTAAACAGGGAGGATTTCTTCTAAATTATGGATAAATAATTAGGGTTTTTTCTCCTCCACTTCTGCCAATTCTGCATCCTTGGAACACCAACCTCGACAACTCCAAAAACTCAAACGCCATTTGTTTCACCTCGTGCAACCACTGCTGGCTTAAATGACAATAGGTAACACACCAAACGTTAACAAAGGATCACGCTAGCTCAAAAGAAATCAACACTTCCAATATCAGGAGAAGAATTTAGAAGAAAATAAAGGAATTGTTAATAGAAAGAGAATATCTCTTCAAGGATCTTGGGGAGGGCATTCAAGAGACTTCCGGGCTCTCCACACTCATCGCTCCACTTTACTGATTCGCCTCCCTGGGTTAGTCACCCCTCTTATGTATAATTCCCCAGAAAATGTTCAGGCTGGCCAGCTAGTCATATGGCTATTAATTGGCTTCTGGCTTTCAATGATCTGATCTAGTGTGGAACTGGAAGAATCCCAACAGAATGAGAACAATAAACAAGTTGAATTGAGAGAAGCAGGTGTAAGAGAAAGAACCAAAGTGAGAAATGCGGAGGAAACCAGTCAGATTGACTCGAATCATTGGGTAAGTCTTTGAGAGTCTCCCCTGCTATCACCATGGTCCATTGCTGTACTGAATCCTTCTTGGAACTTTCCAATCTTATTTACAAGTGCCTCTCCTGCCCATTCGTAATTGAGGCTAATCATTTCTTGACTTTGCTTCTGCCTCTGTGTATGGTGGTTGGACTGGTGCCTCTTGGACCAGTCTTGGCCACCTTCTCTGATGTCCATGGTAGGTGATAACAAGGTATTTACCCGGACCCTCTGCTGTCTCCTTCTCACATCAGTGACATGGGGGTCCTCAACATTTATTTATTTTTATGAAAAAGGAGAGGGGCACCCCGAAACATTGCTCCCCCTATTGTCATTAAAGCAATGACGAAGGATACAGATCATGGGCTACAAGGGTCTAATAGTCGAAAGGCCTAGACCACCTCAGTGCCAAAAAGACACAAACCCCCTCACGTTGTGCTGGATAGCATTAGAGGACGAGGTACAACCCCTGAATATGACCTCGTTCCGATGAATCCAGAGGGACCAAAGTGTGGCAAAAATAGTCTGCCACTCAACTTCGCGACGAAATGTTCTGCAGCCGAGAGACCACCAGAATGCCTCTTCCTGAGGTCACCACGAGGCGGCCGACGCCCGTCACCTGCCACACTACCTCGGTTAAGGGACAGGCGAAGAATAGGTGTTGGCAATCCTCCACTGCCCTAGCGCACAGCGGGCATTCCGCTTGAGCGTCTGGGACCATGCGCTGCAGTAGCGACGCTCATCATCAGGCGCCATCGTAGCAAGAGCCAAGTGAACACCTTGATCTTTAGAGGGAGACGACACTTCCACACCAAACGACACCTCTGCAGGATAAACGGATCCTCCAAGTCCTTATGGTCCCGAAGCAGTCTGTATGCAGCCCGAGTGGTGAAACTACGGCCGCTCCATACCCACGCGTCATAGGCTGCCTCTGATAGGCGGCGGTCTGTTAGGAGCTCCTGCAGCCTAATCAGCTCAGCCACTCGCTGGTCGGTCAATGCGACCAAGTATCCAAGAGAAAAAAATGATAAAACATTTTAAACTTCAATAAACTGAAGAAACTTGCACCCCATGACCAAACAATTTATAAATCCATTATTTTTCCCTTGAGTTATTATGATACCTTTACAGCCTTGAGTTAATAAATTTATAATATGTTGAATCGACTGTAAAATTTGATGATTAAAGGAACAGAAAGGTTAGAAAATACTTTACCTAAAAAGCACCTCATTTCTTTTGAATTGTAAGAAACTTCTTTGATTGTCTCGACAGTTAAATAAAGTGCGCCCACAATCTGAGAAATAGTGATAACCATCCCAAATCTAGTCCAGCACAGCCATCTTCTGTACCTTAGCTGGTAATAAACGGTAAACATAAATCCAGGGTCACATGCTAGTTTCCTAGAAATTATACGGATCAAGAAGTAAAACATTCGTTCACATTCCAGACTTGGATGCAGTTACTTTTGAATAGAAATAAGATATTTCTGTTATTTGAAATTCATCTATAATAAAATAAATATGGATTTTGACTGTGTTCGATGAAGCTGTCCAGAGACTTTGCATTGGAACCAAAGTAAGAAGAAACCCTTTTACAATCATCATGATCATTAGCATTGGAGTTGATTGCATCAAGGTACATATATTTCCATAACATTATAATTTTATGGGCTGACTACTAAGAATCTTGCAATAAGAAACACACCGAGCCATCTTAGTAAATAGCTCTGAATAAAAAATTCGTAACTTCCTGGTCATATTAAAAATGATTATCACTTTGCCTGCAAAACATCTGGAACACTATGAGACTTTCATCTTCTTTAAACATGTGATGAGACAAGGACATCAGTCTAGTTTTTCCCATTCACCTTCTAATCAAATTACAGTTAATGACACTGAAATAGCCTACAAGTTTTGAAGCGATAGATATGCCAGTACAATAACTGATGCCCTTTTAAATTTCTATTTCTTCAATACCGTTGTCCTTTTCTATTAAAATACATGGATTATTACAAATAATCCATGAATTTTAGGATATAAATTATACGTAGTAGATGATTCAGAATTCAACAGAGCGCAATTACCCTTCTCTCATGGCGAACAGCAGAATCCACGGCGATGGATCCCTCCGACAAGCAATTCGCAATGCTGGCCGCCGTCTCTATCTGAGCAAATGCCACGCCAACCATAGACATGATCCTCACCCCGGCGACGATCGTGGAAACGAAAAAGGGGATTTTCTTTTCGAAAGAACATCCAGAAGACGTAGAAGCCAGCAAAAACGATCCAATTAATGAGATCGCCAGATTACCCAGCCCAAGGACCGCGCTGACCCATCTCACGCTGCGGAGCTTCGCCACAAGGGCAGCTCTCTCGGAAGCGAAATTACCCATGCGCCGGAGAAGGAAGAGCCTCGGAAAGAGCTGCCGTGCTCGGAAACTGATGGCGGCCGCTCGCTTAGGCCAGTGGGCCATTCTGCGCCGCTCCTCACATGCGCGCTTTCCGTCCTCTTCGTTCTGAGAGAGAGAGCGAGAGAGACGTTGAAGCATGCGAATAATTTGACAAATCAGTTTGAAGAAAAACTTGATTATCCGCTCGTTTAACAAAGGAAATTTCAACAGTAATAAGCAATGTTTGAAAGATTCAGTAAAGCAAAAAAATCAATTCTTCTTCCTCCTCGATCTACCCGGGGACTACTGATGCAGTTTCGATGAAGATATGGAATTGGGTATACGCTAATCCCGTCATCCGGACAGTGGATGCCGAGAGCTATCCGACATCTATAATCCAAACTGGAAATCAGATAAAGCACTAAAGCATCCGATATTTGATATATCCCCATATCTATCATCCGGCAATGTCTCTGCCACTGCTCACAGATTACAGATATCGGACGTAATTAATTATAACCTTTTAAGTATTCAAAGTTATAAAATTATAAGGAAACAAATGGTAAAATTTCATGCAAAAAGAATGACTGACTTAGGAATTATGAACGTGGGATTTCTTGGGCAAAAATACGGGGCCACTCGCTGATGTGGCCGTGGGCCAGCTGGCGGAGTGGCCCAGACCCCAGTTACCTTGTCTAGGAGCCGGGAAAGAGTGACATATATATATTACTGGGTAGTTTAAATACTTTTTGTGGGTCAACTCAAACACCCGCTTTCAAACCAGCAGGTCCACCAATATTTGGCGAATCCTCGGCCCATCACCCATCACATTGTTTTCTTTGTCGCCGAAAGAAAGACAAAAAATCCAGACCAAATCATCTTTCAGACGAAGACCTTCTCCAACTTCTCACAGACCGTCCTCATCCTCGGCCTAGAACCCGGGTCGATCTCAGTGCAGACCACCGCCAGTCGCAGAAGAGCCCCCGCAGCCTTCTGATTTCGCAGAGCTTCCGCCCTAATCGGCGAGTCGACGATCTCCCTCAGGAACTCCCCTTCTTCCACCCTCTTCCGCGCCATCTCCACCGCATCCACATGCGGGGACCTTCCCGTCAGAAGCTCCCAAAGCACCATCCCGAATGCGTACACGTCCCAGCTTTGGGTCGGCCGTCCGCCGGCGATCGCTTCCGGAGCCAAATACATCGAATTCCCGCCGCCGCTGGCCATTCCGGCGAGACCTAAGTCGGAAATATAGGGATTGAGCTGCCCGTCTAATAGAATATTGCTGGGCTTTATTCCGCCGTGGACGAGCTTCCGAGGTCCAGAATCGTGGATGCACGCCAGCCCTCTCGCTATCCCCTTCGCTATTCCCAGCCTCTCCCAGAGGGGAAGCTTCTCTGCGACGCCATTGAAGGAATGTAAGCTGACGCAGAAGAAGAACGAGAATTAGGGTTTTGGTGGACTCACGGCGGAAAGCGGAGGCGAGGGAGCCCTGGGAGATGAACTCGCTGACGAGGAGCTTCTCGGAGGGGGACCAGAAGAAGGCCTTGAGGCGGACCACGTTAGGATGCTTGACTTGCGCTATAGTGGAAACTTCGGCGGCGAAATCTCGGCGATTCTCGGCGCCGACGCTTAACCGCCTGACCGCTACCGGAATTCCGTTGCCGAGCACGACCTTGTACAAAATCCCCATTCTGCCCTTCCCCAGCACGTAAGCGGAAGCCTGGAGAAGGTCCTCTATCTCGCAGGCGAATCCTTCTTCGAGAGGAATTAGTGACGTGGCAGAATCTGATTCCTCGGAGTCACTGCCGGGGTAATTCCGGCAGCAGATCGCTTTAGTCTGCTTCGAGCAACCTAATCTCGCAATCCCTGTGGAGCTGTTCTTGATCTTCGAGTAAGCGAAAAGTATCGCGAGCAGGATCATCGCCAGAGCTATCGCATTTGCAGCCGCGACGAGGATTATCGTCTCTTTGGCGAGACCTTTATTCTTTCCTTCATTATTGATCGAGATCTGCGCGTTTTGAGATGCTGGGACATCGATCTGCTTACAAGGACTGAGAATTACAATCCCGCATAACCGAGGGTTTCCTGAGAAGGAAATAGCTTTCTGGATGGCGAGATTTCCGAGCATAGGGATCTCCCCGGAGAGATTATTAAATCGAAGGTCTAGTTTCACGGCGGACGAGAGATTCCCAATGCTGCCGGGGATTTCGCCGGAGAACTGATTGTAGGAGAGATTCAGCGTCCCGGAGAGGGATCCGAGGGAGCCGAGATCTGGCGGGAGAGGACCGGAAAAATTGTTCATTGAAAGATCGAGATCCAGGAGATTCACGAGATTGAGCCAGATCCCAGGGGGAATCTCGCCGGAAAGGCGGTTTCCCGAGAGCCGAAGTCTCTGTAGCTGCTTGCACTGGCGAAATTCGCCGGGGATCGGACCAGAGAGAGAATTCTCGGCGAGATCGAGATTCTGCAGCTGCGTCAAGTTGCAGAGAGAAGCAGGAACAGGGCCGGAAAGATTGTTCGAGTAGAGGAAAAGAGAATGGAGATTCAAGGCGTTGGACATCTGAGAAGGAATCGGACCTGAAAGGCGGTTACCGTGGAGATTAAGGCGTCGGAGGAAGATGAGAGATCCGAGCTCGGACGGAATGTAGCCGGAGAGATTCTTTCCGGTGATAGTGAGAGCAACGACGCGGAGATAAGAAAATCCGGAGACATTCGCGCAGGACACTCCGGGCCAACGGCACGGATCTTCATCTTCTTCGTCCCAATCGGCGAGAATTGCGGACGGATCGCCAGAGACGGCGGATTTGAAAGCGAGCAAAGATAATCCGTCGGGTGAGATCGCCGAAGAAAGGCGAAGCAGAGAATTTGAAGAGCAAAGCAGGAGGAATACCGGGATGAGGATGTTCATCTCCGGCGAGATCGGGAAAATCAGCGACGAGGGAAGTGGAGCTCCGCGGACCAGTGACGGCGGTAATCAGTTACATCGAATATATGGTGCTCCGCCGGGAGTGTCAAGCGGTCGGCCCTCGCAGCGTTCACATTAATGGGAAACGATTATCGAAACGTCAGACACATGGGGCAGGCGAACATGAGACAGCGGTTAACTCACTCCCACGCAGAAAGTGGAGACCGCGTAACTCACTCCCGAGTCTGTTGTTTGACCACGACACTGTTGAATTTGCCCCAGCAGAAAGTGGGTCCCACTGGCACCTGCAATCATCACTGTCGTGCGCCGGAAGATAAGTGCGCGTGAAGATGTAATGAACCGCCCTCCTGGGATTGTTAGCCCGCATGATTACTGGGTCTTTAATAATTGCAGAACGCCACCCTTTGGTTCTTTTATATAAGTTAAGGATTCTACTTTTGTATATATTTTGTTTCTACCCCTCTTGGTAAAATTCTTACTTATTAATTATTTTATTGACTAGGGGCAGACTTTGTCGAAACTACTTCTATACTTGGAAGAAATCCAGAATTTAAATCGACCATAGAATGCTGACCAAGATGAAATATAAATGATTAAATAACTAGACAAATGATTATTGGCATTGGTGTATTCATACTATATAGACTATCATAGATTGCATGTATATGTATGCACAGATCAAGATGTTTGATGGTGCTTTTTGAACATTTAGAGACATGCTCCAGGCCTCAAATGGAATCTCATGTCACTGAGTGCCCTTGATTCTATGGATTTAAATTCATTGGTCATGGTGGAGTTCTAGGTGACCTAGAGGCGCCCTTATCATACTTCTAGGTGATGTTGTGTTGTCATCTTCACCATCAGCAACTTTGGCAAGTTATGGTTTAGGCAACTTGGTCTTGTCTCAAGGATGAGCTCAGTCATCAAGGTTTATTGTGCAATCAAGACACAAGATAGATTCTTGTGAACGTTGTGTATTAGGAAAGCAAATGCATTTGACATCTTCGCAATTTTGAGTTCTTAGTTCATCCTTGATTCTTGGATTATTTGAAACTTTATTATTAAGGTGACATTGGAGACAATAAAAAAAGGCGATGATGGCTTTAATGATCATTTTGGCTCCAACTTTAATTCCATATGGCGATGGTTTCTCCAAACTAATGGTATGATTTGTAGAAACTCCAAATCTTTCAAGCATGGATAGGGAAAGGTCTTCACTTCTAACGATAGTAGAAAAAGGATTAAATCACATCACATTCCTTGATTCAATCTCTTTTAACACTGACGACAAACAATCCTATCTTGAAAACAATATCACTTTTGAAGACTTCGTCCAATATCTAATCTTTGACATTTTGGTATCTTTAAATAAAAGGACTGATGGATATTATGTAGCCTATAAGCCAATCTCACTTCCATGTATCTCGTTTATATTCATTCAAATGAAATTTATTCATTGTTATTCTTGTGTGATGTTTGTAATAAAGTATGTAAGTATATGCAATGACTAAGTGAAATTATGATGAGATTCTAATATAGTGACTACTATTCCTTTAACATATGTTTCTAAACATTCCTATTCGTGAGATATTCAAGAAGGACATCAAATTATCTGGAAAGAATAACAATATCTGATCTGACTCATATGAGGAGTATGGTTGATCTTATAGCTATCAGTGTTGAGACACTAGTGATAGATAGTGGGTGCTCTTTGGAGAAAAAGTTCATTGAATTGATCCATATGAATTCATGAATGGTATTATACTTAACTTTCAATCATGTTAATTCATGTCACGTTGTGTATGTAATTCTTTGACCTGAGACACTAAAGACATCTTGTGGATGGATGACCGTATTTTGATTATGACTTACGAATCCGTAGCGACGAGATCTCTAAAATGACATATATTGGATGTAGCTTGAAGTCTTAAAAGATGACTGTGTGGTCAAGATGGAATCTTCCACCCTCTGTATTTGAGGATATTGATTTAAGGAATGAGATGCAATGAAATCCTTTGGCAAAGGTAATAGAAATATTGGAAAAGGAGTTCCCGGTGATTTCCTACATACATCAGTACTAACTTGAGTGACTGATTAGGATTTGACAGTTGACCATATCCTAAGTCATTAATGAGTTTCACGTGGATGAAGGATTATATATACATGATAACTGATGACGGAAAGGTTCTATAAGGGCGTTCTTTTATACTCTATATATCATAGAGCACTCAACGTGGTGTAGCTTGGCACTCAACGAGTTGGCAACTCAACCTATCGATTGGGTTAAATCGATCCTTAATTAATTAATATATATGTTGATGAAGATAATTAATAAAGTTTGACTAATAAGGTGTTATTGGGCCTATAGAGTTATTAACTAGTAAGATATATGGACCTAGAGGGGCACACACATAAGGTTTATAGATGTTAGTGGTTATAGACATTTGGTATGTGGATTTTTTATAAAAACTCTCATAATTGTCTCATAATTATATCCACCAATATTCATAGACCTTATAAATAATTTAATGAATTCTTTATTCAAGTAGTACTCACTATCTATCCTTGGTGTCTCTGTACTAATGGCCATAAGATCAACCATACTCATTTTATCAATCAGATCAAACAATGTTATTCTTTGTTGATAATATGATGCCCTTCTCGAATATCACTTGAATAAGAATATTTTGACCATATGTTTAAAGCCTAATAATTATTGTATTATAATCTCATCATAATTCAATTAGTCATTTCACGTTCTCATGGATTTCAAAATTATAAAAATCATAAAACAATATCAATAAATAATTTTCATTTTAGTGACTATAAATGCGATACATGGAGGTATGATTTAGCTTATGCATTACATAATATTCATTAGGAAGGGCTTTTGCTCTCAACGATCAGCCCTTTATTTAAATTTAACAACTCGATTATGGAGATCATGAGGTTAATGGTAGCCGTTCATGTGCTAGTCACTAGTGCTCACTTACATAGTTTTGGGAATCTACCTGATTTAATCTCATGAGACAAGTTATTTGTTTCTCACTGCTCACATACCTCCTCATACTTTTCTCTTTTTAAGATTGGCTACTTTGGTGAGAAGAGGTGAAAGCTACGTACACTTAACAGTTATGTCTATCTTTCATTTTTTTTAGGTTGTTGCATTGAAGAATTAGAACATGGATGACACATTTTTATTTTGTGAAGAGCATCTCCATGACATATTTATTGACTTGGCTAATGCATGGCACTCGAACATATAATGTGTGCATTAGGATGAAGGATTTTTTACATTTTATTGTAGTTTTAACATTGAGAATAAGTGGCATAATGGAAATATCTCATCTCTCTCTCTTTCTCCTATATAAACACTTTACATCAATCTCTTCGTTATTGAATTTTTCATATTTGATTTTCTAGGTCTCTTCTTCCACATGGTATCAGACTAATATGTCTCAAATTGCCTAGCCATGCCCTCTACTTCGCACCGCCATGTTCCTTTTCTTATGCTTGCACTTTGCATTGCCGCTCTCTCTACTGAACCCTCAAGCTCTAATATCTGCTCACTCACCCCTGCCACAAGATTCTGCAGCTTCAACTTGTGGGAAAATATCACGTGAGCCTAAGAATTAGACTCTATTGCACTCAATTCTACAACTACAATTTCACTAATGTTTTTTTCAATTTTTCTAACACTCATGAAACTCTCAACCTGATTTCATCACCTCTATGATTTGTTCTTTCATATCAAATCCATCTGCATCTCCAATATTATGCAACTCTGCAAATCTCTCGAACATCTACGAATCTACATCTCTGCAACATCTACAACATGTCCAACATCCATGAATCTCTCCAACTCTTGCACTTTTGCTTCGCAGCCACTTCTATGATTTGTTCCCACAAAGCGAATCGCAGATCCGACGTCTTCTCTCCAACTCGCGCGAAGCAGATCCAATGTCTTATGTGATTATGTCCAACTCGTCCATCATCTCCTCTCTAAGAGAATCTATTTCTCTTAATGCCTATTGTCTCCAACTCACCATTTTTCCTTCACTCCAACTTGCCTCACAGTGAATCGACCTAAGTCTACTCAGATGGTCTTCTTCTCCCTCAGACCACTCTCCCTTCACCAGCACCCCTTGTCTCACCGCTTGATGTCTCCCATGGGTTCTCGACAGCTCCATGGTTATGAGCTCTTCATTAGGGAGTCATTGATAACATGTAATTTATACATAAATGTAAATTAAAGCAAATTAATGCATTAATTATTCCATTTGTATGCATGTTATCATATTTTTTTAGTTTCATATCTATCATTTTATGTAATTTTGGGGTATGATCTAAGAATACATCATTTTAGGGATAATTATGCAAAATTCAAATAACATAGTTTTATTCCATCTATATTTGAGATCATAATTATTTTTTCATGATTAAAAGATAAGAGAAAATATTTTTATTTACACTCATGTATTTTTCTTTAAAAAAATTCTAGGAGAAATATATGTATTTTTAAAATTAAAATTAGTTCTCTTATTATTTAAATATTTTGACTTTTTATAATGATAGATAATTTGATTTCTAATCCAACAAAATAATTTGGAGTTATATTTTGAGAGTTATGAATTTTCTAATTTTTAGGAATTTTTCTGAATTTATTTAATGTTATTTTGTTTTCTTAAAGAATAAAACGAATAAAAAAATACTTTATTCATCACGAGCTGGCAGAGCGTCACCACGTGGCGGTGTATGTGTGCGTATGTGCGTTCACACGTATGCGCGTGTGTGCGCACGTGTGCGCATGTATGCTCAAGAGTGATTAATGGGTTAAAGCATCCATTTAGGATTTACGCTAACCCATTAGATGTGTATACGTTACATACGAGTCAAATATCAATAATTTTTATCATGTAGGACTATTTATTTTTGTTTTAATTCGCAGGTGATGTAGCGCAACGAGAAGCGTCTGATCGAGCGATTTAATCGCGATCATCGAATTTCACTTACTCGAGGGGGCATGTGGCTGCATCTGATTAGGCGACGATTCATTTTAAAGATGATATAATCTCAGGTACTCATCTGGGGAGTTATAACGGTCGAGTTTAAATGCGCCCGATGGACACATGGACTCATCTCGATTGCTCGATGAAGATTGAAATGTGAACATCAAGCGACGCATATTCTTCACGCACGATGTGGCAAAATTTGGACGCTTCATTGTCGGTCGAACGGACACAACTTAAAGACGACGATTCGCGAATCAACGTTCAATATGAGCCGTTGATCAAAGATGAAACAACACATCCAACAATCGCGCCCAAAATTCTCTATAAATTGAATTAGTTCTTCTCATGAAAAAACCTATTTTTGGGTTTTCAAGAAAATCAAACTAATTAGACATCACAATCCTGGAATCACTTGATTTCTACTTCTTCTAGACTCGTTTTCACATCCAAGGAGTGTTTGAAATCAAGAATTGGCGGAGAGAATCAGAAGAAATTACATCTTGAACACTGAACTTTGTTTTCGAAATTGTGGAATGAAAAGCTTGGAATCCGACGATTAATTGGATCATTTCAAGCATGACTTCATGTTAGATTGCGTGTTTTCATCCTAATCTATCTTCCTTTAGCATTAGATTTTAATTTTAAATCGTAGGATAGTTTAAGTTTATATTTAATTTTGGTTTTCATCTATTTTCGCTATTGATATTCTTTCTCGATTTCAACCTTTGATTTCTCTGCGAAATGTAATCCAAATTTAGTGATTTTTGATTCTGTGGATTCGTATTGGAGTTATCTTTCTTGGTATACTAAAATATCTAATTTCTTAGCTTAATTCATCATCCGATTTGATCGAATTTCAAAGACATCTTAAAATTTCTCTTATTTCTTTATGGATTCGGCCCTTATTCATCACTGTACTCTTTAATTAGTGATTATAACTTTAAATTGGTGAGTTTGGAAAAATTTTTACAGGAGTTTGTGTGTATTCAATGACAAAATGAAATTGTTTCGTCAGTCATTCCCTCCTCCGAGCAATCTTAATCTCGTCAATTGAATTGCTCATGATCAGCGGTGATCGCTTGGATGGTCAAATTGGCCATTCCTCGCCTTAGCCAATGCATGTAACTCTTGAGTCCATTGAAGAACATTTGGAATGAATGGGCTCACATATATGGTGCTTCGTGTACCATCTCTCATTGTGGATACTATTGAGAAAATGTTCAAGCTAAAGGGTTCATTGAGGACATCTTTACTTCGTTTCGCGGATTTATTACCCTACTTGAGGTCTACCAACCCTTCACCCTAGACATTGCCACATAATTGTGCTCTAGGGAAGAGCTTGTGCTATCATTATTTCTCAACTTTGTTTATTTCTCTACCAGCTCTCAAATCCGAGGTGCCATTGATGCAGCCCTAGCGCAAGAATAACATAGAAGAGAGACTTGAAACCACCAGCCTTGATCTAGAAGAAGGGTTAGAGCCTAAATCCACAAAACTAACCTCTTCAACCCTTTAATCCACAAGGGGGTGTACTTGAATCCACAAGCACTGGAGTACTCTCAAACAGGGAGAGCAATCAAGGGGAATAAAGCAAAAACTCTCAAAAAAGGGATAACTTCAATTGTGTGTTCAAGTGTTACAATGGGGGCTTTATATAGGCCTAAAAAAGTGAAGGGTCATCCAAAGGACGAAAACCTTAGAAAAGACAACTCAAAAGTCTTGAAAATCTAACTCCAACATTAGACATGTGTAAGAGTCGGAGCTGACATAAGAAAAAGGAAGCTTCTAGGCTCTAGTAGGCCTAAACAGAGATATTCTACAAATTCTAGAAACTATAGACTCTGACACATAATATTTGTGTGTCTCTAGGTGATCGTTTGCATATGTTGTCAGCTCCTACAGCTTCACTTGACCCATTAAGCTCTAACTCGGCCTCATATGTGAGGTTTTGTGGGCTCTTGGGCTATAACACTCAAATTGGGCTTTGTGAGCTCTTGGACAACATCACGGGCTACATCAACCATCCTTAGCGGCTCACTTGCTGAAGCCTTCAATGTTGCAAAGTGTGTGTCTGATTTTCTTCCCCATTCTATGACATCAACGGTTTCTCCATCTTCGACATATGATTCCACTACATTTGTTGCTTCAGTCTCTCATACTAGCCAAGGAGGTGGCATCAATGGTTGTTCTCGGGTGCATGGCCAAGAACAAAGCCACGATCGTGGGATATATGGCTAATCTTACCCATCATGTGAGAATTATGGAAAAGTCGAGCATCGTGTCGACAAGTATTGGCAAAATTACGCCTCTCACCATGCTTATGCTAGGATCTGAGGCTTGACAAGCTCTCCAAAGTTTTGATCAAGACATCGATTTCAGCAGAAGATGTTGAATCAAAACATTTAACAAATTTGAAGCACCAAGAATAGATGATCCTATTATCTATTATAAAATAAAATTCATACTTACAGGGATCATCTGAAGGAGTTCTTCAAGCCGTTCAAGCGTCTAGCCTCTAGCAGTATCCACACGATTGCTAGACAATTAGATCTCCCCTAGAACACTCGTCAATATTGACGAGACAAGACCGCGAGGTCGTCAATTGCACGTGGTCTCGTGTCAAAAATAATTCCAAACTTACCAATTTGATGAAAATATCTCGAATTGAGGGGTATAATGGTAAATAAGGGTCGAATCCACCATGAATTAAGGAAATTTATGGAGATCTCTTCAAATTTGATCAAATCGAACGATGAAATTGATGGTAGAAATTGGGGAAAATGGTAGATTATGAAAGAGAACTTCAAGATAATTCCACGAAATCAAAAATCATCGAATTTCACTTTGATTTTGCGGAGAAATTGAAGATCAAAGTGAGGTGATTTTTCCGGAACGGAAAATCACAAAATTAACGAAAATAAAACGAAATTAAGATGAAATTCCTAATCTAAACAAAAATTAAACATGAATAGATGAAAGATTAGTAAAAAAACCCAAGATTGCAATCGGATTAACCCAATTAATCGTCGGATCAAAGGCTTTTTATCAAAAATCCAAAAAATCGTGATTATGGAGTTAAAGCGTCGATTTTTCCTTCGTCTTTCGCCAAAATCTTGATCTTAAGCACTCCGAGGATACGAAATTGAGTCTAGAAGAGGTTAGGATCAAGAGATTCAAGAGGGTTTGTGTCTAAACAAATCAATTATATTGATTTGCTCTCGAATGCTTTACAAATTGGAAGGACATCTCAATTTATAAGACATTTGGGCGTAACCGTCCGATCGGATTTAATTAATGGTTCTGATGAAACGAACCGTTACGATTAATTTGCGATTGTCTGATTTCTGATGAAGCACTCAGATGAAGCCACGCCGATATGCGTTATAAAATGCATCGAAACCGCCACCGTTGGATCGCGATCCGACGCTCCTCATGCGTTTCCGCACGATTTTAATCTCGACCATTATAACTCCTTGATGGACGATCGCGATCATTTCACTTAAGTCCCAATTAAGGCACATGTGTGATCAGTGATCCGGTGGACTTGGAGTTCACGCGATTCACGCGCGATATTGGATTCGATCGCATCCAACACACCGCATGAATCCACGTCACCTGAAATTAAAAAGAAGAGTGGAACATAGTCCCACACGGTAAAAATAAAAGAGAAGGGACGGGTATATAATGTGCGACGTTTTAAGAGGGTTAGCGAGTTCCGATAATCGGGATGCTTATATGTACTATAACCCTATATTACGAGTAAATGTAAATATGCACACATGTCACCTCCGCGCCACGCAGGTGATCGCGTGGGTCCGCGTGGCTCTGTCACGTGGCCTTGCGTGCCACGTCGCATCCGCGGGGGTCCCGCGCGATAAATAAACCCCTTTTATTATTATTTTAATTATTTTAATAGATTTAAAATCGAAAATAAATTCAGAAAAATCTGTAAAAATCCCTAAAAATGAGAAACTTCATAACTTTCGAAATATAACTCCAAATTAATCCAAATTTCTTTCATTTGATCCGAAATTTAATTATCTAACATTCTAAAAAGTCAAAATTAATAAATAACAAGAGTTTTAATTTATTTTTCAAAATACATTTACTTCTTTGAGATTTTAACTTTAGAAAATTTAGTAAATGTTTATAAAAATGATTTCTCTTATTAGTTATCTTTAAAAAACACCTATAATCTCAAGTAAATATGGATTCTAAAATTATTTATCTTTAATTCATCATATTTAACCCTAATTTAAAGTATTTTGAGGTTATAATGACTTTTTCATGGAATGATAGATAAATACTCATAAATATGATAACATGCATATAAATGAAATAATTTATACCTTAATATGCATCAATAATCATGTATTATCATGTCTAATTAGCATGTTATCAACTATGAGAGGAAGAGAAGAGAGGGGAGAGTTTTACACTAGGCTCTCATGGGCACGCTTGTTATGATCATTGTGAACTTTTCATAACACCCTTATATTTATGTCTAAATCCATCAACGCCCATTGACCTTAAGTGTATGACCCTCTAGGTCCATATATCTCACCACTTAATGACTCCATCACCACTTAAGGACTTCATGTCATATCCAATCTATGACGTTTTAAAGGTCCCGTGGCTAAGGATTAGTAAGTCATAGTCAAAACAAGATCATCGATATGCAAGATGTCTTTAGTGTCTCAAGTCAAAGGACCATGTACACAACCATGATATGAACCAACCTGATTGACAATTTGGCATAATACCATTCAAGGATTCATATAGATCAATTCAATGAACTCTTTCTCCAAAGAGCAACCACTATATACCCTTGGTATCTCTACACCGATGGCCACATGATTAGTCATATTCATCATATGAGTCAGATCAGGTAATGTTATTCTTTCCGAATAATTTGATGTCCTTCTCAAATATCCCACCAACATGAATATTTAGATCATATGTTTATAGACTAGTGATCACTATATTATGAACTCATCATGATTCACTTGATCATTTCATATGTTCATGGACTTCATTACATACATTACAAAAGATTGAAAATGAATAAGCGTTCATTTCAATGAATATAAACGAAAGATGAAAGTATGATTAGCTTGACGGCCACATAATTTCCATCAGCTTCTACCTCCGAACTAGGTACTGCTCTTTTAGTCTCCTCATCTGGGTCCAAGATTATTGACTCGAAGGCATCTGTCCACATGTTAGGTACCTCTTTTGTTTTTTCTTGACTTCACCAATTGCCTAACCCTGAAACTGTTTTTGTTCTACTTATTGTCTTTTGGATTCCATTCTGAGCAAAAGGCATTTGATTTGGTTCATTATAATGTGTCGGGACCATCAAGACTATCAACGATCAATGGTTTTTTCTACTAATGATAACTTGCAATTTACACATTAAATTAGATGATTATTAGTAAAAATTAAGGCATAAAATATTCCATTCTTATGCATGTGATCATGTTTTGAGTGTCTATCTATCATTCTATCAAAATTTAAGTTATAATTTCAAAATGTACTAATTTAGGGATAATCATGACTAATTAAAGAGAGATATTTAAGATTAGATAATTCTCATCTATATTTGAGATTTATAATTAGGTTTTAATGTTAAATAATAAGAAAAGAAATACTTTTTATGCACTCATTTATTTTTCTAAATTTATTTTCTAAAAGAAATGAGTGTATATTTATTCTATTTTTATTTATTAAATAAAATGATATAATATTTAATTTCTGATCAAACAAGACAAATTTGGATTAATTTGGATTTATATTTTGAAAGATATGAATTTTCTAATTTTTTTAGGATTTTTTAAGAAGTTTTTATTTTTTTTGAATTTATTTGGATTTATCTTGAATTAAAATGAATAAAAAATCAGATTTAAATATCATGCTGATGTGGCAGCTGACATCACAAGGCGTCACCACGTGACGACGTATGTGTGTGTATGTGCATGCGCACATGTGCGCTTGTGTGCGTATGTGTAATTAGTGGGTTAAGCATCCTTTCAGGGTATAAGCTAAGCCTATTAATATGCATACCTTATATACCCATAAAATCGCTTTGATTTTTGCCATGTGAGACTATTTCTCTTTGTATTTTTATTCATAGGTGGCGTGGCACAATCTCGAGCGAATGATTGTGCAATTTAATCGCGATCGTCATTTTTCACTTACTCAAGGGGATATGTGGCGGCATCCGATAAGGTGACGATTCATTTTAAAATGATTTAATCACAACCGACCATCTAGAGAGTTATAACGGTCAAGATTAAAAGCGCATGATAGACTCCTCGTGAACACATAGACTTGCCTCGAACGCTCAATGAAGATTAAACAACAGACGTTAAGCGACTCTTCTTCTTCATGCGCGATGAGGCAAAATCTGAGCGCTCTATCTTCGAACGGACATGACTTAATGGCAATGATTCGCATCCAAGCATTTCATCTGAGCCATTGATTGAAGATGACAAGCCAAATCCAACGGTCACGTCCAATTTAGCCTATAAATACACATGTTCTTTGACGATATAAAGCATTCAATAGTGTTTCAAGTAATCGAACTATTTAGATATCTCAATCATTGAATCTCTTACTTTCCTCCTCTTCTAGATCAATTTCCGAGTCCAATGAGTGTTTGAAAGTGAGATTTCGTGGAGAGAATAGAGAAAAATCGCTTCTTGAATGCCGAAACTCATCTTCAAAATCGTGGAATGAAGAGCCCTTGATTCGGCGATCAATTGGATCATTTCGAGCACTATTTTAGGTTAGAATTTGTGTTTTCCTCCTAATCTCTCTTCCTATAATAACATGTTTTAATTTCAAATCGTAGATTAGTGGAATTTTAGATTTAATTTTGGTTTTCTCTCTCTTCACGTTCGAAAATTCTGCCTGTTTCTCTTTGATTTCTCCACGAATCTTGATCTAAATCAAGTGATTTTTTATTCCGTAGATTTGTCTTTAAGTTTTATTTCTAAAATTACTAAAATCCCTTATTTCTCACCTCAATTCACTGTTTGATTTGATCAAATTTTTAAGAACACCTAAAAAATATCTTAATTCTCTGTGGATTCGACCCTTATTCACCACTATACTCTTAAATTCTTGATTTTAATTTTAAATAGGTGAGTTTGGAAATTATTTTGACACTTATGTGCATGTTTTCAATGATCGCATGGATTCGTCTCATCAACTAGCTTATTCTTATAGATGATTACTCCTGTGTCTCATGGGTCTACCTTCTTAAAGATGCACATAGGTTCTCGCGCTTGTTCCCCAGCTCTTACAAGAGATTTCTACATAGTACTTTGTGTTTCCCAAAGTACTTCAGACTCACAATGCTCTCAAGCTTGTACCGACAACACTACAAGAGCACTGCAAGGCACATGACATTCTTCATCAGACAAGTTGCCCTCACACATCTCAACAGAATGGACATCTCTTTATTATGACTCACACATTGCTCTTTGAGATGGGTGTTCCTCACTATTTGTGATATTACTTCTACTTATCTTATCAATTGCCTTCCCTCGTCTCCCTTAACAGGTGAAGTTTCCATTCAGTGCCTCACCCTGATCGCAACCTTTTTCCTCTTCTACCTTGTGTCTTTGGTTGTTTTGTGATATACATAAAAATACGGTCGTTGAATGCAAAATTTCACTTATCAAAAATTATACTCCACTCTTTTAATTTGGTTTTAAAATTTAGAATAATGGCGAGTCGAGTTTGAATTCACAAGGAGGAAGGTTGAAAGATTGAAATCAATAAATACTTTTAGTATTTTTAGATTTAGAAAGCGGAGATGATCAATGAAAGGAAGAAGATGTATGTGGAAATAAAAATGAACCAATCAAATGCTTCCAAATTCCTTTCAAAAGATTAAAAACCTTGATTGATGGTAGAAAATTAATTTTAGGGTTTGAAAAATATGAAAATGTTGATAAAAAAATATAGATATAATAGAAAAAGATAGATAGAAAATGATTATAATGTAAGTATTTATAATGAAAAAACACTCTAGTGATGCTCTCTAATATAAATATATCTTTGAGAGCACGTAAATTTTTCCCGGACTTGGCGTCTTGCATCCAACACAAGGAATGAATAGAAAAAATAAGAAACCCACTCAAAATGATTTTCTACACACGAAGAATGATCAATCGGTGCCTTCTTTCTTTCTAGCTAGCCAATACTAGAACACACAATGAAATAATAAAAATCCTATTTTTTCAGCTTAGAATTGAAATAACCCCAATATATTTTTAAAGCTTGAAATGATGATCATGCCCACAAAATTACAGCCCTTAACTCGATCAGGATCATGAGACATCATGATTTTAATTTTCAGTAATTCTCGTCGTTGATTCCCTTTCTCTCTCCTCAAATCTCACCGGTCAACCAGCTCTGGTCAAAGTATGGTCAAACTTCGCACATAAAACTAAAAACATGAGTGGGGACGAGAATAGTGGGGGTGAGAAAAAATCAAACTGTCTCTCTCCACTCTACTCTCTCCTCTCGCTTATCTTCTCTCTCAAACATGGGGGCGAGAAAAGCAGGGGCAAGGAAGATATGCGAGAAGAGAGAAGAAGGATTGTCAGAGCAGACGGAAGAAATTTCTTTCATTTGCTCACACATGAGAGAGTGGATGATAGGGAAGCGATGAAAAAAATAAGATGCATTATAAATTCACACATCAGAGAAGGAAGAGGGAAGAGAGGGGAGAGGAGAGAGAGGAGAGAAATCTCATTCACCTCTTGCTTACGCTTACATGCACGTGCATGCAAGAGAGGACGGAAATCTCTTGATGTCCCTTACGTGTGCAAGATAGGAGGGGAGACCAGGAGAGGGAGAGGATCTCCTCCTCTGCCTTACTCGCACATGCGCGCGCAGGTAATGAAGGAGAGAGAGAGGAGAGGCTGTGGAGGTGCGCCACTCCTCTTGCTTCTCCTCACAACATATTTTTTTTGCTCATGAGAGGAGGGGGGAGAGAAGAACACCTCTCTCTCTTCTCTTTTTTTTTTTTTCTCATTATTTTTTTATTTATTTATTTTCTTCTTGTAAAAAATTATTTTTCATTGATCTTAATTTTTATAAATTTCCATAAAATTCCAAAAAAATATCAAATTCCTCATTGAAGCAAATTTATTCAATAAAATTCATGACACAATGCGTTGTAAATGGGAAATAACTAAAAATTTCATTTGATGATAAAATGAAGATTCTATAGTTGATGAATCAATACCATTAAATGCTCACCCTGGTTTCATGAGCATAAACAAGAGAGGAGGGGAATATCCTTTTACACACAAGAACTATAAAGTAAATCATTTTAAATCATGATAATACACATTTATTATAATATTTTTAAGAAGCAGTACATAAAATGCATGAGTCCAAGCTTGCCCCCTCGAGCACTCAAGGGCGTGTTTGTCGGTTACTCTAGTACACATAAGGGCTACCGTGTTTATTTTCCAGAACGCGTACATATCTTGTCTCTAGAGAAGCAACTTTTCATGAGTCTTTGCGGTACTTTACTATGCCTATGCCCACTCCTCCCTTAGCTTTGACACCACCTATCAGCGCCCCCCTTTACTACATCCTCCTTTTAGGAGCTATCCTTCCCCAATGTGCCTTTTACCCCCTCATTTTTTATCACCTCTTCTTTACTCCTTGTCTCGCCCTCTCCATCCTCCATCTCCCATCCTTTGCCACTACAAATTCTTACATTCCCATATCCATCTACAATTCTAGTTTTTTTGCCTCGCCACCCTGACCTCTCCAGTTTTCACCTGCGTCCGCAGATTCAACATCTTCTTCCTTGCCTCGTATCAATCTTCATTTGTCTATTGCCCTAAGTAAAGTTACATGTGCTTGTACCCTCTATCCCATTTTAATTATGATCACTTGCATCCTTCCCTATAGTTCCTTTGCTCTTGCCCTTGCTTTAGAGTTGATACCCAAATCTCACATGGATGCTATGATGATGCCTCATTGGAAGGCTGCCATGGATGAGGAATGTGTGGCTCTCGTCCATCATGGCACTTGGATGCTTGTTTCTCGCCCTATGAGCATTAACATTCTCTCGTGCAGATGGGTTTTTGCCCTTAAATAGAATATGTATGGTACTATCCAACGGTATAAGACGTTCCTAGTGACTCGCGGTTTTCACAAAAATATGGGGTAGATTTTCACGAGACCTTCTCTCCTGTTGTTCGTCTCAATTCCATCTGCATTCTCTTGTTTATCGCCGTTAACCAAGGATGGAGTCTTCACTAAATTTATGTCTTCAATGCTTTTCTTTATGGCAATTTATCGGAGATGGTCTATATGGAGCAACCTCCTAGTTATGCAGTTGAGGGGGATTTTGATAAGGTATGTTTTCTTCATTGGGCGCTTTATGGTCTTAAATAGAGTCCGGGGGTGTGGTTCACCAATTTCATCGAACATATCCTCAAGGAGAGGTTCTCTGCATGCGAGGCAGACCCCACAGTCTTTTGGGGGATTACCTTTGTTGGATACGTTATTCTTGCAGTCTATGTTGATGATATGTCAGTTAGAGAAAGAGAGACGCGAAAGAGAGGAAAAGAAAATAGGGTTTGATGTGACCCTATCATGCACGAGATAGATACATATATAGGAGAGAGGAGAGAGAAGAGAGGAGAGAGAAAGGTAAGTGGGCTTCAGCCCAATAAGAGAGAGAGAAGAAGTGGGCTTTAACACTCCCCCTCAAGCTGGAGCGTGGAGATCAAACATGCCCAGCTTGCATCCAATGGTCCCATATGCAGGGCCCGGTAGGGCCTTAGTAAAGATGTCTGCCAGCTGATGTGCGGAAGCGACATGCGGGGTACAAATGGTACCATTGTCGACGTACTGTCGTATGAAGTGGCAGTCGATCTCAATATGCTTCGTCCTCATATGGAACGTAGCATTACTGGCGATAAAGGTAGCAGCCATGTTATCGCGAGTACATCCGCATAGGCCCATCCGGCGAGAAGCCAAGCTCGGTGAGAAGGAGCGTAGCCACAACATTTCTGCCGTGGTATCCGCCATAGCTCGATACTCGGCTTCGGCACTCGAGCGGGACACACTAGGCTCGCTTCGAGAGCGCCATGTGACCAGGTTGCCACCAACATAGGTGGCATAACCACCATGTGACTTCCGATCCTCCTTGTCACCAGCGAACCCCGAGTCAGAGTAGGCCTCAATGCGTAGGTGACCCTGTCGTCGATACAAGAGACCCTTCCCCGGAGCTCTCTTAAGGTACGCTAGAAGCCGATAGACACCCTCCAGATGGATAATGCGAGGAGCCTGCATAAACTGACTCAAGATACTAACCGCATAGGAGATGTCTGGGCGAGTCACGGTGAGGAAGATCAATTTCCCCACAAGTCGGCGATAGATGCCCGCATCCTCAAGAAGTGCGGTCGCATTGTCCCACCAGTCCACATTCTGCTCCATAGGTGAGCAGGCCGGCTTGCACCCCAGCGTCCCTGTCTCCTCCAGTAGATCCAGCACGTACTTCCGCACACAAATGGACATCTGCCCCTGACGATAAGCGATCTCAAGTCCAAGAAAGTACCTGGGGGGAGACAGATCTCGTGTGACAAAGTGCTGAGCCAGATAAGCCTTGGTCGCATCCACCTCGGCGTCGTCACTACCAGTGAGGATGATGTCATCCACATACTACAGCCGAGATAACACATCCATGCGGGGTGCGTTTCCGCATGACTGGTCGGATCAGATACGTGAGAGACGAAGCCATATGAGAAGAGCAACCTGCGAGAACTTGTGGAACCACGCACGCGGGCTTTGCTTCAGCCCATAGATAGCCTTCTTGAGGAGACACACCTCAGACGACTCCCCCTGAGCAACGTACCCGGGCGGTTGCTCCATGAATACCTGCTCATCAAGGTCTCCGTAACGAAAGGCATTGGACACATCTAGTTGATGAAGCGGCCAGGACTGATCCAGAGCAATAGAGAAGAGAACACGGATGGAGCTGAGGCGCGCCACAGGCGAGAATGTCTCATGATAGTCAAGACCATAGGCTTGAGAAAAGCCACGAGCCACGAGACGCGCCTTTTAACGAGCGATGGAGCCATCAGGATTGTACTTTAGGGAGTACACCCACTTGCAGGAGACGACATTGGCATCAAGAGGTCGTGGAACCAACGTCCAGGTCTCCCGCTGGATGAAGGTCGCATACTCCACATCCATCGCCGCTTTCCACGCCGGTACCTGCAACGCCTCAATATACGACTTGGGAATTGACTCGGTTAGAACGGCAATAGCAAGGGACTGATAGGAAGGAGAAAGGCGGGTAGGAGAGACATGATGAGCGATAGGGTATTGCGTGCACTGTCGAGTGCCCTTGCGAAGGGCAATGGGAAGGTCAAGATCAGAGGCTGGAGGCGGTGGGGAAGGTGGTGGTGAAAAGGGAGCCGGAACAGTGGAGAGCGGCGAGGAGGGAGATTCCGGCTCAGAAGATGGGTCAGACGGGAGGGAGGCCGAGGGTGGTGACACCTCAGGCAAGGGATCCGGTACAGGCATAGGGAGGTCAATGACATTGGTGGCAGATACCGAATGAAGGAGTGCTGGGAGGAGGAGTCCTCACTAGACGGAGTAGATGTAAAGTAAGGAACGTCCTCATGAAAGGTCACATCTGCCGAAGTAATGTACTGTCGCCGATCTGGAAAGTACACACGGTAGCCCTTTTGAGTCCGAGAGTAGCCGACGAACACACCCTTCTGAGCGCGAGGAGCCAGCTTGGAGAGTTCAGGAGTGTGATCCTAGACAAAGGCAGTGCAGCCGAACACTCGCAGTGGTAGAGAGAAGAGGTCAGCAGCCGGAGTCAATCACTGAAGAGGAATAGCTCCTCCAAGTGCGGCAGATGGAAGACGGTTCACCAGGTAGGTCGCAGTCAGAACAGCCTTACACCAGAGATACTGAGATACCCTCATAGCTAGTAGCAGTGTGCGTACCATATCCAAGAGGTGTCGATGCTTCCGCTCGGCCACCCCGTTCTGCTGCGAGGTGTATGGGCAGGTAGTCTGATGAACTATACCATGAGCCAGACAGAGTTCCTCAATCGCCTTTTGAGTGAACTCAAGGGCATTGTCTGTGCGGAGGATTTTGACCACGGTTTCGTACTGGGTGATAATCTCAAGGAGGAACTGCTGAATGCGAGAGAGTACCTCCTTTCGACTCTTCAGAATATATGTCCAACTCGCTCGGGTGTAGTCATCGACGAACACCATGTAGTACTTGCCGCCTGTAGGAGATGTGTGAGGAGCCGGACCCCAAACGTCACAGTGAACCAAGTCAAACGGGCGATGGGTAGGTGGACCAATGCGTGATGGGTACGATGATCGATGGTGTTTCCCTAGTTCACAGGACTCACAATGAAACTCAGATAAGTGTAACCAAGGAAGAGTTTCTTTAAGTTTGACAAAACTAGGGTGCCCCAAGCGACAGTGCCACAAAAGAGAGTCATGAAGGGAACTAGAAGAAGCAGATAGTGCAAAAAGGGCTTGAAGGCCCGTAGATGGAGAGTCAGCCACTAGCTCGTAGATGCCTCGTCCGTTCTCACGGCCCAGTCCAATCCTCCGGCCCGTGTCGAGATCCTGGAATACGCAGTGGTGAGGAAAGAAAAACACCCCACAGTGAAGGGCTTTGGTGATCGCACTGATGGACAGTAGATTGGCAGGGAATCCAGGAATATACAGGACGTGCTGTAGAGGAAGGGAAGAGGTGGCACGAGACTGGCCAGAGCCAAGGACAGGACAAGAGCGACCATCAGCAATACGGACATCAGGAATGGAGGTTTCAGGCCGATAAGAAGTGAGGACAGAGGGAAAGCCAGTCATATGGGAAGATGCCCCCGAGTCAATAACCCAAGAAGTCATATGAGGGGTTGAGATAGACGGCGTACCTGGAGACGATCCCCGTCCTCCCGCATATGACACCAAGCTGCTCGTCAGTGCTGCAAGACTGGCTGATGGTGCCGCAGGCGGACAAAGTGAGGATGCCCGTGATGCCTGAATGTAGGCCAGCTCTGAGGGAGATAGCGCGAGGCTGACCGCTCCGGCAGCCGAGGGAATAGTGGTCGAGGATGAGCCCTCCACCTGAGACGTAGTCGAGGATGTCTTACCTCCAGAGGCGGCCAGAGCCCACGCAGGCTTCCCGAACTCCTTCCAGCACTTCTCTGACGGGTGAGTCGGCTTCCCGCAGTACTTGCAGGGTGGATAGGAGTTCCGGGTCTTCCCGGAAGATGTGCTCTTCCCAGACGCCCTGGGAGCCCCGCCTGATGCGATGAGTGCTGAAGTCTCGACAGGCTGCGAAGAATGGGAGGTGGGAAGGCTGTCCTGCACTCAAAGTGCAGCTGCAAAAATCTCCTCAGTGGGTAATACCCGGGATCCCCCAAGCACCTGTTCTCGGATCATGTCGGCCAACTCAGGACGTAACCCGCTAAGAAATGCTCCGGCTCGGAGCTCATCGCGGTACCGTCGAAGTATATCAAGATCCAAGACAAGTGTCTGATAGAGCTCGAGGTTAGTAAAGATGGCATCAACCGACCCATAGTAGCTCTGGAGAGTCCTAGTGCCCTGGCGACATGCAAATAACTCCTCATAAAGGCGAACTGTCCGACTGACGTTGCTCTTGTTGGCGTACATCGTCTCCAACTTGAGCCACAGGGCACGGGCAGGACGAGTCATGCTGAGCGGCTCCATGATCTGTGTCGCTACACTAGAGATAAGCCAAGAGCATACCGCTGACTCCAGTCTGCTCCACTCCAAATACTCCGGGTCCGATTCCTTCGGCGATGGATCAGTCAGATGATGCCGAAGGCCATGGGCGTTGAGGAACTCCATGAAAGCGCCCCTCCAGGGTCCATAGTTAGACCCCTCAAACACGTATGCCAGCTTGGCCAGGGCACTCACGATAGAGTGCTTTCCGGATTGCCGGGTCAACCCCGTTGGCTGAGAGGTCGGAATGACCTCAGAGAATGACGACTCGGTGGTAGGCTCGGCCATGTGGAGAGCAGCGCTAGGGAGATGAATGAGCCGCTATGGAATATGTGGAGAGCAGTGGTGGCACTTGACGGCAAGACGGCGACCGGGCAGGGCGACGGCGGTAGGGTGTGACAGCAGGCAGTAACCGGCCGGATAGCAAGCCAGATAGCAAGGGGGCTGATGGCGGCTGAAGGCAATGCGGCTGATGGCGGCTTGACGCAGGGAGGCAGGGCGACGACGAGGAGGCAGTTGAAGGCAATGCGGATGAAGGCAATGCGGCTGAAGGCAACGTCGGCGGCTGAAGGCAATGCGGCTGATGGCGGCAGAGGAGCAGGGCGACTGCAGGATGTAGGCAGCACAACGGCTGGCCAGGGCGCGATGGCGTGCCTGACGGCTGGGCGCAGGTAGGGTGACAGCGTGCGTGACTGCTGGGCAGAGCAGACCACGACGGCTGGGCGCAAACAGCACGGCGCCTGGGCGCAAGTAGGCAGGACGCACGACGGCAGATGGGCAGGGCGACGCAGACCACGACGGAGACCGCGACTGCTGGGCGCAAGCCGCACGGCGGCTGGGCGCAAACAGCACGGCGGCTGATGCAGGGAGGCAGGGCGACGACGAGGAGGCAGGGCGACGACGGCTGATGGTGGCGTCGTCGCAGGACAGGACAGCGGCGCCTTAGGGGAAACCCTAAAATTTTATTTTTTTTCTCTCTAGCGGCGCTCTGATACCAAGTTAGAGAAAGAGAGACGCGAAAGAGAGGAAAAGAAAATAGGGTTTGATGTGACCCTATCATGCACGAGATAGATACATATATAGGAGAGAGGAGAGAGAAGAGAGGAGAGAGAAAGGTAAGTGGGCTTCAGCCCAATAAGAGAGAGAGAAGAAGTGGGCTTTAACAATGTCAATTACAGGCAATGATCTCTCTAGGATCAATCACGTCAAAGCATTCTTACATCACCATCTCACAATCCGAGACTTGGGACACCTCAAGTACTTCCTTGGGACTGAGTTTGCATATTGACATGGTAAATTGGTACTTAATAAGAGGAAATATGTCCTTGATCTTCTCTAAGTGACCGGTCTTATGGAATGCAAGCCTTAATCTTATCCCATATATAGCAAGCCATGCTTCTGGGATTCATTTTCCCCTCTCCTAATAGATTCTCAAGCTTACCTTGATTTGATCGGGAAGCTTATTTATTTGACGGTGACTCGCGCAGATATTGCCTACATAGTTGGTCTCTTGAGTCAATTCATGCATGCTCCCCAAGAGATCTATTGGCGAGCAGCCCTACAACTCCTTGCATATTTAAATCTTGCTCTAGGCAGTAGTCTTATCTACTTGAAACATGGTTATCTTTGAGTGGAAGCATACTCTAACTCAAATTATGCAGGTGATTGTGGGGACCAGTAATCATCATTCGATTTTGCACATTTTTTTGACGCAACACTTGTGATTTGGTGGAATCACAAACAATGGGTTGTTTCTCTATCAAGCGTCAAGGCTGAGTATAGAGCCATGACCCAAGCTTATTTTGAGATGTTAAGGGTACATTCATTTCTCATTGAGCTTGGTTTATCTAGTTGTGGGTCCCATGCCCATGTCCTGTGACAACAAAGCTACCATCTTCATTGCGAAAAACCCTACGTTTCATGAGTGCACCAAACATATTGAGTTCGATTTTCATGCTATTCGACAACGGATCAGTTTTGGTCTCATTTCTAGTCCACATTTGGCTCCTCAAACCAATTGGCGAATATCTTCACTAAAGGGCTAAGTGTCAACAAAGCTGGGCTTGTTTGACCTTTAAGCTCCAGCTTGAGGGGGAGTGTGAGAATAAGTGGCATAATGGCAATGTCTCATCTCTCTCTCTATCTCTCTCTCCCTATATAAACACCTTACATCGGTCTCTTTGTTAGTGAATTTTTTGAATTGGGTTTTCTAGGTCTTGTCTTCCACATAACACATTTTTAAAAATTCTTAATTTTCCACATGACCCAAGATTAGGTTTAGGTTGGGCCGGGGCTGAGGTCAAAGCTAGTCTAAGGTCTAGTTTTAGGTTTTTGAGAAAAAGGGCTAAAATTGAGAACCCAAAACCCTACTTGAGTTGACATTCGCAAACTTGGGTCCCAAGTGAATATCTCATGCCTTTGCATTAATACAAATGTTATAGGTTAGAAAATACTATATTCACTTAAATGATAATGATATCAATTTTACTAGTGAACACAGGTTGAATCCATGGAGGATAAGGATTGAACTAGTTTTAGTACACATGAGATATCTCAAAATAGACAAATTGATCCAAATGATATCAAAACACAAATACAAGAGAATATCTCAAAATAGGGCATGTTTTGAGCTCTACATTGTACTCATCAAATGAGAAATGATAGATAAATTGTAGGGAGAAATTTAGAGGGAGAATTCCATGCACAATGAGAGAAAATGTGATTAATTCCTAATTATATATCTGAACAAAAAAAAATTAACCTTCGTATGCATTGGCTTGATAGATAGCCTCATCCCTAACACAAGGCATCAAAAAATCAATGCAAATAAGCCGAAATGAGGCTATACTCGAAACATCACTTCAACTAAACTATAGAATTTAAGGGATAATCAATCTGTGAAAATTAGATCATGTAGTAATTATTTGAAGTTATTTTTGTTCAAGAATAAATCTTGAATGTCTTGGGTCTACCACTCTACAAGAAGACTTAAAACCATGCAAAATCAACTCAAAAAATGACAATGATGCAAAAAACACCAAAATTCAAGGGCAACCATGAACTTTTTTTTGTTTTAGAATTTTCTCGTGAAGGCAAAAAAATGTATCATCTTCTTTGAGTGTATCATTAGGTGAGGCATGAGAGTGAGCCCAAAGGGCTTGAAACTAGCACATCATGAGAGATACTTCATCACTTTGAATTCTTTTGAGGGATAATAGAGATATGAGAAATACACTTATGATTTAAAGGGATAATAGAGATAGGAGAGGAAGACACTAATGAGGACCATTGAAGATGGAAAGATATGAGAACTAGAGAGGGTGCATGACAAGGATGTTAGTTGATGAATATTATGTGACTAACAAGCCAATCACACTTCCATGTATCTCTTTTATGTTCAATAGAATTAAATTTATTCATTGTCATTATTGTGTGATGTTTGCAATGAAGTCCACAAGCATATGTGATGACTCAGTGAATTATGAAGATATCACAATATCGCAATCATATGTTTTTAAACATATGTACTAAACATTATTGGTTGAGGGATATTTGAAAAGAACATCAAATTATCTGGAAACAATTGTACTATCTTTATCCGACACATATGATGAGTAAAGCTGACCATGATGCCATTGGTGTAAAGACACTAAGGATAGATAATATGTGTTCTTTGGAGAAAGAGTTCACTGATTTTGATAGTTGACCATAACCTAAGTCATTCACGAGTCTTATGTGGACGAAGGATTATACGTACATAGTCACCAATGACATGAAGGTTCCATTACGGAGTTCTTATATACTCCATATTGATGGGATATGAGAACGATAACTTTCTGAAAATTTTATCAAAACATCAAATGCAGCGGAAAACATTGAATCGGATATTCAAAATACCAAGCAACCAAAAACAAATGATCCTATCATCTAGTATGAATGAGAAAACATACTTACATAGTTTCCTTGACGA